>JAPKLX010000008.1:6134870-6169802 GCA_026898415.1 Leonotis leonurus
CAAAACTGTTGCGCATTGCGCAACAATCTTGCATATGACCATGCTCTTGCGTTCTTTCTCCTCTCGTTTTTTGCTCGTAACTCCTTAGAAGCTCCCATCTACTTTCCTCGACTTCACTCGTCTTAGCATCTTTGGCTTTTCGGTATCAATTCAGCTCTTATCCGTCCTTCATTTCACCATCCTACACCAAACACAAAAACAACAAAAACCGGCATAACACGAACAATAAAACAATACGAAACAAAAGATAAACATATAAAAATACGACAAAACAACACAGAAAAATATAGCTAAAACCTACTAAACACTGGACAACACCTAATCTATAAGAGCCTGGACAACTGGAATATCGTCATCGGATTGATATCAAGAGATAGAAAAAATGTGTATTCCATTCATTAAGATTTTCAGTACAGCTGATACATCAGTAAGGTAGAATGAAATACAACAAACTTGGATTCATGATGGAATTTTCGACTTCTGCTTTTCTTCTCTTAATTGCCTTACCATCTCTTTCTCTTCTTCAGAATCAATGGAGTTGAACATCAGATAAGTTTTTCTCCTGATAGAGCCAAATGGACCATTAAGATCCAAATAATGTCCAACTACCTGAGCAGCTAGTATAGCTTCAGATTCAACAATCTTCTTATCGACAAAAGATTTTTCAGGAAGAGTGGGTCTCTGAAATTGTTTGGTGGAGGGAGCAGTGATGGTGAATTCAGACTTCGCAGCATCATCTCTTATCATCTCGATGAAGTATGAGTCAGGGTAATCATCCAAAAAGCAATTGATGAGTTTGTCTCGATCAGTTTCACCTGAAGCTCCATAGATTGTCCAGTGGTCGATCATCTTTATGAAATCATCCTTGATCTCTTCTCATTCATCACTTAGGTTCGGTCAAACCCATGAATTAATGTGAGGGCGCGTGGGAGGATCAGATTGACTGGTTCTTTTCTTCCTTCCTTGTAATCTGAGAGTGTAGAGGTTTGACGCCCTTTGCGTGTCAGTTTTTCTCCATTCAACTTGCTTGGTATCAAAATTTTCTTTTAATTCCTTCATCATCTCATTGACTTTAGGTGGGATCAAAATTCTAACCAAGAGATTAGCTCCTTCATCACCTGATCCTGGAGACATCTCTCCTTCAAAATAGTCTTCATCAGTGGCCTCATCCTCTTCAGTAACTAAAGGCATGAACTCCTTTTCTTTAGGCATGATGGTATTCTTGAGTGGCTCAGAGGAGGAACCTTCAGATTGAACTGAAATGAGAGATTTGGCAAGAGCAGCAGAAAGGACTTTAGGTTTCTGAGAAACCTCTTTAAAGCCCGGGGTAGGAATGAGAACAACTTTATCGTCAGCTGCATAAGTGGACTCAGTGACATCAAAATTTGTACTCACGTCATCGTCCTGGTTTCCTTGAGTTTTAGTGGAAGACTTAGGCGGAGGTGGAGGTGGTTCAGAAGCAGCAGCACCAGAGGCTGACTCTTCAATAGATGTTGTAGCAGCACCAGAAGGCACGACACCTGAAGGTCCGTCCTTGTCATCATTATCATCATCCTTCTTGTCATCATCATTTCCTTCATCGTCAGTTAATTCGACCTGAGGAGAGTCTTCTCGTTCATTATCATCACCGTCTTCATCTTTGTCTTCAGTTGGCTTAGCAACAATAGGTGAGGGCTCGATGTTTTCAGGTTCTTCCTCTTCCCCCTTTTTGGCAGCATCAAGGGCTCCATATAGAGATTTGTCAGCAAACCAAGAGAGAGGTTGAACACGAGAAAATTGAAGACCCAATTCATTGGAGTCAGAAATAGATTGACAAAATTTTTCCAGATCACAGATACGAGCCCGACAATGAGAAACGACAAGATCAATTTCTGAAGGCTGAGAAGCAGATGTGTTGGATATAGATTTGGCAGGAGGCACATTAGCAGATTGAGCCTTCAGGGCAATGGCATGAGCAGAATCAACAACTGATTTGGCCTTTTCCGCGAGAACGCAACCAGAATCAGCGCGTTTCTGGGCTTGGCCAATACGTTTCCTCTGTCTGGAGAGAGACTTGCCACGTTCAGTGCAGAGAGTAGTGACTTGATCTAGAGCATCACGTAGAGTGGATAAGTCCTTGACAGCATCATCAAACTCTGTGCGAAGAGCATTGGTCTTTGAGCGATTGTGATTGCAGGAGATGATAAGATTTTTAATCTTTGAAGAATCAGGAGTGCGGGCACTGAGTTCCTTTCTGACAAAATCCTGGAGGATTGGAAGTTGAGCTGTCAGGGCAGCATGAATCTGAGTCTGGACGTCAGCGGAGGATTCAGATTTTATAGAGGAGAGTTCAGTGCGGAGAGATTGGTTGTCAGATTGCAAGGCATCGATTGATTTCTGAAGGTCATAGATATGGCCTTCAAGCTTCTTTATATATGTTGCCTGCAGAGCGTTGAACATTGATGATGTAGAATTTGTCAAGCGCTTTCTCTCAGCATCAGAATGCTTCTTGAGCTCTTCAATGGTAGTTTGATAAATAGAGCGATGAACACTGAGTAGTGCTCCTTCAGAAGACAAAACTTCTGGAAAAGAAAGTGAGGAAGATGAAGAAACTGGCACAATGGTCTGAGATGATGCAACATCAGTGGAGGCAGGAACAACAGTAGAGGAGGAGACCCTGCGAGTTAGGTACGTCCAGCAGCAGCCTCAGCAAAAGCAAGCTGATCCTCAATATAAGTCTCAGCATTAAGGAATGCATCCTGGGCATCAGTAAACTGGAAGCACGTCTGAAGTTCAGCTTCCTCGAGAAGAATGACACTCATGCCATATATCTCTAGTTTATACTCCAGAGCAGTAGAGTCGTTGAAACGATATGCCCGCCATGTCCATAGGCGTTAGCATAGGGCTGAGAGAGAAGGGTGGTGAAAGAGTTAGGAAAGGATTGAGTCAAATACCGGAATGATTTGAGCTCAAGGTCATTGATATAGCGTTGAGCAGGTGAAGAAAGCACAAGGGCTTGGGTTTCAGTAGGAGTGGAGGTAGAGGTGTGGGCATAGGTTTCAGATCGAGGGATTTTAGGTTGGGGAGTGGGTTCAGTGGGTTGAGGTTGTGGAGATTTAGTTTTAGGTTTGGATTTGGGTTTGTTGAAAGTAGGTTTAGGTGGGATGCGAGACTCAATAGAAGGTTTGGAAGAAGTAGAAGTAAATTGAGTCTGGGGTTTGGGTTTAGTAGGTGAGATGTCAGTGGCTTTGGATTTAGGTGGGATGGTTTTAGTGGGAGGAGGTTCAGGCTGGGTGCGGGGAGTGATGGATCGGAGGCCAGTCGAGGGCGAAACAATGGTGAGAGGTTGAGGGTCGGCAAGTGCAGTGGGAGGAGAGACAGTGCGGTGAGGACGCTTGGAGAGTTGGAATTTGTTAAGCTCATCCTCACCAGTGAGGGAATCAGGATGGTCCTCGGGGTTAGGTTGGGGTTGGGGTTGCTCTCTCACTGAAGACTTAAGCTTCAGTAGCCCTGAAGGGCGCTTTGTGGGGTTCCTCTTCCTCTTAACAGCCTTTGGAGGAGAAGGAGGTGGAACTTCAATAGCTGCCTCAGCCTCAGCTTCAGCCTCATCATAATCTTCCACCGCATTGATAGGGTCTTCTTCCTTGTCACCAGGTTGAGTATGCCTTTCAGAATCCATGTGAAAGGTCTTGACTCGCCCAAACATGCACGAAAACACGTCCAGCTCAGTGCCAAACAACCACCTTTCATCATAAGGCACGTGGGTGGAGAAGGCAGTCTCGACGTGCTTGTATGATTCCTCAATCAGTACAGACACTTTGGTCACCAGATTTAAAGTGTCAGTTCCCGTCATAGTGACACCACCAGGAACATCCTTCAACTTATTTGCTTCTCCCATCAGAAGCTCTTCCATGACAGCTACCCAGTTTGAGCCATCAGATTCATAAATGCTCCTCATCAAACTGAGTTTTTGCCAACTCAGTTGCTCGTGGGAAGACTTTTTCCCGAGCAAGCACAGCTGTACTACGTCCAGGAGAATTCTGAACTCAGGGCGCATAAGCCCTTTGTTGTTGTTGGCAGTACTGAAGGGTCGAGGAGGATCTTCAACCTGAATCTCATCAAAGAACGCTTGAATCTCGGTCTTGTACTTCAGATGTTGGTTGGGATTCTTGGTGCCTTTGTTTCGTAGCTTGAAAATGAACTGAATCAATTTAGTCACATTCAGATCCAGTTTGTCCTTGCGAACAGCGCCAGAAACATTTTCGTGAGTGCAGAGCTCCAGGGAGGACATCAGTTTATCGCCATCGTATCGCAGATTGGCATAAAATTGAATAACCTGGTCAGGATACAGGTTCTTTGGGCGTAGAGAAGTTAGAGTCTCTAGTCCTGTAGCTTTCACAAGATCAAACATTATGCGGGCTTGATCTATATCAGTTTGAGTGTAGACAGCTGTGGGCTCAGCGTGAAGATGAGTACGCAGTTGAGCCACAGTCATTGCTGGTCCAAGGTTAGCCTTTTTGCCCATGTTGATAATCTATAACAAAAATATAGAAATATTAAGATCAAGAGGGCATTCATATCAAGTATGTAATAAATATATAAATATAGAAGTGAGAGATTCATATATAAAGAGTTGAGTAAGAAAACACAAATTATCAACAAGCAAGAAGTTACAGAGCACAACAATGGAGTTGAGAGATTTTTAGCGTGAGGCTTTGAGTGATAGCAGTTGCGAAAGGTTAACTTGATCAGAGAAGAAGGGTTTATATATTTAGATCAAAGGTCATATTTTTCTCAGAGAAAATGAAATCAACGGCTAGGGTGGAGCCACGCTACTGAGGTGTAGACTAGGCGGGAAAGTAATTTGTGGTGAAAGGCACGCGCGACTATTTGACTTTCGAGGGTGAAAAAGTACTGTTGCTTTTACTGTAGACGTTAGAAAGTGATGATAGAAAGGGTAAGGCGTATCACGGAAGAGTTAGGGTACCGAGGTACGATGTAAAGTAAATTACGAGAATAGTATTCACTAAAATCAGAAGTAAAACACTTAGAGAAATAAATGAAACAATAAATGACAAGTGTAGAACTTCAGTTTGTGATACTAGCAACTGAGTTACTCCCTTTAGTAATATCCTTCAGATTTGGTAGTTGATCTGAAGTCTTCAGATTTTCACCATTTTCTTTATGTAAGTAGGTAGTTCTTCAGGAGATTACTCAGTGTGAGTGTTTCGTGACTCTAGTTACTTGCAAGGTTAGTTCAAGATATAGTTTGAAATGTGTGATGGTTCGATGTCTGAGATAACTATGTAGAGTTACTTTGGGTGCATCCATCACATTATTTTATGTCTTGTTGAGATCATGGCTTCATGACACTAAGGGCACTGAGTCAAAAGATCTTTAAGACAACAGGTAGCTAGATAGGAGTTTAGAATCGTACCTTCAGTGAATACCTTTAGGAGAGATCTGTATTCACTAGACCAAGTCTTCCACTTAGCATCTTGAATCTAGCTTCTTCCAGCGGTTTGGTGAGAATATCTGCTCGTTGAATGTCAGTATAAATCTTTTCTATGATGGCATCCTTCTTTTCAACGTGATCTCGTATGAAGTGATGCCTGATGTCCACGTGCTTGGATCTTGTGTGTAGAACTGGGTTCTGAGTGATAGCAATTGCACTGGAACTGTCATAATATATTGCAACCTGAGTGGTAGGCACTTCATAATCTCTGAGTTGTTGCTTCAACCAGAGAATCTGAGAGCAGCAACTTCCCGCAGCCATGTATTCAGCTTCAGTGGTGGAAGTAGCAACTGAAATCCACTTCTTGGAAAACCAACTGATAAGCTTGTTGCCCAAGAACTGACAGGTACATGAGGTAAACTACCTATCTAGTTTACAACCTGCAAAATCAGCATCAGAATAGCCAGTGAATTCTAAATTATCATCCGAAGGATACCATAAGCCAAGATTGAGTGTGCCCTTCAGGTAGCGCAGAATCTTCTTTGCAACTTCCATGTGTGACTCCTTTGGATTAGCTTGATAGCGTGCACACACTCCAACAGCAAAAGTGATATCTAGCCTGCTGGCAGTGAGATATAGAAGAGATCCTATAATCCTCCTATACTCAGTCTGGCTGACTGGCTTCCCTTCAGGATCTGGTTCTATCCTTCCATTTGTGTTCATGGGAATCTTCACGGCTTTGCTATTCTGAACGTCAAACTTATTGATCAGTTCCTTTGTGTATTTGACTTGGTTGATGAAGATGCCTTCAGGGGACTGCTTGATCTGGAATCCTAGAAAGAATCTCATCTCTCCCATCATTGATATTTGATACTGAGCCTTTATCAACTTGGCAAATTTGTCACAAAGCATCTGAGACTTCGAACCAAATATAATATCATCGACATGAATCTGAACGATTAAAATGTCTCTTTTATACTTGATTGTGAAGAGAGTTCTATCCACCGATCCTCGTTTGAAACCTGATTCAATAAAAAAAAACAGACAAAGTGTCATACCAAGCTCTAGGAGCTTGTTTCAGTCCATAAAGAGCCTTGTGTAGCTTGTACACTTTGGTGTAGTCAGTCTCGAAGCCTAGTGGTTGCTCTACGTAGACTTCTTCCTTCAGGATGCCATTCAGGAACGCGCTCTTGACGTTCATCTGGTAGACTTTGAACTTCATGTGAGCAGCATAGGCAAAGAAGAGTCGAATCGCCTCTAATCTAGCTACTGGAGCAAAGTTTTCATCGAAGTCTATTCCTTCTTCTTGACAATAACCTTTGGCAACCAGTCTAGCTTTATTTCGAACAACTTCTCCTAGTTCGTCATTCTTGTTCTTAGAGAACCATTTAACACCAATGACACCCTGATGCGTAGGACGATCAACAAGTTCCCAAACTTGGTTCCTTGTGAATTCTTTCAGTTCCTCTTGCATCGCGGATACTCAATTCACATCTTGAAGGGCTTCTTGAGCGTCTTCTGGTTCAATGTTGGAGAGATAGCAGCTATGTAGGAAGTTTTCATTCAAAAACAGCACAATGTCTGCTTTTAGCCTTAGTTGTTACTCAGTGGTGGACTCAGTGGGGGATTCAATGGTTGCTAATGGCTGTACCATTTCAGCTTGGATCTGATTCCTCGTTTGAACTCCTCTCTCCAGACTGCCAATCACTGAGTCAGAGGGATGATCTTCAATCCATCTTCTTCTTCTTTGCATATCCTCCTCAGTGATGATCATAAGATCAAGTCTTTGAGGGGCAGGAGGCACTGAAGGCCTTGAATGGAATGGATCATCTTCTTCTTCATTCTGAGGGCTTGTTACCCCTTGATTGTTGGCTCTTACATATTCAGTTTTTTGAATTTCCTGCAAAATAGCTTTATCTGAACTTGCCAATATGTCATTAGTAGCTTCAACAATTAAAGGTACTTCATAAAGGTTAGAATTGCTACTCCCTGAAGGTGGTGATGGAATCTCAGTGATGAGTTCCATGGGTGATGGTTCATCAGATGATATTATAGGCGTGACTTCAGATTGGGTTGCTTCCTCATCTTGTTGAATCTCAGAAGAGATTGCATCGTTGTGCTCTAGAGGAAGACTTTCAGTTTCAGGTGCTGGAGTCCTTTCTTCAGTAGACTCCTTCTCTTGTTCCAATCTGATGGTTGAGCCTTCATTTGGAGTATTCTCTATATCATCATCTTCTAAGTTCCAGATGAGAATCTCCTTTGTACTTTGAACTGAAGGTTGTAAGTTCAGATTCTGAAGTCTTTGAGTGATAACTTCAGTTTCCTTTAACCTGTACTCAAAAATAGATTCATCAAATATAACATGAGGTGTTATTTCCACTATAAGGCTACGCTTGTTAAAAACTGGATCAGCCTTGCCATCAAAAGTCTTTAACTGAGTTTTACCATTGTAGTGAATATAACAATTGCAACCAAAAGCACGAAAATATTTAAAAGTAGGCTTCTTGTCATTCCATAGTTCATATGGAGTTTTGCCTTGGCGTGTGGTCAGAAGTGATCTATTCTGAGTGTAACAAGCAGTGTTGATAGCTTCAGCCCAGAAGTTCTTTGGAATTCCTGAGCTATTGAGCATAGTCCTTGCAGCTTCCTTTAGGGATCTATTTCTTCTTTCTGCAACGCCATTTTATTGTGGAGTTCTTGCAGCTGAAGTCTAATGTTCAATCCCCATTTGTGCACAAAATTATGAAATCTTTGCATTGAGAAACTCAGTTCCTCGATCAGTGCGTATGGTGATGACATTGGTTGACTTCTGATTCTTCAGTTTTGTGAGTAAGGCAGGTATGCGCTCCATGGTTTCATTCTTGTGATAGAGAAATACTGTCCATGTAAAATGAGAGAAATCATCAGTGATAACAAGACAATATTTCCTACCATTGGCACTCAGTGGAGTCACTGGTCCAAATAGATCCATGTGCAAAAGTTGAAGAATCTTCTCAGTGGATGGAGCTTCTTTGGTCTTGAATGAAGCTTTGATTTGCTTTCCACTTTGACAAGCTCCGCAAATGTGGTCTTTGTCAAAGATCAAGTTTGGCAATCCACGCACTAGACTGTGTCTTGAAAGTCTGTTGATGACTTTGAAGTTCAGGTGACTGAGTCTATTGTGCCATAGCCAGCTTTGTTCTGAAGTGCTTTTTGAGACCAGACATGTTTCAGGGGAGGAGGCATTCCAGTCTGCAGCATAAATATTTCTCACCCTGAATCCTTTCATTACAGTGGTCTCATCAGTGAGCTTATTAATCTTGCAATCATCAGAACTAAACACAATATTAAAACCTTTGTCACACAACTGACTTACTGAAAGTAAGTTGTGCTTCAGGCCAGAAACATAAGAAACATTATCTATTGAAATATTCCCTATATTGAGAGTACCATACCCTTTAGTGAAACCTTTTGAGTTATCGCCAAACATTACCTGAGGACCATCTTTCTCAGTGTAGTTGGAGAGGGCTTCCTTTTGAAAAGTCATGTGCCTTGAGCATCCACTGTCTATGATCCAGCTTGAATGCTCCTTTTGTGCACCTCTCCTTGGTCCTTGCTCCTGCAATTACTGAGTCTTAGGATCCAGTTGAGAACTAGACCCAGATTCAATATGCATGCTATGCTTTGGCACCCAATGTTGCCTTATAATGCGAGTGCTAGATGCATCATTTGTCTTTTTCTTTTGAAAGTCAGTATTGACTTCCTTCTTCTTTGGAACATATTTCTTGCTTACTTCAGGCTTTGAATTAGCCTTAAAGTTAGCTTTTGTATTTTGTTGGCTTTTAGTCCAACGCTTCTCAGTGTTTATTGACCCTTGTGGTCTTTGATAGTAAACATTTGTTCGCCTAGAACTGTTTGAGTATGAACTAGGTGATGAATTCCTATGTTCATTTCTGTAATAGACATTGTTCGAATATGATTCCCAACGTTGTGTTCGAGAGTTATGTGAATCATAACTTCTTGGACTTGAACCATATGATGAGCAAGTGCAATGAGAGCACTTTGTCTTATAGTATTTTGGTTCAGGAGACTGAAAGTGTTTCTTAGCCTCATGCCTTTCAATGACACGTGTACTGTATTTCTGGTTCTTGTTAGCCTTTTGCCTTTCAGGGGCTTTAGACTTTCTGAAAGTTTTCTTTTCAGTTCGTGTGTTTCTTTCAGGAGAAGTATGATTTCTGAAAACCTGCTTAGGTTTCTCAGTGGCAACAAGTTTCTCAGTAGCAACATTCTTTGCCTTAACCTTTTCAAGTGTAGCCTTTACTGCAGGACGAGTAAAGACCTTATTAACCTTCAGTTTAGGCTGTTTTTCAGTCATTGGCTTCTTCCCTTGAGACTTAGAAGCTTTCTCATTGGCTTTGACAGCCTCAGTGGCAATCATTTCCTCTTTGTCATGATTTGGTCCTTATACAAAGGATATGATTGGAAATGATGGTTTAGGTACAGTCATACAAGGCACTTTTGCCTTATCTTGATTGAAACCAAGGCCTTTGCCTTGAGGTCGTTGAGATTCACTCAACATATGATTTGTGTATCCAAATTTGGTCCAAGTTTCGACCTTCATTTTGTAATATTCTATCCTTTCAGATAGCAAGTCATTTCGGTCAGTCAATTCCTTGATTTAAGATCTTTGGAATAAGATCTCCTCGGTTCGTGTGTCAAGATCCTTGCTTAGGTTAGAGATAACAATCTCTTGTTTCTGAGATTTTACTGAAATCTCATTCAGTTCTTTGCATATTCTCTCTACCAACTCATCCTTTTGGATGTCAGTAGGTAAATTTTCCATTATGTTCTCAGGTCATTTTGCTAACTTGGTTGTTAGCTCATCATGTTCATCTTTCATGAGGATAAAGATAGCTTGGAGATTTATAAAATCTTCAGCTAATACCTCATATTCTTTCAGTGAGACAGTAGCCTCAGTTTCTTCATTATCCTCAACTGGAATGATCTCAGTTGTGGATTTTTCTTCAGTGTTTGGTTCAGATGATGATGAAATGGAAAACTTTGTTTTAGGGTCAATTTACCCTTCAGGCATGACATGCGCATAAATTACCTATGGAACGAAGTCGCCTGAGTGATTGCTCATCAAGCAGAAAACTTCGTTTGACTCTTCTTCATCCTCAGTGGCCATCAAGCCAAGATCTTCATCATCTGATGAATCTAAGAAGTGCTTTTCATATGTTGACTTGGAAGGAGTGTTGATCTGATCTGGATCATCATCAACCATCATGACCTTCCTTTGATCTCTTCTTAGTCTGAGCTCATCCCTTTCCTTCTTACTGAGGTCGGGGCAGTCAGTTTTGAAGTGATCTAAGGATCCACATTCATAACAAGCACCTTTGCTAAACTGCTGCTCAGGTTTGGATTGAGTTGTTGTCCCTTCCTGAGTGGAAGTGGTTGCTTCAGTGGGAGGTGGTGTGGCCCTTCTTGTACGCTTATCCCTGTACATCTTTTTGAATCTACCGATTCTCATATCTGCACGTTCAAAACATTTTGCCATTAGAACATATTGTTCCATTAGTTCAACCTTCGACATACCTTCGAGGTCTAGTCCTTCAGACTTTGCTTCCTTGACTGGGCTTTTGTCAGCTTTGAACGCTACTATTTCTTGTGATGAGGACACTGGAACAACATCTCTGATTGGATTTGTAATCTCCAATATTCTCTGCCTTGTTTCGTAACTCTTCAGTATACTGAAGATGACAGCAGTAGTGAGACAGTTGAAATCTTGACGCCCATTAATCTGAATCTGATATGGTAGCCAGTATTCACGTCAAAGACACCAAACGATTTTCAGATTAATCTCCCTTTGAGTGTATTTGTCAGGTTTCAGTGCTCTGACTGATGTCAGTATCTGCATGAATCTGAGTTCCACTTCACTAATGGATTTTCCAGGAACCTGCAAAAATGCATCATATTTTTTACACTCGAGAGTTAGTTTGTTTTCTTTTATTTCCTCAGAGCCTACACACATTTGCTCGAGAGTTTCCCACATCTCTCTCACAGTTTCACAGTGTTGAATGTGTACAAGCATTGGCCTCTCCAGTGTGCCTGAAATAATGTGTTTGTCATAATCATCCAAGCCACTTATCTTCTTTTCATCGGCAGTGTACTCACTGAGTGGTTTAAACTCAGTCCCTGGCTCTCTTACGCCAGTTGTTTCTTGAGTAAATGTCTTCATGATTTTGATAGGTCCAGTGGTGATTACTTGCCACATCATGACATGGTGTGCCTTCAGGAAGGAAGACACTCTATATTTCCAGTAATCATAGTCCTCTACTGAAATTATTGGTAACCTGAGAGTATTCTCCATTGAAGATATTAGAGAATGCAAGTGAACAGTTATGGGTTTTCTGATAGATCAGTTTAAAAACCTTGGGTTCTAGAAATAGTGGTCGTTAAACACACTGCTCTGATACCACTTGTTGGTCCCGAAACGAGTATACTTAGTGTATGGGGGGGGGGAATACACCAGTTTTTGATTTTTTAAATTAAAAGATTTAGTGAGCTCCTGAACTGAAGGGAGGTAGCTTCAGTGAGAGTTGATACTTTAGATAGCAATCCTTCAGTCTACACTTAGTGTTGGACTGATGGACTAATATCTTAAGCGTACGTGCAGAAGTGGTGGTTTTAAATCTTACTCGTTTGTTCAGAAAACTTAATGCCTTAAGTTCACTTTTCTTTTAATCAATACTCCCTCCGTCCCAACTAACATGAGTCACTTCTTTAAAATACTCCACCCATTTGAATATAAAGTGACTCATGTTAGCTGGGACGGAGGGAGTATTCAATATGCAATATGACAATAAAGTATAGAAATACTGAATGAAATAGAAAGAACACGAAGGTTTGGTTTGCGTGGTTCGAAGATAAAAACTCCTACGTCCACAAGTTCTCGATGTTAATTGAGGATTTCCAAGTTAATGGAGATTGTCTTACAGTGATCAATCCTTAAGGATTAGATGGACAAGAAGTGTCAGATCACTCTTCGGTTACAAATAGAATCGCTACTTAAGAACACTAGAAGGATAAAAACTGAAGGCCTTGAGTGTTCTTGAACTTGAGAGTTGTGAAAGTTGAGAGCGAGATAGCGATTGATAGTTTGAGTGCAAGGTAACCAGTCTCTTGAAGCATTTGAAGCAGCGGGGTATTTATAGGTCTCTCATAGAATGTATCCGTTGTGAGATAAAGCACCATTTGAATTCTTCCCGTTGGAGTCGTGGTCCTTTTTGCCATTTTTGGTGTCTGCAACAAGATTTAGTTTCACCTACTGAGATCTTTTCCTAAAGTGGTAACTCCTATAGAGTAGCTTGAAACTCAGTGGAGAATCTTCAGATATGACTTCAGATGCATAGCTTTAGATTGAACTTCAGTGGCAAGGAGCCTTTGCTTCATGTTGGCTTCAACTTCAAAACTTCAGGCCATAGTTCAAGGGACATGGTCCTTCAGTTTTGAGATGTAAACTGAGTTCTAAGATGAATTTCAGTTACTGATTTCAGTCTTTAGTCTTGTGTCTTCAGTTTGTTCCTGTAAACTGAACTCCTTAAAGAGTGAGTTCTAAAATAAAACTAAGACTTCAGTTTTGAACTTATTATATCTTTCAAGGGAGGTTTTGAGATCTGAATCAAAACACTTATAAATATTTCCCAACATTGTTATATTTATAAAGATTAACATTTTATTTTATTTCATTTTATTAATGTATTTGTGTTTAATGTGTTATTCAATTTAAGTATTCATGACATAATAACACGTCCAAATATTTTTTTTATTTCATTATTAATATATTATTATATGGATATTATATATAATCAACACTAAATTAAAATAAATATTTACCTAGTAATTATAGTATAACATTAAAAAGTTAATTATGTGATACAAAATTAAATGATGATATGCATTGGTATATAATTAAAATTTCAAAAATTTAAATATATTAACATTAATTTTTTAGACGGTTCGAAACCTTAACCGGCGGTTTGGAACCGTAACTGGAACTGTCCTACACGGTTCGATTCCAAACCGTGAACCACCACAACTACGGTTCAATTCCGATTCTGAAAATTCAGAACCGTTAACCGACGGTTCGGTTCCGAACCGTAACCGTGAACATCTCTAACAACAAACATGAAAATTGAGATACCATTTTAAATCGGGTTTGATGTATGCAATATTTTGACCAAATCTAATACAATGTATTAAATAGCTAAAAAATGATAGTCACTATTTTGTGTGATAGATTTTAAAATTCATGTGCAATATTAAAAATGATGGTTAATTTATTTATTTATAAACAATTATTATTTTTGTTAATGTTTGACCAATTACAGCATCATGCCGATGTCATCCTAGGTAGAGTTAGTAGGGGCATTTTGGACCTTTAGATGAGATTGTGACGCCCACAACTAAAATCTTGATTCGAACTTGACTATCATAATTGGAATGTCGAATTTCGTCTTCATCGTTTTATACAATAATAATAATAATTACTCATTTCAAAACCATATATATATAAACCAATCATCAATAACTAAACCTCGCTTTCTTTCATGACTACACATCCATTCCACCAACTTGATTGAACGTACGTAATCTATTTTTAAAATTTTATTTACTACCGCATTAGTCAAAATATAATTACTTATTCCATTAGTAGATGTTTAATACACGAGCCTTTATATATTTTAACAAATAAGTCAATATAATAATCGAGTAATAAAATAATAAGTTTTAACTTAATGACACATCACTAAAAATATTTTATAGTTTAAAATTACTTTAGAATATAGTTCATAATAGATATTAAATATAGTTCCCTCTATATTAAATCAAGACACAATTTTCTTATATCTAACGAAATAAAAAATATAAAAATGTAAGAAGTTGAAAAAAAAATAATATGAAAATTTGATATGACATATAGTAGTGAAAATTAATTCTAAATGTCTTGCACTTTTAGATACAAAAATATTTATCAAACTTTTGTGTAGAAATATTTAAATAGATATAAACATGGAAAGAAAATACATTTATTCTGATAATTACAATATAAGTATGGTATTTAAAAAATTTAGACTCCTAAAATTTTTGAGTCCTAAAGAATTGCTTGTCCTATTATGTATCAAGTCTGATATATTTTATGCTCAAATTTCACATATGATGTGATATTTAAGTACGTGGATGATATTTAATATCGTATTACATACGCACATTTTCTTGCCACCTAGTTGATTATAATTGAGTAACCTTAAAATGGATTAAAATAACAAAACAAATAATAAGTCGATAGTATCCTAAGTAAGCCACATTTTTCGTCGCATTTCTTTGTCTTTAATGTGGTGGCTGTAATGAAATACGTAAATGAGACTTAGATATTCACACTCTAGAATTTTGCAAGTAGTGATGATATAGGAGTGACATTGATAGTGAAAAGCAATCATCAAATTTCACTATATATCTTTAGTGGGTCTTATGATTCACTACCGTCGTTGATTAAAACGTGTTAGATGTTATGCTTATGAAATGCTTACAAGAGCAATGTTTCATCTTATTTATCTGCCACTCAAAATCGCCAATAATTTATTAGGATCATATCTTATTATGGAAAACTGCACCTCCTTAATCATTTTAATTTCCATAGCAAAAAAATTAATGATTGGATGTACTTGATTTTATTTTCTTCTAAGCAAATAAAAGAAAAGGAAATTGATAACTTTAAACATTAGGATAAATTTATCCATGAAAATGTGGGATAAAATTATAATTAATTTTTAATTTTTTTTTTCTTATTCATACCTCATATCTAAATTATAAATTTATCATTGTTTTCTTTCTTCATTCCATTTTAAAGAGGAATAATATTATCACACCAAATTTGGATAGATAATATTATCCCTCCTTAAAGTGGGATGAAGGAGCAAAATAATGATAAATTTATAATTTAGGTAGGAAATATGAATAAAAAAAAAAGAAATGATTTAAAAGCTAATTATACTTTTATCCCACATTTTCATGGGATAAATTTATCCCCAAAAAGAACACAACCTAAAGGAATGTTTTCCGGCATGATATTGAAATCCTACCGATTTAAGATCAATATTAAGAAAAACAATTGGATAAAACTAATAAAATTGGAACCGACAATTCTATACGTAGGATTAGGGGTGAGCAAAGTTTGGTAAAAACCGAAAATCTAACCGAACCGAGCCGAAGTAATAAATTTAGTTCGGTTATTTCTCTATTCAGTTCGGTTTCGATGTTTGGTTTTACAAAAATTCAGTTTTCAATTTTCGTACCGAAAAAAGTAAAATATCAAAAACTGAACCGAAATTTATATAATAATAAATTATTTAATATTGTTTATTAAATAATTATTTATCTAATATTATTTATTAAAAATATGAATATATATTAAATAATACTTATTAAATATATTATATAATAATTATTTATATTTAATAATTTTCGGTTCGGTTTATTCGGGTTTTACCAAAACCGAACCAAAAATTTCTGTTCGGTTTTATTTCGGTTTGAATTTAATTCGGTTCAGTTACTGAACCGAATCATACTCCCTATGTAGGATCTCTTCGATGGGCACAACTTAACATGGTCACGATTAGAACTGATAATTCGATTTTTCAAGTTTTATTGATAACATCTTTTACCGTTTTTATCTAAATTCGTGTTTTTTTTAAAGATAAATTTATCTCTTTCAATTAAGAGTTACTTTTTAAATTCTCTTTTTTTTACAATCACTTCTATCTAAATTATAATTTTATAATTTCTTTCTATTAATTACACTTTAATAAAAGATAATATTATCACTCAAAATTTAAATTGACAATATTATCCGTCCATAGTGTTAGATAGGAGGGTGAGATAAATGTGGCTTTAACAACATCAATCCAATATGATGATATTTTCAACTCTATAAGTAGTCATTAGTTAATTTTAGTCTTTGATTCCTTTCCATGCATCTTTTTAGTTCAACGACTTCAAGGTATGTCATTCAATAAAGATTGCATTTGAGTTTCTTTAATTTTTATGTATCAACTTTCAAGTTAGGATCATTCAGTTTTGAACTTTAAGTTTGGATTACTTCGGGGTTGAGAATATGTTAAGATGTAAATTCCCAAATATTTAAATTTATTGAAAATCAGAATTAGATGATATTTTAGGGGAGAATTTGATTTTTAATTAAATCACAACTTAAATTTTTTCCAACACACTATATAAAAATTAAAATTTATTTTCAAACTTGCCATAAATTCTAATTGAATTAGAGTTGATTAATCTTAATAATTAATTAATATTTTCTTATTTTATAATGAAAATTTATCGATTTCTAATTAGATATTAATTAAAAAATGAAAACATATTGAGCTAAATTATAGAGTTCATCTCTATATAAAAAGACATCATAACGAATATACATTTTTTTGTCAAAATACCAAGTTTTCACAAGACTTACAGGAGAAAAGTAGGCATATATTTGTTCTTACTTGTTGACTATTCTATAATGCATGCAGAAAACAAAATACTATCCTTCTTTCATTATTATTTGCTTGTTTTTCGACACATAAATTAAATAATTATGTAAAAGATAAAAAATGGTACAATTCCACAACTTTAAAAAAATTATCTTCTACCATTTATGAAAAAAAACTAATAATAATGGGACAACTCCAAAAAAAAAACAAACCAACAACACATGAACAAAATCATATTCAACGCACAACTCATATTACAATTCGAATAACATATGGCTCAAAGAAAATAGAAGAAATCAACTCATAAAATAAATGAACGAATTTTTATCTCTGATACTATATATACATCTTTTTGGTTGATTGTACATGACATGAGCCTTCACTTCAAGTCATGATAGCATGGCTAGAGAAAATCTATAAGATCAAGTATTTGAACAATGAACAAATTAATCCATCCAAATAATGATATATCATCTTATATTAATTTTTTATGTAAATAAACAATAGTTAATTTAATTGGCAAACATAAAAAAGGAATAATTGCTGCTAAATACATAAACTAACTATAAAATCTATCTCACAATACACTAACTACAATTTTTTAGCTAATTTATACATCGAGTAACTTTTGGTCAAACAATTGCATACGTGGACCCGAATAAATACGAAGAACACTCATAAATGGAATAAAAAGACTTTTCCTTAAAGAAGAAACGACGTCGTTTATACTAAGTTAGAACGGCGTCATGTTAAGTTGATGTGGACATAAATGTGTGTTATTCGGGTCAACGTATACAATAGTTTGACCAAAAGTAGTCTGGTGTATTAATTAGCTAAAAAATGGTAGTTGGTGTATTGTAGAACGGATTTTACAATTTACGTACAATACCAAAATGATGGTTAGTTTATATATTTAATGGCAATTATCCCAAATAAAAATGTGAAACGAATCATCCATAAGAAGAGAAACTGGCATTAGGAACAATAGTTCAACAAGTGCAGCCATAATTTCATGCTTTCACACACGGATGAGAGGGTGAACGCGCTTTTTAAGATTTGAAATCAGTTCAACTCCCACAACCTCACTACTATGGTACACTTCATTCTTCTCGAAACGCGCTTTTCTTATACAACTTTCCTCAACTATAATCCAAGACAATGATTATGAAAGTCAATTAAATATTTTCGATCGCATAATAATTAAAGATAAATGAGTAATATTCTGAAAAAATACCCTTACAAGTTACAACGTAGATCACTTTTTTTTTTCAAGTGGTAATTAAATTTATCATTGAATTTTCAAATATTTAGGCGAACATATTATTGAATGCTCTATTTTAAATAGAGAAATAAGGGACTTGGTCCAAAGTCAACGTTGACTTACAACGTTACACAAAATCCATAAGCTCTAGATGCCAATATTCGCCCGTACGATTAATAATATTCCAATACTACTAGTCAGTGCTCAGTAGTCATGCTAGGAATTTTACAAACTACTGTTCCGAGTAATATAATATTATAATGAATAAATTTACTCTTCTAAAATTTTTAAAATGTGAGTTAAAAATATAATTATTATTTAAATCTTTCGCTTTCTTATTATTTTATTCTATTTAAATTATAAATTTAATTATGAAATATGTAGTGTGAAATAAGAAGACCATTAACATTTGATAATATGATGTTTCACTTTAATAATTCGTACTTTAAATAAATTTCTCGATGCTGATTATTCACATATTATTTTTCACTTTTAACAGTATATAACTTCAATGGGATCTGAACTGGAAATGCGAGAACGATAAGAACCTAATAAACTGCATTAATTCACATTCAATTATTAGCCCATTTTATCTTATTCCGTCTTCATACAACCTATCATTAAAATTTTCTTAGAGGAGGATAAGGTTAATCGGAGCAAAAAGGATTTTCAATGAGATAGAGAAATGCAAAATATTAGTCCCACACGAAATTTGTGAATAAATGATTGTCTGATAATGAGTAAGGAATACCCATCTTTTTGCTAAAGATGATGTATTGAACTCATAATTCAAATAAATATTTTTTATGAATGTTAACCAAGTATAGTAAGTAAATTGATCCTCGTTGTTCAGTCATTTGATAACTAGAGTCATTATTGATAAATGATCACTATGAGTCAGACTTAATAGAATTTGATCAATCATTATTTTTTTATGTCATTAAGGCGAAGAACTAAACCAAAAATTCTCTTTTTTCATCATCAATCGAATTACCGATCACGACTCAAGATTTAATTTTATCATCATTCCAACCCCATTCTCTTCTTTTATATAATATTTTGAGACGTTAACAATTTGAAAAGTGAAAAAACTTCCCTATTTTCTAAAAATGAATTAAATCCAGAGGCAAGATAATAAATATAATGAAAGACAAATAATTCTTGCAAACTTAACGCAAATTATATTATAATTGATTGGGTATGAATCGTACCTATTTATACTCTTTGTACCCATATTATGAATGATATAAATTTACAGTTTATATCATTCATACTTCGAATATGAATGTATGAATGATACTTCATCCTGCAATAAAATAATTTACATTTTGTTATTTTAGAATATCCACCAAAACGGTTTACATTTGAAATTTTGTATTTATAGTAAGTGGAACTCACTGCTCGCTACACACAATTTAATTTAAAATAATATTTAAAGTGATATCCAAATTTTACTAAATACACATCATTAATAAAGTCAAAACAACTTATTAAATTTCGCACCCGGTCAAATTCTAAATCAATTTGGTGGACGGAGGAGTATTATTCATATTCAAGTGACAAGAATTTAAATATTGTTAAATTTATAATATTATTTAATTTTCAGTATTTTGACATATTGACACCATAATTAAACTAGCCAATATTATTGAATATATGAAACGATCCAATAGAAAAAATATAACCATTTAACTTAATGGAATAAGTAGTTCTTATCCGGGAATTGTATTCACGTCCTATCAGCATATCATTATAGAATCACAATTATGAAATAGTACTATGCGATTTTTCCACAGAAATAATCCAATATTTCAAATAGGCATTATGCATATCGAATGAAATACATATATGTAACTAAACTTATATACTCCACTCTCAATTTGTATTTTACTTTTTTATTCCCAAAAGTAAATAATCTTTTTATTATTAATATTTATCAATATAAATTAAAATTTAAAAAAAAGTTATGTTGAGGTGGTGCTTTTGGAGGTTGACATAAACACGCGCGGGGCCAAGTTTCGTCCCTGATTAACGTGTGGCACTCACTCCCTAAATTATTTCATCATTTTATTACCATTTATATTTTTAAAAAAACCTTGTCTTTTTCTTTTTTAGGACAACAAATTCTTTTGTATTTATTTAAATTTTAAATATGAGAATGGAATCCCAGCGTGGACTCACCAGTTGGTACCTGTGTATATAAGTAGGAGATATGGTGCTCACAATTCTAATCTTGTTGCATCCAAATCTCTAATTATTTCTTTTTCCCTTCTCTCTCTATCTCTTGATTTTTCCATTTCTCTGCTTAAAATCTTGAAGATTTGTGAAAAATTAATGGTTAGAAATTGTTGGTGAAGAAAATGGGAAGACAACCATGCTGTGATAAAGTAGGATTAAAGAAAGGGCCATGGACTGCTGATGAAGATAAGAAACTCATTAATTTCATTCTCACCAATGGCCAATGCTGCTGGAGAGCAGTCCCTAAGCTTGCTGGTAAGTAAATTTTATCTCCTTATTTATTATTAGTATGATATATATATATATATATATATATATATATATAAATAAATTTAACTAATTTTTGTTGATAAATGGTGTAGGGTTGTTGAGGTGTGGGAAGAGCTGCAGATTGAGATGGACTAACTATTTGAGGCCAGATGTGAAGAGAGGGCTCCTGTCTGAATATGAGGAGAAAATGGTCATTGATCTTCATGCCCAGCTTGGGAACAGGTTTGTTAATCTTATTTAATCTACTTTTATCTATAAAATTAATTACTCGGCCACTTTATTAAAAATGAAAATATTAATTAATTGCAGTATTATTTGCTATATATATAAAATTTTCAATATATATAATAGTTTAATTAATTAATATGGAATGTGGCAGACAAATTCATCACGGTTTGTGATAGTAGGCGGCCCTTTTTGGCCATGCTGCAAATCTATTATCAGTTTTTCCAACTCTACATACATTTTCTTTTCTCTTTTGCATTAGTTTAGATTATTTCAAGACTGATAACCATAATAAATCATTAAATTTTCCGAATTCAGATGGTCGAAAATTGCTTCTCATCTTCCAGGAAGAACAGACAACGAAATCAAGAACCATTGGAACACACACATAAAGAAGAAGTTGAAGAAAATGGGAATCGACCCCATCACCCACCAGGCTCTTCCGCCGCCGCCGCCACAGCCACCCGTCGCCGCCGATAATCCGCCGCCCCAAGAAGGAGATGATGGGGCAAAGGAAGAGGAATCAACCACATCTCAACAGTCAACCATTTCAAATGATAATAATAATAATAACAATAATAATAATAATAATAATATAAATATGAGTATTGATAGTAATGACAATGATGAGAAAATGTTGAGCGCGTTTGACTCGATGAACGAAGAGTTGGTATTAGTCAACAACACCGATTTCTGCGTTGATGAGATTCCGGTGATAGAGCCCCATGAAATTATACTCCCGGTGGATCAGAACTCGCCGACCCCTTCATCCTCCTCTTCAACGTCGTCGGCTGTTTCGTGCGGCGGCGCGTGGACGCCAAACGCGGCAGGAGATGCGCAGTTGGGGATGAGCTTTGAGGATTATTACAGTGAGATAGTGAACTTCAGCATATGGGACGAGGATTTCGGAGATGTGTTTGATTTCTTGGGTGATTACGACAGTAGTGATTTGAAGCGGAGTACAACTGCACTTGATTTTGGATCTTCCATGCCCATAATTGGCGATGATGATTCTTGGAAATTTAACGTCATCTTGTGATTTTCTTTTTCTTTTCTTTTTTTTGGGTTTTTATGGTATGCTCTGTTCTCTTGAGTGAATAATGACAACGGAGAGATATAAAAAAGAATCAAATTATTTTTCTTTGATTTGAGCTGCAGTTTATTTGGTTGGTAATTTGAGAGAACTCAATAGTGGCTTATATTAATTAGTGATATATGTTGTATTAGTATATATAAATGAAGATGATCAGAGTTTAAATTATTAGTTGTTAATTATATATATACATACTAACATCCGTGCTATATCTACGAGATTATTTATTTATAAATAATTTATGCATAAAAATATTTAAAGAAATCAAAAATATTGTAATTCGATTTTATTCGGCGGTTTTAGAACCGTAATCGATAGTCTTATTTTCAATTATGACTATGTTGAGGACAATTCGGTCACAAATTCAAAATTTGAGAACCGTGATCAACGATTTGAAACAATAACTTTAATTTATTTTACCTAATTCAAATTATTTCTTATTTTATAAAGGGCCACTTTTTATTAATTTATAACAACACATTAAAATTAATAAATAAGATAATATATATAACTATTTAAACATATGTGTATATTGATAAAAATTAATAATATATATATTTGAAGTCATTATTATTTGTAGTTAGATTTTGTTGTGAAATTATAATTTTGTTATGTACTCCCTCCGTCCCAACTAGCTTGAGTCATTTCTTTTTTAGGAAACCTGTTGGTCCCGAAACGAGTATATAAAAATTTTGAAATGCGGAATTTGGTGGTAAACTCGTTTTTATAAAAAAATCAATCAAAATCAAACTTTAAGTGAATGGTAGATAATGAAGGAATAAATACTGAAAGCACATGAAACAACACAGAGTTTGGTTTGCGTGGTTCGGAGATAAAAACTCCTACGTCCACGAGTCTCGATGTTAGTCGAGGGTTTCCAAATTAATGGAGATATAATAGTCTTACAGTGATCAACGACAGTGGGTTAGATATACAAGTATTATCTGATCACAACTAGCTTCGAACTTAATCTAATGCTAAGACTATTCTTCGGTTACAAAGTGATATCGCTTAATATGAACACTGGAGAATAGAATCTGAAAGCTTGAGTGTTCTAAGAACTTGAGAGTTGAGAGCGATAATATCAAGTGTAGATTGGGTAACCGGTTCGTGTGTGAAGCGTGAGAAGTGTAGGGGTATTTATAGAGCTCTCTCAAAAATATAGTCGTTGTGAGATAGAGCTTCTTTTGAATTCTTCCCGTTGGAGTAGTTGACCTTTTTGCCATTTTAGGTGTCTGCAACAAGATCTTCACCTACGAGATCTTTACCAGAAATGATTACATCTATAGCGTAGGTTGAACACTCAGTGTGAGCTTCAATTTAAACCTTTAGAGGCAAACTTCACTTTTAGAAATTCAGTGGCCTCAAAAGGCAGGCCCTTCAGTGGCCTTAAAACATGGCCTTCAGTGGCCTTGGCCTTAAACATGGCCTTCAGTGGCCTTTCCTAACTCCTTTTTGATGGTGCCTTCAGTGGCCCTTCAGTGGTCTTTCGCTACACAATCAAGTTTTATAACCAAATCAAAACATTATAAAATATCCCAACAATTTCCCCCTTTTTGATGGTGCCAAAACATGATCAATAAATCAAATGAATATGTTAAAGAATTGATATGAGCAGGTGAACAATATTCCCCCTGAGATTCATAATCATATCCTTCATCTTGAATCAACTTTCTTTTTTAGTGGGGCATGTCCCCCCTTGCTTGTTGATCTCCATAGTTCATCTAATTCTTCAGGACCAGTCTTTGCATTGATTTTGATTTTTGTCCTCACTGGTCCGGTACCTGCAATCATTGAGTTTTGAAAATTGAGTTCTTTGGTACCCAAATTTGTCTTATAACTCTCACTGAGTTATTAAGCCATATTTTCCTTCCACTAAAATCAATATAAAATAATTTTGATTTTTCAGTTTTGCTCTGAGACTCAGTTCTAGACTGAGGCCATTTTTTGTAAGAAATTTCAGTAAAGCTCCTTGGTGAGCAAGAATGAGAAGATATGATCTTGAACTGGGTGATGAAATCCCGTGTTCACATTTATATCGAGAGTATTGTCTTTGTTCCCAATATGAATAAGATTTTGGGGAACGAGAAAATGAATTTCTCGAATGTGAGCTTCTCGAGTGTGAGCAAAGTGATCTTGATCCGTGCGCAGCTTTACATTGAGTGTGTGGACTCACTTTTTGAGAATAAATATTTTTCTCATATGATTTAGACCTTGAATTAGATCCTCGCTTAACCTTGTCGGGTCGATGGTGTCTCAATTGAGTCACCCGAGGTTGTTTGATAGGAGAGGTCTTTTCCTTATTCTCATTTCTTTTCATTTTGAGGGTAGCTTTTGAGAATGCTTCTATTTTTTCATTCAGGCGTTTATCAACCAAAAGCTTATTTCTCATAGACAAATCATCAATTTTGCCTTGCAATTGATGATTCTCATCAATCTTACAATCAAGATCTCTTTTCAGTGTAGAGATGATGTTATCTTGTTCTTTTGCCTTCTCTCTTAAGGCACTGAGTTCAGAAGTGAGTTTTTCACAACGATCATCTCCTTTATCTGGTTGAGATAGTTCAGTATAGGTGCTTACTGAACAATCTCCTTGTTTTAATGCATTGGGATCAATATAAGAGCTAGGCATAACATGCACGTAGATTGTTTTGGGAGAATTGATTTCCCTAGAATTCATGGCAATATGCTCACAAATGATTTTGAGAGATTTTTTTTAAAAGATCTATTCAGATGACCTTAAAACACACGAAGTGTCGTAGAGACAGTGGTCATCGAACACACTGTTCTGATACCACTTGTTGGTTTCGAAACGAGTATATAAAAATTTTGAAATGAGGAATTTGGTGGTAAACTCGTTTTTATAAAAAAATCAATCAAAATCAAACTTTCAGTGAATGATAGATAATGAAGGAATAAATACTGAAAGCACATGAAACAACACAGAGTTTGGTTTGCGTGGTTCGGAGATAAAAACTCCTACGCCCACGAGTCTCGATGTTAGTTGAGGGTTTCCAAATTAATGGAGATATAATAGTCTTACAGTGATCAACCACAGTGGGTTAGATATACAAGTATTATCTGATCACAACTAGCTTCGAACTTAATCTAATGCTAAGACTATTCTTCGGTTACAAAGTGATATCGCTTAATATGAACACTGGAGAATAGAATCTGAAAGCTTGAGTGTTCTAAGAACTTGATAGTTGAGAGCGATAATATCAAGTGTAGATTGGGTAACCGGTTCGTGTGTGAAGCGTGAGAAGTGTCGGAATATTTATAGAGCTCTCTCAAAAATATAGCCGTTGTGAGATAGAGCTTCTTTTGAATTCTTCCCGTTGGAGTAGTTGACCTTTTTGCCATT
This sequence comes from Leonotis leonurus, assembly GCA_026898415.1. Classification (NCBI taxonomy): domain Eukaryota; kingdom Viridiplantae; phylum Streptophyta; class Magnoliopsida; order Lamiales; family Lamiaceae; genus Leonotis; species Leonotis leonurus. Next base: position 6,160,284 of record JAPKLX010000008.1, read on the forward strand.
TTAGGTGTTTGCAAGAAGATCTTCACCTACGAGATCTTTACCAGAAATGATTATATCTATAGCGTAGTGTCACACCCCGTCCTCCGCCTTTGTTGCGAAGTCCGGATACGCGACTATAACACAAACAATTAAAGGATAAAAAGGAACTGTGGACTTTAACTGAGATAAAAGGACATTTCGATAACTGAGTTTCAGTACATAACAATGAGTTTAATTACATAATTGGCACCTTCACCAGAACCTACTAATGAAACCTCTTGCAGCGGAATAAGGATCGACGTAAGTCTACGTGTATGAAGATACGTAAACCCCCAAGAGTTCACTAAAAAAAAAAAAGACCGACAAGCCCGTCATAGCACCTCCATTCATCACGTCTCAACCTACACATTTAAAAATACATGCAGGGCTGAGTATGAACGTACTCAGTAGGCACATACTGAAATCGCATACATACATATATAATTGTCATTGCCGTAAAGAGTGAAACATAGGGATTTGATCTTTAAAAGCACCTACGTTCACTAAATCCTTTTTGTGAAACCTATAGTTCGACAGCTGTCTAAGTTCTTTAGTATTCTACCATATCTGTTTTCTACGTGTACCGTGAAGTTGGCCACCTTCTACGGACACCTGACCGGTTAACACCTTCGTCGACTCACAGTTCTTTGTGTACACTAGTTCGAGTGGGGTTGCTTACCCACTGGAACCCGAATTGGATTAAATGATAACAAGATAGGCATCGTACAAAACATAAATCATTTCGGCAATACAATACTTTAAAACATAAGTTCTCTTTTGAAACCTTTTCGAAATATCAACATAATAGCATATGAGCACACGTAATTTCTTTGTAATAGAAAGCCTACTTGGATAGCTTCGATTTGCACTTGCTTTGGTCTTGAAATGCGGAATAGATCTCTCGTAAGAACCTTTAGAAAATTTCATATAAGTTAAAATGTTCTAAATGCTTTCGAACATCTAAATTGTAAAAATATCTTATTCTCGTGTCTCTTAACTTGACTATCATTCGAGTTTCAGAGTTAAGTTCTAGAAGTGTCTTTTGGTGATTTCTAAATCAAGTTATGGTTAGGAACTTTACTACACCCAAGTAATTAATTGTTGGTTAATATAACTAGGGGCATTTCTAATTTAATATCTCGATCCTCAATCGAGATAAGAAATTTTTGCTTAAGCTAAATAGATTTTCAATTGTCACACCGTGAGCATGATTTCTAATTTAATCATTTCTTATGATTAAATTCAAATTTGGTAATTAAATTTCTAATTAAAAATTTAAATCTTCTACTTTGGCTTAAAATTGTATTCTTGGGCTTAGCCCAATTTAAATTAAGTCTTGATCTTTTAGATGCTAATTTGCCCATTCAATTTAATTAGATGGGCTCACTATTTAATTAAATTAGCCTACTTGTATTTTTAGGTCTAGTCCATACTTAATAAAAATTTAACCCATCACATACAAATTTTCGGCCCATTGAGTTATCAGATTTCGGCTCATAGAGTAATTAAATTTCAGCCCAGAGAAATAATTATTTCGGCCCATATTTTCTGTAACCCGGCCCAGTATTTTATTACTTCTTTTAGCCCAGTGGAATTAAATTTCGGCCCAACTTACACACTTAGACTTAACCCTAACCCTATTCCAAAGACGAAACTCTTGACACCTTGCTCCCCCTGTCGCCATCTCCCTGCATTCGGTAAGCCTCCTTCCTTCCTCTTCCTTTATTGTCTTCCATCTCCTTTCAATCTTTCCACCTCTCCAGTTATCTAACCTTCTCTTTGTATCTCTATTTGGTGGTTTGGTACAACCACTAACGACGCCCAATCTGTTGTTTCTTCCGACGACCAGCCTGCTCTACATCCCTTTTCTCGTGAAATCGCAGCGGAGACTCACTTAGGTAAGATTCGGTTCTTTTTATTTTTGTTATTTCGTTTGTTGGTTTAACCCATTAGTTATTTATTTTGATGTTGATTATGGAGGAATGGAGATGTTTGGGGCTGGGGTGGTTCAGTTCTTAACTCCGATGGAGTTCTAACTATCAGAATAGCCAAGTTAGCTCGTTTGTGAGGGCTTGGAGGGCTGTTCTTCACGGCTCAATCGTGGGGTTTGGTTAATCGGCAGTTAACTTTTCCCTTTTTACCTTTCTAAGATTTCAATTTAAGTTTTTGTTGTGGTTCAGATTTTTCTTTTAGAATCATGCCTTGAAGTTTAATTATTATTAATTTTCAGATTTGGTTCTGGATCTTTGGGTTCGGAAGGATGAAGTCTGCAACTGGTTCGGGGTCCAAATTCGAAGCCAGGGTGCCCCGAGTGTATTTGGCTGTGGAGCAGTTTTCTGTTCCTTTGCAGATAAGCTTCTTCCTCTATACATGTTTAATTCTTGGTTGAAGTCCTTAGTGTGTTACTGTGTGTTGGTCCCGAAAGAGCAAGGTTTGGTGTATGGGGGGGGGGGGGGGGAAAAACACCAAACACAAACTTTTCAGTTTACTTGGTAATTTATTAGAGAGTTCAAGCTATTCTTAAATAAGAAATTGCTTGGCAGATGACTAACCAGATTGATCAACAGATCGATACCAGATTAGTCCAAACAGATTGCTCTCTAGTGTAAACACTTAGACAATAATAAGAGTGATCGTATTATTTTCTAATTATTGTGTGTGCGGAAATATGGTGGATTTGGTTCGTGCTCTTGTTTAGAAAACCTTAAGGATTAATCAGATCGTTAAGCAGATTGATTGAAATGCAGCTTATATGGAAGTGCAGAGAGTTAGAATAATAAACAACTGAAATGAAAAATATGCAGGAATGTAAAGAACACAGTTGTTTAACGTGGTTCGGGAAATCCCTACGTCCACGATCTGGTCAAAACTAGACCAGATTATCCACTACTAGGATACTCTTCTTCTTTATACTCGTTGAGAACGAGTCACAAGTATCAACCAAAGCTAGAGAGATACTTATGCACGAAATAAGGGTCGTGTCCCTTTACAACAGATTACCTCTACGTTACCACTAGAAAACTACTAGCTAGCAGGGTGATCTCCTTTCTCTCGATAAGACAGACTTGAATCGAGGTTGGGTTGGTGTAATTTAGAATCACAGATTGTTTGAAGCTTTTAGTCTGGATCGAAGATTGATTGCTTGAGAGTAGGTCAATGATGAAGCGCACGTATATTTCTTCCAGATTTTGAGCTTCAAATTTATAGGCATTAAATTAAAAATTCTAGCCGTTGTTGATTGGCGTGTGATTGATTGTAGATTGCCAATCAATGATATCCATCATATCTGTTCTTGCCATGTAGAAATCGTTGACTCAATCTTCAAAGTATGGAAATCAGATTGTTAACGGTTACTTTCCTTCCTAGTGTAATTTTGAAGATTCTCTTCCCAATCCCTGTTGGATGGACTTCAATCTTGACGTGTCAAGAGGATATGATGTGTAGGATGATGTCATCTGGTGGTTTGATGACTCTATCGATCTGGTTCTTGGCTGTGACCATCGATCTGGTTGACAGCAGATCGCTTTCTTCTTCGTGAAAAATCTTGATCTTCATCCTATACTATTATGGAAATGATTTCTATAGGAATAATTCCTTTACATTCTAAGTCATCTCCTAATCTGTTCTCTAATAAAGTTCACTTTATATGCAGTGATCTGCTTACACGTAGAACAGTTTAACTCCAAGAAAATACTAAGTGTGTTTCGAGAGAACATCATCAAAACCAGTATAACTATCTGCTCTTCCTCCTCTCTTTTTGTTGCTTCTTCATTTTTGCTCGGGTTTCGTCAGAAATTAGTTGCACGCTCTCATACACTCCTTCTCTGACTCTTATATAATCTGAATCCTCAGCATCTATTTTGTAGCCTCTGTTCTCAGCGAGCTGGTTTATGAAGTTGAGTAAGAAGGTTTTGTCTGGAAGCTCAGTGCCAGGTATGTTGGGACATGTTCTGAATTCCCTCTCCGGGGCAGTAATTGTGACCTGGGCTTTTGCTGCTACTACTCGTATAGTCTCCACAAGATCTCTTGCATCGTTCAAGTCCAGATAGAGATTGAATGCTTCATTAGGTGTCCCTTCGCAGTAGGCTGGTTCTCTGAGGAAGTAGCGTCACATAATGAAGCCGTATTTGAGTCCTTCCCATCCATCCTTTAAGTTCTCTGGGACCCAGTTGGTCTCTCCTTTTGTCTTCATTGTCTTGATAGGAGCAGATGAGAACCAACCGGATCCAGATCTTTTCTTCCTCTTTATTGGTTGACTTGATCTGCTTGAAGATGATTTTGATGCTTTCTGTGTCTGAGCAGATGGTAGAATTGGTCGATCTGGTGCCGTCAGCTGCTCAGGCTGAGCTCCTTTCTTTTCTTCCATGGCACCAGATTGGCCTTTTCCTTTAAGTGTAGCCACTTTCTCATTTCCTTTCTTCGATCCTTCCCCCTTTTCGACATCATCAATGCACATGTGGATGAGTGCCCTTAGGGAGGTGATCTCTTCCTTCATGTCCTTCATCCGTTTCTCAGAGTCTAGCTTTTGTGTGAGCAGTGAGGTGATGTTCAAGTTAGAATCATCAATCTTCTTCTCCAGTGAGGCTCTGGTTTTGATCAGATCAGCTTTGTAGCCTTCTTGGTCTTCCTTGATGATCCCAATCTCATCAAAATAAGAGTCTATTAGAGTCTTCGTTGGATAGTGCAGTTCGCTCAACTTCCTCTCTACAAAGTCCTTTCCATCATTTTCAAACTTTCTGAACTGCGCTCTGGTTTCAATGTTGGCAGCTTTAATTACTTCCTCGGTAATGCCATCTGTTTGTTCCTTAACAATTCCATGCACCAAGTCTTTTTCTTTTCTTGCAAAATCAGAGACTATCTTGTACATTTCATTGATTTTAAGCTCCATGGTGGCCAGAGTCTGATCTATCTGGGCTTTGCGTTCCTCAGCAGCTGATCTGTCGTCATCCATTTTCTTACTCAATTCCTCTAGCTTCAATCTGCAGACTCTCCTCAATTCAGAGTCCACCTGGTCCACGTGGATTTCAAATGGTTGTTGAATTCTGTAAGTATCCTGGTGGCCTGGTCTTGGACTGTTGAGAGATTCCCATACATGAACTTGTCAACCTTATTAGAGATTAAATCTTTCACTTGTTCGTTGGATAGTGATTGATGTTGGGTCATCAATATGTCCTCCAAGTTCGTCGTCTCTACGAATTCTTTTATAGTTGCTGCGACAGCAGGGGTGTATATGTCATCGGTTAGCTTACCACCCACCACCCTTTGTCCACCTGGTTCAGCCTCCTCTCGTGGATAATCCACCACTGCAATCTGGATTTTGCTAGATTTAGCTGGTGCCCCCTCAGCCTGTGCAGTGGGTTCCACGGTCTGTTCTGCAGCGTCAGCCATATGCTGATCTGGTTCTGACTCTTGAGTTGCTGCACCCGGTTGGTGAGCTTCAACAGGTTCTGCTTCAACTTCTTCAACTTCAACTTCTTCTTCATCAATACTTTCATTGAACTCCAGCATCTCTGCCTTTTCATATATCGATCTGAGATCGATCTGGAGTTCTTTTGCCTCAAACTTTGCCATGGCCAGAATGTCTGGCCGGTAAGTGTCCCTCAACTCAGCTATGGAGGAGGCAGTAAAGATGTTGAGCAAAGTGGCTTCTTCTGCCTTGAGAGCATCAATTGATCTAGTTCGGAGTAGGGCATCAAGGACATAGAATTCTTTATCTTTGATGAGCAGAAGGAATTTGAGGCGTCTGGCTGCTTCATAACTTTCAGGTGTAAGCTGGATACCAGGAAATGTCTTGAGGATGGAGTGATCTGCTTCAGCTTCTAGCATCTTTACCACAGTTTCTGCCTTTTTCTTCTCCACATCCTCATCGGTGGATTCATCTTCTCCTTCTTCATCTTCATCAATCTGCTCTAGTGGTTCAGCAGAAGATGGGCTGACAGTGCGAGCAGGAGAGAAGTCCTTGACCTGGCTTAGGTCCAAGGAGGAGATGGGAATAACATCCTCTGGTGGACCCCCCCACCAGAATTTCTTCCTCCTCAACCTCCTGTTGAGGGATAGCTGTTTCGACAATGATAGGTTCCTGAATCTGGACTTCCTTCACAGATTCAGCCAGTTTCTGTAACCTCCTTCTCTTTGGTTTTGGTTGTTGGGCTACAGTGGAGGCGTCTGTTTCAACTGAGTTGGCCCTCCTTGTAACTCTCTTGGAGGGGGTCCTTTCAGCTGGCTTCTCTTTTGTCACCCTTGTCTTGGTAGATTTCTCAACAGGAGCAGATGGTGGCACCCAGATTGGGTTAGAACTTTCCATCTCTATCAACGCATTTGCATACACAGGGTCTGTCACCCTTGCTATCAGATTGGCAGAAACTCCCATAGACATTGCAATTTGATGCTGGTCCTTCGGGAAGTGCAATCTGGTGTTGAACTCGACCATGGTATCCCACTTGTGTTGTGTAAAGAACGATTCCAGCATATAGCTGATCTTAGTTGAGTGTCTCAGGCTGCTCCTTCTTACTTCTATACCAGGGTTTCCTCCTTTCATAAATGTGATCATCTTGGCCTCCTTTGCCAAGAGATCAAAGAGTATTCTGCTCCAGTTCACAAGTAGGTTCAGCACGACAGCGGCCAGTATCTTGAACTTTTCTGGAGTGACCTGGTCATAGGAACCATTGTGGTTCATGAATATCATCTGGAGGAATTCAAATACTATCTTGAATTCTGGTGCAAGCAGTGCCCTATTGAACATCTTGTTCGTGTAGTGAATGGACACTACCATCACCATCTCTATAACCTCCTGAAGTTGTTCTTCGCTGATGTCTCCCAGAGTGAGACCTTCATCCTTTAACTTGTAAACTTCATCAATAATGTTCAGTACATTATATGTAGTGTTGCTGATGGTGTTGCCTTTGCTGACCCTAATGGTAGCTTCATTCCCGCCTTTCTCTCCTTGCCACGAGAGATAAAAGGCAGCAACTTCCTTTGGTAGAAAGTGGACATGGTGTATAGTAATTATGTTGTGAAATCCTACAAAGAAATCGAAACAATAGATATGAGCACTATCCTTCCATCAATGAAGTATAAGTGCTCAAATAGCAATGTACAGAGTATATAGTTTAACACAACAATACAAGTGCATATAAGCATGCAAAATAGATAGAGGAGATTTTCAAAATGAGTTCAAGAGATTTTCAGAGCATTCAAAAACAGTTAAAGGAAACTTATAAATTGAAACCTTTGCAGCGCTTAACAAGGTCGAAGACCTTGTCCAGTTTGTGAAAATCGAAAGTATCAAGAACAGCGTAAAGATCTTGATGGATGTACGGTTTCAAGAAGTTTACTTGCTCAAGAAATAGAGAAGATTTGGGTGCCATATTGACAGATGGGTATTTTGAAATTTTTGGACGATTTTGGATTGAGAAAAATTCGCTAAGTGTTTAAGGAAGAAGAACAGTGTATGTGATAGTCGAACCGCCTTATCAAAAATGTGTATATATAGATAAATATGACATTGACACATCAATCACAAATATAATCTAAATTATTTTTAAAAAATAAAACAATCTAATTTTACTGCGATACCCTTTACATCTTATTCAACAAGATTTTAAATAATTTAAGGTTTGATTCAAATCTTCCATTATATCTTAATCAACAAATTATAGGAATGATTATAAATCCTAGTTATTTCTCTAAAATCCTACTATTAAAATAATTAATACAGACTTATTTGTATTTTCAATAGATTTATATTACTGAAAAAGTGGGTCTAATTTAATCTCCCTTAGGTTTACTCCCTTAGGTTTACTTTAATCTCACCCTTATAGGTGAGATATTTATCAAGCAAATAATCCCTTATTATAGTATTAATCACGGACTTTGAAATATCTTATGAGTATAATCCTAATTAATAAACACTAATTTAACTTATATTATTTTACCTATTTAGACTTATCCCTATTTATCTCATTTAGTAAACGCCCCATATATTACTGATTTATGACTAGATAGTAAATGGAAGTACATCGTTATAGTAACTAATGTTAATTATTGCACCACATGTGAAACACAGAGAAACAATAGATGCAGTAAAATGGAATTATATTAAATATGTAGCTATCTATGATAAAAAAAAATATATATATTTGAGGCATTAAAAAGGAAATATATATCAAGTAAATAAATAATTTACTCAATAATTATAGGTCAAAAGAAACTAGGCCATCTACTAATCACAAAACGTTTTGTTGAATTTCATGACATTTTTGATGAAACAAACAATCCAAAGTGTTGAATTTTGAGCATGCTATTAATTAATTTAATCAATTATATAAAGAGTTATTCATTGGAAAGGCATAAAAGATCAATTTTAATTCTTGGATGATCAAAATTTTAGTGCTAGAGTAGCATTACTCTAGGAAGGTAAGCAAATATAGCTAGAGGGTTGATAATATAGCAACTTGTTTGACTAGAAGATGCGCAAACTTAACCTTATTTTCTCCTCATGCATGACTAATTAATTATGCCATTTGTAGGTTATATGAATACTCGGAATGTGCTGGACTGGGGATTAGTCCACGACAAAATAAAAATAAAAAGCTTATGAATGCTCCAAGAGTTTGGTGTTTATACTTTAGGTGAAACTCCATAACTTGGTCACGTAAACAACTGGTCTTGAGCTCGCGGGAAAAGCCTGCAAACAAAATCGGAGAAAGTGGTCGAAATTTTTCAGGGAGACACTTCGACACCAGGGTTGGGGCAAACTTAAAAGTAGCACTGTGCAAAAAATAAAATAAAATTTTCTGTTAATAATTGTTTTAATATATTTTTATTTTTTAATATTTTTTTAGATATAATTGTTCGTAAATATAATTTGAGTAACTTTAATTTTAAAAAGCATTATTAGTTTGGAAGATGTAATTATGTAAACACTAAAGAAATTTTTCGCAAATACGATAAAAATCTTACTCTCACAAGATTCGAACCCAGTACCCTCGGACTACAATACTTAAAGTTCAAGTGCTTTACTATCTACGCTAATAGCATACCACTATTTTAACTATATATACATATATATGTATATACGAACAATATTTTTCGGGGTCCCCGATTGTGCTGTCGCCCACCTCGCACTGCCCCAAAACCGCCCATGTCCGACACTCAAGTCAGCTCGTTTAAACTCGAGAGGATGCAAGTATGCAGTGAGTACGTGAAGTATGTGTGTCAAACCTTAGAAAATGAAAAATTGATGGGGTATATATAGTACTGTAATGGCCCGTAAAAAAAAAAATTCTAAATTATCATGTATTAGAAATCGCGTTAATGAAATTTCGTCTTATATATCAACACATCGATTGGATGATTGATATTAGTAGCCGTTGGTTTTCGTGTACATTATAGTCTTTGTGTAATAATAGACATTATGCAAGCTCGTTTTGATGATTTGTTTAATTAAGGAAACGAACTAAAGGATTAATTTCTAGTTTAAGTTCGAGTCGTTAATTAAAA
>JAPKLX010000008.1:6169812-6204440 GCA_026898415.1 Leonotis leonurus
ACGAATGTGATTTCGGCACGTGTTTACTGAGTACTTTCGTACTCAGCCCTGCATATATTTATAAATGTGCAGCTTAAGTCGTGATGTCAAAGTGGAAGGCTCAGAGGTGGTTTTTGTCAAACTCTTGTTGTTTTGCTCTCGGTGATTTATGTGTCGTCATACATGTAAATCCAGATATTGATCCAGTTTCCGCTGCCAGACTTATTTAAGCTTTAAGAACCTAACTGTTATCTATTTCGTGTCGAACCATGTATTTCAGACTTGTACTCGTTCTCCGTGTTTTCTAGATGTATTATAAACTCTGTTGACTTCAAACTTTAAGATTTAGTTGATGTATTGGTTTTTGGTGACACACAACTCTATCAAGATCTTTCTTTTTGTTGTACGTTCCATGTCTCGTCTTTTTACCAACGCTTTCGTTTCGTTTCATTATTTGTATTTTTTCCCTGTTAGTCACGTTTTCCTCGATTTTACTTAGAGAAGTGAAATGGGGACGTGACAAGTACTCCCTCTGTCCACGAAAAACTTGCACATTCGTGCACTTTATTGAGTCCACGAAAAATTTGCACACTTTATTGTTGGACTCACCATTACCTTTTTAATTACCCGCAATACATATTTAACTATAAATGATGTGGGATCCTCATTCCACTCATAACATATTTAATTTGTTTATCAATTAACCACTAACTTTTCTTTCACTCACATACAGATATTTAATAAATAAATATTGTGGGACATTTACTCCACTCACAACACATTCATAATATTCGTTAGAACCCGTGCCGAACCCAAGTGTGCAAATACTTGGTGGAAAGAGGGAGTATGATATATAGAGGGTAAATGCGTCGTACCACACGGATAACAACCTTAGACGTGTAGTACAATTTACCAAATCATCTCCAATAAGGCAGAGCCACGTCGGCAGTGATCCTGCTAGGTTATTATTACCTTTTCACGTGGCTGACAGTTATTCTATACCATGTCAGGAGGGCTTTGGCACGTGTTAGTGCTTTATTCATGCAAAACACGTCGTAGCAGACCCTATATAAGAAAAAAAATGCCCCACTGGGCCGAAGCCCATTAAGTTGAATAGCCCATTATAGTATTAGAGAGGCTCTGCCGATCAAAGCCTTGTGGGTCTGCAAGTAAGAACAACTTGAGTTTGTATGAGATTTTCTATGGCAGACCCGTCAAATAGATAATGAGGTCTTTCACAAAGCCAACAGACCTCTAAGAGATTATTTATTTAATGATTTTATGTGTAAATAGCTTAAAATATAAGCTATGCCGATGTTTTTCCATATCAGGATGAAATGATTAGATTCCTGCTTCCTTTCCTTATCCATGGCTGACATATAATAATAATCAAGATTGATCATTCCAGTAGAAATATGTAAACCTATTAACATATGATTAATTATTCCTTCCATTGACACTTTGTATTACTAAATCTCAATTATCAGAAATTAAATTTATTTTGATTTTAAATAAAATAATTGTTATTTATTTTCTAGAAATTACTTATTAAATTTTTTTTGGAAATTTTATGTGGTCTATGTCGAGTCGGGCTGATCGGGTCGATCTTAATTTTAACATGTCGATTTTCGAATAACTTGTTAACTTATATACAAACTAGTTCAAGAACTTGTCAAATCAATATAAATATATATTATAACAAATAATTTTAATAAACAAGTTTTTTAATGAGCACAAACTCGAATATTTAACGAACTCGAGCCAAGTTTGAGTTCAGATTCGAATTCACTATTAAATTGAATAATAAACGAACTGAACTTGAGATTGACTTTTATTTATTGATTTGAAATTCGAACATAATTTTTAAAATTTAGACAAATTTGATCTTTTTATTATAATAGTACAATTTAATTAAATAATTTTTTCATTCATTGAGAATATCAACCATATGAATGAAATTAATTAGTTCATTCATTTCCCATATTCATTTCATTACGTTTATTCTATTCACACTAAATATCATTTCCACTAAATTATAAAAGTATCTCTCTAGTTATTTCTTCTACCTGTTTGGAAAGGAGATTAGGAATGAATACTAGGTTTTATTAATGTTAATGGACAATTACTAATCTCCATTATTAATTATTAGATCCAATTAAATATAGTTTATTCAACTACAATTATAATTTAATTAATTATCCCTTGACCTGTACTATTCTTACATATTTTATTTATTTTCTACACATAAAATTAGGAAAATATATAAAAATAAAATTAAATACTAATAGGATATACAAATTTTAAAAGATTGTTGTTTGCTATTTAAAAATAAATTAATAATAATGAACCAATAAAAAAAATGAATACAACTCAATGATAATAATTTTATAGGAGATGATTTTATTAGATTAATCAATTCTTTACATTCCTCTAATTTCCAACTACACGGGTTTCCGTGAAACGAATGAAGGGAAGCTCGAAGAGCTTATGGGTGAGTTTACATTTACTCTCAGCTTTTTTGATTGGTAGGCGGATGGGCTAAGCCCCCTATGTAAGATTCAATCTGTAAGGCTAATTTGATCTTGTCGGGACATGACCAACTACTACTACTATTACTATAGATTAGCTACTTGTAGCTTCTATAGTGGCCCTTGCGCTTTGGCGTAGTTTTCGTTTTGTATTGGTACGAATGAATATATCAAATAAAGGCGATCATGTTCACTAAAATTAAATATAAATCATTAATTTTGAAATTTTGTAGGATAATGAATTTTTGACAATTATATGGACGTGGTTAGATCATATTTAAATATTAATTAATATTTCTCTCGTCTGCACATATTTAATTTTAAATATTTTATTTTTTCTTTTTATTTTGTAATATTAATAATTTGTACTATAAGATATAAAATATAGAAAACTCATATTTAATAATTAGTTATTCTCTCATTTATGTATTTATCTCATGTTAACATTTTTATTCTTTAATTTATAATCTGCTATAATTGTAATTAATAAATTAGATGCATTAAAACCATTAAATAATAATAATTAAGTATTGATTACTTTTTTACATTTACGTATTTGTAATATATTTTAAGAAAAGAAATAGTAAATAATAAGCATTTTATAATTAAATATTTTATAATTAGAAATATACACAAAAATAATAAAATTCTATCAAATAAGAAATAAATTTGTTATTGATATTTGATAAATATTAATATATCTTTAATATTATAATTTATATATAAAGTATTTATTATAAATATAACTTTAACAAAATAAGCAATCCAAATTTAATTTTTCTTTACATATATGAAACTAATATTAATAGGGATAATGACATATAAATACATAAATTATCCACAAATTCTGGTATTGCACACCAACTAAAAAATTCTTCCCCACAATAGATAAACTATCTATTCTTCGTTTTTTTCAACATCAGGCTTATTTTGGTCAAAATAGTGATGACATGGACCCGAATTAATGACGTGGAACATATAAAACAAAATTTGTCTTCTCTTCTAAGGTTTAAATAGTTGATTTACTTGATCAGTATTTTCAAGAACGATCCATAAATATACGATAAATATATTCCTTAGAGCTGTAGTAAGAAGAAAGAGATGGAATAATATAATCTAAGCAATGAAGGATACCTGTGACAAAATACGATCGAGTGTTCTATGATATGACACGATATGTGTTGGGAACCCCACAAATATTCTAAGTTTTGATGATGTTCTCTCATACACACACTTGGCATTATTCATGTTCTGTATCACTTCTGTTGGTTGTTATAGACCAGATAGTCGAAACCAGTTCAACCAGAAAGCTGGAAGAAGTCTCAGACAGAAAACTAAAGCAAGTCAACTTTAACAGAAAGTTGAACCAGAAGGCTTGATACAGAAAGCTGGAAGAAGTCTCAGACAGAAAACTAAAGCAAGTCAACTTTAACAGAAAGTTGAACCAGAAAGCTTCAAACAGAAAGATGGAAGAAGTCTCAGACAGAAAGTTAAACCAGCAAGTCTTAGACAGAAAATTGAACCAGAAGGCTTCATACAGAAAGCTGGAAGAAGTCTCAGACAGAAAACTGAAGCGAGTCAACTTTAACAGAAAGTTGAACCAGAAAGCTTAAAACAGAAAGATGGAAGAAGTCTCAGACAGGAAGCTAAACCAGCAAGTCTCAGACAGAAAGTGGAACAAGACAACATTAACAGAAAGTTGGAGCAAATATCAACCAGAAAGTTGAAGAAAGCTTCAAACAGAAAGTGTCTAACCAGAAAGACACTTTCACCAGAGAATGTCTAACTAATGTGCAACCAGAAAGGCATTAAACCAGAAAGGACATAACCAGAAGGTTCCGAATCAAAACAGAAAGAGTTGAGCCAAACATGTTAAAGATGTCTATCCATCTATAATTGGACGGAGAATCACTGATTGACACGAAGAAGGAAAGCAATCACAGACGATCTGCTTACCATACATGGAAGATTCAATCAACGACTCTACAAGGAAAGAAGAGATATGATTGATTGGCAATCCACAAATCAAATCACGCCAATCAACAAACGGCTAGAATTTCAAGATTCAGAGCCTATATATGTTTGAAGTTTTAAAGTCTGAGAAGTGATGTTAACAATATACTGCAAAAATATTCTCAAGCATTCTATCTCACAATCAGACAAAAAGCTTCAAACTGTTCGTGATCGCAATTACACCTCGATTCAAGTCTGTCTTATCGAGAGAGGAATGAGATCTTTGCTAGCTAGTAGTTTTCTAGTGGATTAACGTGAAGAAATCCTGTTTTACAGTAGTTTTCTGTAAGTTGTAAAGGGACACGACCCTTATTCGTGCATAAGTTTCAATAAGGTTTGTAATTGAAACTTGTGGCTCGTTCTCAGCGAGTATAAATAAGAAGAGTATCCTAGTAGTGGATATCTAATCCAGTTTGGATTAGACCGTGGACGTAAGGGGTTTCCCGAACCACGTAAAACAACTGCGTTATTTATATTCTGCATTTATTTTCAGTTGTTTTATTCTCTATCTGTCATACTCATTCAATCTGCATTCTTAATCAACCTCTAAATACTCGATTAAGTTTTCTAAAGATTTTCTTAACAAGAGCACCGACTAAGTCCAACATTATTCCGCACACGATACACTGTTAGAGTTTAAGTCTAATCTTACTCTCTGCCTTGTATAACTCACTTGAGAGACTTTACCTGGACAGAACAAGATCGATTAGAAAATCAATCTGGTCTATCACCTTAAGCAATCTGTGTTTCAGAAAGCTTACATCTCTCAGATTTAATTAGTCAAGTAAACTGAAAAGTTTGTATTTGGTGTATTCCCCCCCCATACACCAAACCTTGCTCTTTCGGGACCAACAATATGCGCCAGAACAAGTAGACACGAGCAAGAAAATGGCGAAAAAGTTTTGTGCAGGTCTGAGACACGAAATTAGGATGACATTGGCAAGCCATGACGGATTATTTTATATTGAATCCCTCAATTGAGCTCTTGACAAGAAGCTGCAATGTCAGGAGAAAAGCATACAACCCCTGTGACACTGATGTCCGCCCAAACACAATCTCAAGGCTTTAGAGGAAAGCGTAAATGGGAGGATAACCATAACAACTCCACTTCGAAGAAACCATGACAAGAGAAAACTTGTTCCCAGAACTACGAGAAACAGAACCCGACCATTCAGAGAGGGAACTATTTAGAAAAGTTTTCTATTTGTCTCAAGTGCAAGAAGATGCACGGCTGAATATGTATAGCAGATAGCGACAGGTACTTTTTGTGTGGCCAGAAGAGGCACTTCACAAACTATTGTCCTACTAGACAGTAGGAAATAGGCGCAAGGTCTAATCAGACAGCGACAGACCAGCATGTCCGAGCAATTCAGGCTCAACCCCAAAAATATCAGCAACCTCAGCAGTTACCACCACCCCCACCACTACCACCTTAGTACCAACGACGCAAACATTAGAAACAGCCATGACAGACCAAGCTTATGCAATGAAATAGAAATAGTCTGAAGAAAATTGGAGAAACCTGACAGGTATGGGCACCCTCCTTGGCACACCAGCAATCATTTACATGATACTGGAGCATCTCATCCTTTCATTGCTCAAACATGTGTAGAGAACATAAGACTGGAACTAGAACCAGTAGAGACAACCTTAAGAGTTTCTTCACCTTTGGAAGGAACTACTACTCTCACACATTCTTGCTCTAACCTAAGCTTGGATTTAGGATCATTTAAGGTTTTTGCGAACAATCTTAGTGTAATCTCGATAAACGACGTGGACAAAATTTAAGGCATGGATTGGCTAGCCAAAGGCTATGCCCTAATCCTTTACAAGAAAAGACAAATCTCATTACCATAAACAAGAAGAAAGCAGTTATTTCAGCACTGCAAGCCACAAAGTTAGTAAGAAAAAGTTTGAACCTACTTATGATACACAAGTGGAGAAGTAAAGGAAGAAAGGAAGATTTAAGATGTCTCCATTGTACGATAATACCCAGATGTATTTTCAGAAGTACTGCCAAGATTACCATCAAATGGACAATTAGAATTTATAATCAACCCATAACCATGATCAACACCAATGTTCAAACCATCATTTACGATGATCCCTAAAGAGTTAGAAGAACTCAAGATGCAACTTCAAGAACTTTTGGACCTAGGTTTTATCAGTCCTAGTGTATCACCTTAGGTGTCACATGTGCTTTTCATGAAAAAAAAGGATGGAATTCTAAGAACGTGCATAGTCTACAAAGGCTTGAACAAGCTGACACTCAAGAACTGATATCCTTTACCCAGGATTGACGACTTGTATGATCCACTTAAGGGAGCAAGTTTCTTCTCAAAGATAGATTTGAGATCTGGATACCACCAACGGAAAATCCGACCGGAAGATGTTCCTAAGACTGCCATTCAAACCCAGTATGGTCACTATGAGTTTATAGTGATGCCTTTTGGATTAACCAATGCACCGCAGTGTTCATGGACCTGATGAACCGTGTGTTCCACCCTTACCTCGACAAGTTGTCTTGGTCTTTATAGATGATGTTCTTATCTACTCGAAGAATGAAGAAGAACATGATAAACATCTAAGAATAACCTTAGAAACCCTCCGAAACGAGAAGTTCTATGTTAAATTCAGCAAGTGTGACTTTTGGCTTAGTGAAGTAATGGTTCTTGGACACATTGTGTCATCTGAAGGAATCAAGGTAGACCCTATCAAGGTAGAAGCTGTACAATAATGGAAGTCACCAACGACTCCAAATGAAATCAAAAGATTCTTAGGATTAACTAGATACTATCGGAGATTGATCGAAGGATTCTCCAAGATAGTGGACCAATGACACAACAACTACGTAAATGAATCAAGTTTAAGTGGTCTCTAGAATGTGAAGCCAGTTTTCAGCTTTTGAGAGAAAAGTTGACTACCGCCCCGATACTAGCAATCCCAGAACCCAACAAGAGTATGTAGTCTATATGGATGCATCCAAGAATGGATTAGGATGTGTATTGATGCAAGAAGGAAAAGTCATAGCATATGCATCACGACAACTAAAACCACATGAACTGAATTACCCAACTTACGATCTGGAGTTAGCTGCTGTTGTGCATGCTCTGAAAATTTGGAGACACCACCTCTATGGAGTTCGGTGTGAAATTTTCACAGATCACAAGAGTCTCAAGTACTTTTTCGAGCAGAAAGACCTTAATATGAGATAGAGAAGGTGGCTCGAATTAGTGAAGGATTAAGACTGTGGTATAAATTATCACCCAGGAAAAGCTAACGTAGTAGCTGATGCCTTAAGTCGTAAGACTTCCTCAAAGCTTGCATTACTTCTAACCCAAGAGAATGAACTCATAAAAGAGTTTGGGTTAATGAACTTGAAAATTTTACCACAAACCAAGACAGTGGAAGAAATTATTGTCACTTTGATAGTAGAGCATTACTTGAGAAATTGAATTTAGATACTCAAAGGAATGATAAAAATTTTAAGAAGATACATTTGAAAGTGAGAAAGGATGATGCTACAGGATATCACGAAGAAGTTGATAATGTCATCACCTTGAGGGAAGACTATGTGTCCCACATAGTGCAGAACTTAAAGAAGAGATCTTGAGCAAAGAACATGATACCGCCCACCCAGGAAGTACGAAAATGTACCAGAATTTGAAGAAAAAAAAAATTCTAATGGGATGGTATTAAGATGGATATAGCATTATTCTTAGAGAGATGTTTAACTTGCCGGCAAGTGAAGGCAACTGCATCAATGACTTTATGGCAAATTGCAACCATTAGAAATTCCAGAATGGAAATAAGAACATATTGTTATGGATTTTTGCTACCGGATTACCCAGATTTAAACAAGGAAACACTACCATTTGGGGTAATCGTAGATCGTCTCACAAAATGTGCTCACTTTGTTCCTATAATGATAACTTATGGGTTAGACAAGTTAGCTCAGTTGTATGTTCGTGAGATCATACGATTACATGGTGTACCAGTGTCAATCACCTCAGATCGATACTCAAAGTTTACATCCAGATTTTGGATGAGTATCCAGAAAGAATTAGGCACAAGGTTGACTTTTAGTACTGCATTCCAACCTCAAACTGATGGACAATCGGAGAGAACCATTCAGACTCGATAAGACATGTTGAGAACAGTGATTCTCGACAGAGGTGTAAGTTGGGAAGTGACACTACCATTAATCAAGTTTGCCTACAACAATAGCTATCAGGTGACAATAGAGATGGCTCCATATGAAGCACTATATGGAAAGAAATGTAGATCACTACTCTATTTAGACAAGGTTGATGAAAGAATGATAGTTGGCCCAGACTCAGTCAGCGAGATGACTGGGATTGTTAGACAAATTAGAGAACAAAAATATCAAATAAGCTCATATTAGACATAAGTCTTATGCTAACACTCATAGAACCGAGCTACAATTTGAAATATGAGATAAAGTTTTCTTAAAGGTTTGTCCTTCTAAAGGATTAATCATATGCGATGTTAAAGGAAAATTCAGACCTCGTTTTATTGGATCGTACGAAATTCTTGAAAAGAATATATCCAATGGCATATAGATTAATCTTACCACTTAGTTTTGGAAAAGTTCACAACGTTTTCCATATGTCATAACTTAGAAAATACGTGTTTGAGCCAAAGCACGTTATTTATCAAGGAGAGATGATTTTGAAACCTGACTTGAGAAGTAGGATCTTAGCTGCTCAAATAAAAGAAGAGAAAAGAAGAGGATAATATAATTGAGTTTGAAACTTGGTTTCAATGAGAAAAGAAGAGGACAATATGAGTAAATTTTAAAACTTTGTTTCAATGAGTTCAGTTCATGAGTAAGCTTTGAAACTGTGTTTCAATGAGAAATGAAAAGTATGAATGAGTATAAATGAGCTTTGAAACTATGTTTCAATGAGGAATGAGGATTATGAAAGAAGAAATATTTTTTTAAATGTAAGTTATGACATTTATGAATGATGATAAGAGTTAAAGAAAAGCACTGGAAATAAATTTCCAGTAGAGTATGATAAAGAAAATCGAGATGAATATGATTCCTCAAAGAACATAGACTTACCTTAGATCTATGATTATTTCCAAGGAAGAATAGTAAATGACGAGAAAGAATGAGAACTTAGAAAGCTTTCGAACTTTTCTAAGGTAGTAGTTTCCAAAAGAGAGATTAGTCAAATGTACTCTAAGATGCATTGTCACAAGTGTAAAAGAATATAGAACAATGGATTAGTAGGGGTTATCTATTATCCTGATGAACATATATGTTCAGTAAGATGAATGAACCGTAACACATTAGAATGAGAGGGACTCTGAGAATATGCAGGAATGGGACTACTTATCCAAAGATAGCTTAAAAGATATGGTCAAAGAAGGAAGGACTCGAAGGAGCAGTGACACCAAGATGATCTCAACGAATGACATTATATGATTAGTGACACAATTATGGTCACCTTATTCGGTAGTATACCTCAACGAAGATTCGATTCGGCTATTGATTTATCACTAGATTTCTTAGAGAGTTATAACCCGAACGATGCATGAGTTCAGTTCACAAGTAGCAAGTTTCAGTTTCAGTTTAATAAGCGAGATTCAGTTTCAGTAGAACGTAGAGAATAAGGGAGTTCAATTTCAGTTCAGTTTCAATTTCAGTTTCAGTTTCAGTTCAGTGGAACGTAGAAAGTTTTAGTTCAGTTCAAGTTCAATTCAGTTCAGCTCATTCAATTCAGTTCATGGGTATTGTCACGAAAAATGCAAGTCATTAAATTCCTTTTAGTAATCAATTATATCATTGAGTTGAACTCTATGATCTTAATGCAATTAAGAAGTCATATGATGTCCTTCTAAACTCTATGGTAAAAGAAGTTCTAGTCAAGACAACCATTGAAATATTATCCCTGAACCTAAGTATCTTTATGACTGAGAAGTGATTGTGATGGGCCTGATCACCCCATGTGATCAAGAAGATCTCAGTAGTTGTCATTCTGGTCTCCGGACCCTAAAGCTTAGCATTTTTTTTTAAATTCAGTTGGGTTCATTCCTTTCTTTTTAATATTTAATTGGTTGACGTCTGTCTCTAAACAGTTTGTCCAACCCTCGCTTAAGTTATCATGAAAGATGATAGACCCACATGATTGATAAGTTATCATAATAAATTTCCTTAAACCTTCGGAACTAAGACGTATTCGGTATATGGCTATCTAAGTACCATTATTACAGTTTTGAGATTTTATATGTTGAGGACATATAGTAAGTGCTAACATTAAGTATGTATATGGTAACGTGGGTTGTCTCCATGTCACCGTATGCTACTTCGAAGAAGGGATAAAGTTTAGAATGAAGATAAGAATGAGGTTCCTTATGATGAAAGTGAGGTTACGCTTATGCAGCTACCTCAGAGAAATTGCTATCCTTCAGTGGATGTGCAACTCAGTTGACACAGAACTATGAGTCAAAGTTCTGGAAAGAAATAGAGAAACGATTAGAGTGAGATCTTCTCGCAGTTAGAGAGATACACTAAGTTATGATATAATGTTCATCGATAAAGGTGCTCGACGGGATTCGTTCCAGAGTACAAATGTGTTAAGGTGCTCGACGGGATTCGTTCCGGAGTACAAGTATGTTAAGGTGCTCGACGGGATTCGTTAAGGAGTACAAATGTGTTAAGTTACTCGATGGGATTCGTTCCGGAGTACAAGTATGTTAAGTTACTCGACGAGATTCGTTCCAGAGTACAAGTGTGATAAAATTTCTTGACGGGATTCGTTCCGGAGCATAAATGTGATAAAAGAATGCAAGGAATAGAAACGGTCCAAGAAATGAATAAAGCCATTTATAGAAATCGTAATGAATGATAAAGAGATAAGAGAAGAATGATATCGCCCTGGGTGACGATATGAGTTATGTAGAAAAATCCATATCTATTTCTGGATCGGAAGTTTCAAGAGTTATTGAATGAGTAGTTTTCAGAAATGTTACCTCTTGAGATTAGCAAATTTCAGGACGAAATTTAAGTTAAGGGGGATAGAATGTAAGACCCGAGTATTTTATACCTGGCTTATAGGTGTTTAAAAATTCCAAGAATAAAATTTTGGATTAGAAACTTTATTTTGAAGCTTGCTGCCAAGTTTCAGCTAAAACGGAGACCAAATCTCCGCTCTTTCGAGAACCGGCTTATACTTTTATAACGGGTAGCAAGAGCAAATACGAGATTCATTCGAATGCCCGGATTTGAAGTTCGAGACGAGAAATGGACAAAGCGCGATAATTTACAAACACTTTTATCGCGATACGGACCATACGCGGAACTTTTTATTTTTCGCCGTCCGGTGAATAGTAAAATCGAGAACTCGAGAAATCGAGAAAATTCCTATTTATCGATTTTGATAGCACGAGTAATGAGAAAATTCTCGAGAAGTTTAATAAAATGAATTTCAGAAGAAACGGAGTTTTTAATTAACATTTATCAAGAAATCGAGGAACAAGTATTTTCTCGGTTTACGTGCAACTCGATCGGGCCAAACCCCGACTTTAGTTCACGAGAGACGAAGATGTTTTAATGAGTAAGAAAGACGAGTGTGTTGATTCCCGTTTCAACCGAGATAGATAAATAACAAATAATCAGATCGAAAATATCTAAAAGGCGAAAAGACGATTTTGCCCCGGATACTTTAGATATTTTGGGTGGGCAACTTGTGGCCTATAAAAGACCACAAAGTCAACCCCCCCATTCTTCATTATTCACGTGAGCAAGAAGGAGGAAAAAGCTAAGGAGTTTTGCTCCGATTCTCGTCCCGTTCGTCTCGTTTTTCCGATTTCTTCGAAATCTAATCCGATAGAAAGGTAGCCCTCGATCTTATCTACGTTTCTACTATTTTATTTTCATGATTTGAGCATGATAAAAAAAATGAAATAGGGGCTGCCCTCTTTTCGATTTTATCGAGTTGAGCCCGAATCGAGAAATGTCGAGAATTAATATTGCTCGTATGAGTTAGATAAACATGTGTTTTAAGTTTCAATGAAATCTAAGCATGTTAGGTTTTGAGGAGTTAACTTGAGCTCGTCGTTTTATATGTTTTCGATTTTTATCGGATGAATCGAATTGACGAGCATGTATGTAGGTTATATACGAGTATTATGTAAATTTACGGAAATTAATCGTGCATGTTTAAAAATAAAAGAGAAAGGGGCGACAGTTTCTGCCCGGGTTTTGTCTCGTCATTTTAAGTACAGAATGTGTAGAATTTTTAACATAATAAAATACTAGATTGATTTAGGAGTAATCTTCAACTTGGATCACCTTGTTTCGTTGTGTTTTCGATTTGTTATGAATTTTTCAAAATGGTTGCGCAAACTGCCAATTCCAACGAAAATCTGGAAATTTATCTAACTTTGAAAATTCGTGAAAAATAGAGTAAAATGATTTTATGTGTTTTGTCTTCGGATTATAAAACTTTACGATGTTATGGTCACTTTAAAGTTTGATTCGATACAATTGGAATTATTTCCAATTTATTTTGATTGTTCAAAGTCAATTGCTCATTTAGCTTGAACATATGTTGAGCATGTTGTGGATTTATCGGATTTTTTCCGTCAAGTGTGCAAAAAATTGAAAATAAGCTTAGTGATTACATGGTTATAATTATTGTTGCGTTTTGTTTTATATGTATGAGCTATTAATGTGGCCCACAAGGGGTCGAAAAGAGGTTGATTTACCTACAAGGGGTCGGGTCCACAAGGGACCGAGGATAGTCTTATTTAACCAGCTAAGCTAAAGAGGTTCATTACGTTATAGTGTATTAAAGTTTCATGATATTCAAAGATGTTTTGATATTAGACGAGCATGAGTGCCGAGAAATGATCAAACATGAAGTTATGTGTTTAATCAAAGTTAAAACATAGTTTGATTAGAAATCATCGAACGACCGTCCTAGAATCTAAATCCGAAACTCGAGCAATAGCCGAGTTAAAAGACCCGAGAATACTTCTCAAATAACAAAGGATAATAATTCCTTACACTTAGAGAATATAATTAGATGCACTCGAAAATGTTATCTCACTCGAGATTTATTTAAAGGGTACGATGAAAGGTCAGGATCGCAGTTCGAGAACGAAGCAGTCGTCAGTCAAGACGATCCAAGTAAGCTTTCTTATACTCTAAGAAAATATGCGTATTTATCCGCATTTATGTTATTTCTTTTCAAATAGCTTTTGAATTGAAATTGATATTTCAAGTATTGTCTTGCCATAAATATTTTATGTTTTGTATGATACATATTTGCTATGATTATGAAATCGAATTCGGGTTCCAGTGGGTAAGCATCCCCACTCGAACTAGTGTACACAAGGACCGTGAGTCATCTAGCGGGTTGGCCGGTCAAGGTGTCCATGGAAGGTGGCCACCTTCCCGGCACACAGAAATTACAGATATGCTTGATTACTAAAGAACTTAGACTGATCAGTCGAACTCAAAATTTTCAAGAAAAGAAATGCTTTTGTGAACATAGGTGTTTTAGTGACAAAAATCTCTATGTATCACTTAGAATGACTTGACAATTATATATGTATGAATGTGATTTCGGACATGTGTCTACTGAGTACTTTTGTACTCAGTCCTGCATGTATTTCTAAATGTGCAGGTTGAGCTATGATGAAAAAGGGAAAGTGCTAAGCGAAGATTTTGTCGAACTCATCTAATAGTAACTTTTGGGGGTTTGCATGTCTTCATACATGTAAACTTAGAAATTGATCCAAATTCCGCTGCAGACACTCAGATTAAGTATTCAGATATTTCTCTTCGTGCCAGTCTCATTCTTTTCCTCTATTTTTATGTTCCTTTCCCCAGTCACGGTTTTCCCGACTTTGGCTACCTTAGCGGAGGGCGGGCGTGACAACTTCATAGTCTTTTATTGTTGATTTGTTTTTCCTAAAAGATGAGAATATGATACGATTTATAACTTTTAAAATAGTTATTTTGTCCACGAAAACTTTGTAAATTTCATATACTCTTCGTATCCTTAAAAAAGTTATTTGGTTTGACCAAATTTGTGATTGATTTTTGGTAAAATCCAAGGCGTATTTAGTGGGATGGAGAAAGTATTACTATGTGAACAAAAAACTTGTAACAGTGACGAATCCCCAGAAAGATCGGAGTAAACAATTCCTCCTCCCTTCATATATATTGTATGATCTACTCATGAAACCGTAGCCATATTATCCGCCACAACCGCAACAACGAAATTTTACACTATAGGCATGGTAGCACGTTATCAGTGTAACTCTGGAAAGGGCCATTGGACAACGTTAAAGAAAATACTCAAGTACTTTAAACGGACTAAGGAGTACTATTTGGTTTACCAGACTGGTTCATTATGTCCTTTGGGTTACACCGACTCTGACTTTCAGACGGATCGAGACTCAAGAAAGTCTACCTCCAGATATGTGTTTACTTTGGGAGACGTAACCGTGACATGGAGGAGTGTGAAGCAGAAACGCATCGCGGACTCCACCATGGAAGCTGAATAAGTGGCCGCATCTGAGGCCGCCATGGAAGCAGTTTGGCTCAAGAGCTTTTTGATGGATTTGGATGTGATTCCGAGTATTGCTGGCGAGTATCACGATTTATTGTGATAACTCTTGTGCAGTGGAAAACTCAAGGGAACCACAGGCCCACAAGGCGAGTAAAAACATCGAGAGAAAATATCACATCATCTGTGATATAGTTAAAGGATGCGACATATAGTGGTGACGAAGATTGCATCGAAGGACAACCTGGTAGATCCTTTCATGAAAAGCCTAAACGGGAAGACGTTTGAGAGATATGTAGAGGGATTGAGAGTATGACTTGTTATAGACCTTCTTTAGGTATAAGGGGAAGAGTTATATGTCATGCGACACAGATTTGTATACTATAAAACATGTTTGAGTATTAAGTGGAAGATTGTTAGGGTTAGTATCCCTCAAAGCATTTTTTTTATGCCTAAACGATGTATCAGACTTGTTTTCAGTTTCATTTTAATGAGAATAAATATTTCTATCATTGGTTTGTTATTTTTATTATCTTTATATATTGAATTACAAACAAGTCCATTTACTGCAATTGTAGACTGTGTAGTGGATCGATGATCACATAAGGTAACACATTCGGGTCCTTTGTAGTATAAATCTCACAGTCTGGTCGGTAAAGGCTGCGGTATAATTTGATATGAGAGCTGACCTTAGCCTGCAAAATAATGAAATAATATAATTAATTGTGAGTTGTCAGCAAACTCAATTAATTAATGAATTTAGTAAATCTTAAACGTGAGAAATAATTAATGACTAGATGGTAATATCCATAATTTGGATGAATTAAGATGAGTTCAATATTTATCCTATAATGGAGTCGATAAATATTTATAATGGAATTACACTTTATTTCATTTTAATAGAGTAATTAATTTGAAGTTAAATTAACTTGAATTAATTAATTTAAGTTTAAGTTGGAATAAACAATTAATTAAATTTAATTGGGCCCAAAATGATGTGGAAATTAATTTAATTAAGTTATGGATTTGACTAATTCAAATTAATTTTAAATTATTCAAAATTTGAATTTAAATAATAGATGGAATTGTAGAGAAATAAAAGTGGAAATTATATCTATTATTTGGGTTATTATTCATTCACTTTAGAAACCCTAATTTAGCCCAAAATATCTATAAATATGGAACATTAAAGGGGCCGAAAATCTCTTCTTCACTACACATATTTTTAGCCAACACATAGAGAGATTCATCTCTCTATTTTCAAAAATTTAAGAAGTATTCAAACGCTCTAATTTTCATTTTTGTTCTCTAAAATACTTGATAGATTATTAGCCCACACGATATTCAAGTAGTAGATTGAGAATATGTTAGAATTTTCCAAGGTAGGATTAAAGGAGATCAAGTGAAGGTTCATACGGTTTGGATTGTTATTCATACCTAACGATTAAGATCGTTTCTTCTCAAGCGAAGGACTTGTGTAGGAGAAGATATAATTATTTAAATTCCGCAATTATATTATCCTATGTGGCATTATGTGATTGATAATTAATTATTTATATGATTAATTAAACATGTGGATACTGCGCATTTATGAGCCACTCATAAGGGTTCTGTCCTGAAGAACTCTAAACTAATGAACAAGATCAAATCTGAAGTTAGCAAGTCAATGTTAGAAAGGAAGCTTTGTGGAAAGCACTACTAAAGCCTTTCCACTGATACTGAAAGCATAAAAAAGTGTATTGAAGTCTGAAGTATATAGTCTCCCGAGATTTGAAGTTTTATACACTTAAAGCTAAATCGTACAACTAGACTTGAAGTTGGTCAACCACTGTAAATAGGAGTTTTCAAATTTAAAAAATAAAAATTATAGCAAGGTTCAAAAATGGCAAAATGGATGATGATGGCAACGGGAAGAATTTGAAATATGACAAAGCTTACCCTTCAATGGCTAGT
Organism: Leonotis leonurus; assembly: GCA_026898415.1. Taxonomy (NCBI): domain Eukaryota; kingdom Viridiplantae; phylum Streptophyta; class Magnoliopsida; order Lamiales; family Lamiaceae; genus Leonotis; species Leonotis leonurus. The sequence goes on from JAPKLX010000008.1 coordinate 6,186,836, forward strand.
ATTTTAGAGAAGTCTATAAATATTTCAACACTAAAACACTTCGAAGTTTTCAAACATCGGTTACTAAGATTTTAAATGCTCACAAGATACATACTTTCTAAGTTCATTTAGTTCTGTGGTGATTATCTTGTGGGCCATCATCATCCATTTTAAATGAACACTAAAACACATCTATAGAACACTAAAACACTTCGAAGTCTTGACTGCAGTTCTATTCATTTAGTCCACGGTTCTGTGGTGATTATCTTGTGGAACCCTAAAGAAGAAATGAGGTTTGATTAAGTGTTTGTAGTCGTTAATCAGTCAAACACTTACATTCATATACACCCAGTGACTTTTTCATTTGTAGAAGTTATAAGAACATAAACAGTGATGAGTACATAGTTAACCATTTTTAATTCCATAAACATATCATACGAGTAGAATACCATGAGACAAAGTATGCAGATTAAACTGGATTGAGCACATAATCATATTTTCACAGTTGATCAAGATATGCGCCAAACATTTATATAATATTTCTATTCTAGTTCATGCTTGAGAGAATTTTAACCTGTGCACGCCCTGATTTTACTAAACAACACATCTAGGGTACGAAACCCATGATGTGTGAGTATGGCACGAGGCTCAGGTGACAGCTTTGCCTCTATTATGTGAAGCATATTGGGTAGGGAAATCGGAGGTGAATGAGCAGATGAGGAACTTGCTTTGGAAGCAGGCATTTTGAAAGTGATTTGAGTGATTTTGAAGAAATACAAAGTTGCACAAAACTTAGTTTGAGAGTTTGGGCACAACAATGGCGGTTTAGGTTTTAGTGAGAGGGAATATTTGAGTGTGGGAGGAACAGTCAAACATTTACCTATTTATAAGAAAATAATGAACGATGCAGATTAAAACATATAAAAGTAATAACAAGTAACGGTTGAGATTACTCCCTTGTCTAATATTTGCCGCCCAAAAGTGAATGAAGTTCATACGCCATCGAGTTTCGCCTTTATGGTAGTCACATCGTTGTCTCGATACAATAATTGAGGTCTGCAACATTAAATGGTTTGTGCTTTATTCGTCACTTTTTCTGACATAGGCGTTCGAAATTACCTGGTAATTAATAGAATTTATAAGCAATCATTAGAAATAAATAATCAAGGAGTTGGAGAAATAAATGAGCTGGATTCCCCCTTGATTAATGCCTTAGCAGATTGTTTTATGCTCGAACGATCTGCTCTTATTGATGATGACAGCTAGCTGCTATCTTGCACTTTGTGTAGCTAGCTGCATTTGTTAGCAGATCGTTTTCATCCTTTGAACGATCTGCAGTTGACTGCCATTTAAGATGGAAGCAGATTGTTTTCATTTTTGAACGATCTGCTATTCTTGACCTCAACAGTTGGCTGCACATTTTATTTTCATGTACAGCTTTTGTTGATAGACAACATGTAGTTTTTCTTTTTGAACGATCTGCACCGTGCTTTTGATTAAACAGCAGGCTGTTAACCTTAAAGAAAAACAACTTGTTTTAGTTTTTGAATTAAAACACAATTTAGCAGCACATGAAAAATTGGTAAATAAGAGGCTAAGATCAAGGATGTGATAACAGATGGCTTTTTACCACCAGCTAGCTGTTATCAACACTTGTACCAATTTCAAGGTTTATTAGTCCTAGTTTTCCACAAAGCATTTTGAATCTGTCTTCGGGTAAAGCTTTTGTGAGAACATCAGCTCTCTGTACATCCGTATGAATTTTCTCTATCTTGATGTTCTTATTTTCAACATGATCACGAATAAAGTGATGACGAACATCCACATGTTTACAGCGAGTGTGTAGAACAGGATTTTGAGTGATGACAATTGCGCTGGAGCTATCACAAAATATTGGTACATCATCCATGTAGACTTCATAGTCCTTTAGTTGTTGCTTTATCCACAAGATTTGTGCTGTACAACTCCCTGCAGCCATGTACTCTGCTTCTGTTGTTGAGGTTGCAACCGAAGTTTGCTTTTTAGAAAACTACGAGATGAGCTTGCTTCCAAGAAATTGACAAGTTCCAGATGTGGATTTTCTATCAAGCTTGCAACCTGCATAATCAGAGTCAGAGTAGCTAGTTAATTCAAAATTATCATCACAAGGATACCATAAGCCTATTTCAGTTGTTCCTTTGAGATAACGCAATATTTTTTTGACTGCTTCCAAATGAGATTCCCGTGGACTAGCTTGATACCTAGCACAAACACCAACAGCAAAAGTAATATCAGGTCGAATAGCAATTAGATACAAAAGTGATCCGATAATACCACGATACTGTTTTATATCTGTTGCTTTCCCAAGTACATCAGGACCGATTTGTCCATTAGTTTGCATAGGGATTTTTGCTGGTTTGCAATCTTTAACTCCAAACTTTGTGATGAGATCGTTGATATATTTGGATTGATTGATTAGGATCTCATTTGTAGATTGTTTGACTTGTAAACCTAAGAAGAAGTTTATCTCTCCCATCATTGACATCTTGTACTTGTCCTGCATTTGCTTGCTAAATTTGTTACAAAGGAATTCAGATTTGGATCCAAATATGATATCATCAACATAAATTTGGACCAAAAGGATATAGTCTTGGACTATGATGGTGAATAACGTCTTGTCTACTGATCCTCGCTTGAATCCCGACTGAAGAAGGAATGTGGACAGTGTTTCATACCAAGCTCGAGGAGCTTGTTTTAGTCCATATACTGCTTTTGCTAATCTGTACACCTTGCTTTCATCTCCAACTTCAAACCCAGGTGGTTGTTCCAAGTAGACTTCTTCTTCCAGAATGCCATTTAGAAATGCACTTTTTACATCCATCTGGAATACTTTGAAGCGTTGGAAGGCTGCATAAGCAAGAAACAATCTGATAGCTTCTAGTCGTGCCACGGGTGCGAAGGTTTCATCAAAGTCAATTCCTTCTTGTTGGCAATATCCATTGGCGACTAGCCTTGCTTTGTTTCTTACCACTTCACTTGTTTCATCTCTTTTATTCTTGAATATCCATTTGACTCCAATAACTCCTTGATGTCTTGGTCGATCTACCAAGTACCATACATCATTTCTCTTGAATTCATTTAACTCCTCTTGCATGGCATTGATACAATCTGTACTTTGCAATGCTTCTTCGATGTCCTTTAGTTCGGTGTGAGCAAGATAGCAGCTTAGTAATGCGCTTTCTCCATGCATGCGTCTCGTTTTGACTTTATCCGTCGGGTTCCCAACAATGAGATCAGTTGGATGGCTATCTACCCATTTTCTTCGCCTTTTCATTTCATCCTCAGATACTTCGATTTCCATTTCATCGGGCGGATTCTCAAATTCGGGATAAACTATGGTAGGCACATTAAAAGGGTCGTTAGTATTTAAATTAATACTTGATACTTCATTTACCAACTTTTGAACAGATGGTTGTTGAGTTGAGGGAGTGGGAGATTGATTGGTTTGTTCATGAACAAATGGTTGTTGAGTTCCCCCTTCACTTGTTACCCCTTGATGACATAGTTGTTCATCTGTTCTCCCTTGTTGTGGCTCTTCCACAGTTGATTGATTGTTTGTTTCTTCATCTTCATCTTTTCGTGGACTCCATAATAGAATGTCATCGATGAGTCTATCTGTGGAGCTTCTCAATGTTGAGTGAGAGAGATCATCTTTTGAAGAAGAGTTATCTGACCCTGAGACTTCAAAATTAGTTTCATCAAAAACAACATGCGGGGTTACTTCCACAGCAAGGGTTCTCTTATTAAAAACTCTATAAGCTTTACTGATTTCAGGATATCCAAAAAATATTCATTGATCACTTTTGCTATCAAAGGTTTTTAACTGAGTTTTTCTATTGTTGTGGATGTAACATTTACAGCCAAATGATTTAAAATAAGAGATTCGAGGCTTTCTGTTATTCCACAGCTCATAAGGAGTTTTCCCATGACGTTGCGTGATGACAGATCGATTTTGTGTGTAGCAGGCGGTATTGACTGCTTCTGCCCAGAACTTCCTAGGAGATTGATTTCATTTAACATTGTTCGGGCAGCCTCTTTGAGTGACCGGTTACGCCTTTCCACAATCCCATTTTGTTGTGGTGTTCGAGCTGCTGACGTTTGATGTTGAATTCCCATTTTTGAGCAGTATCCTTCGATCATATGATTGATGAATTCGGTTCCACGATCAGATCGAATGGTGACGATGGATGACTCCTTTTGATTTGAGAGTTTGTTGAGAAGGTCAGGAAGTTTCTCTAGTGTTTCCCTTTTCTTGAACATAAAAACAACTCAAGTAAATCTAGAGAAATCATCAATAACAACTAGAGTATACTTTCTACCGTTTACACTTAATGGAGATACAGGTCCAAAAAGGTCCAAGTGTAGAAGCTCCAAAATCCTTGACGTGGAGTGAGCTACCTTTGTGTGAAATGATGCTTTTGTTTGTTTTCCTGCTTAGCAAGCTTCACATACATGGTCCTTATCATAGATTTGAGTAGGCAGACCTTCAACCAGGTTGTTTTTCACCATCTTGTTGATTGATTTGAAGTTTAGGTGACTCAACCGTTTGTGCCATAACCAGCTGGTTTCTGCACTGGATTTTGTTACTAGGTAGGTCTCAGTTTGATCATTCCATTGTACGATGTACAACCTATCCTGCAAAATTCCAGTAAGAAGAATTTCTTCTCCTTCTATGTTCTTGACAAGACATTTGTTAGCAGTAAATTCTACTCTCTTGTTATTAGAACAAAATTGGCTAATTGAGAATAGATTGTGATTTAAACCTTCAACATATGATACATTGAGAATGGTAGTGTTACCAACTTGGAGGTCACCATAACCCTTTGTGTATCCTTTTGAATTTCCTCCAAAAGTAACATTTGGTCCAGTGCTCTCCTTGTAGTTGATTAACAAGTCTTTGTTGCAAGTCATATGTTTGGAACATCCGCTATCAAGAATCCATACCGCACCCCGAGCTGTGTGCTTTCTTCTCATCAATCTCCTATCCTGCAATGAAGGTTTATTTAGCTACCCTACTGAATGAGGGTGCTTTGTTAGTGGATACAGTTCCTTTTGGAACCCAAATTTGCCTAATAATAGTGACATTCTGCGAAGGTCTGATTTGTTTGCCACTAAAATCGATATATACAACTTTCTTCGTGGCAGGTGGTTGATTAAGCACAGCTTGTTTCCTAGGAGCAGATGGTTTTAAGGTGCAAATGGTTGTCTCCGGATGAATGGCTGAGGAGCTCGCTGGTTATTAAACTGTTGAGTTGTTTGATTTGTCCTTTGAGCAGGTTGTTTTCTTTGTTGAAATCTAATCCCTTGAGTGGTGAATTTTTGTTTTCTCTAACATTGATCCTTGATTAAGATGGCCTGTGGCTGTCTTGCATTGTTGTTGAGATTTACAATTTTATCTTTTCCCTTTTCTTTGACAAATTTTCCTTTCGGTGGTCCTTTGTCGACTCCGCCAAATCCTAGTCCAATACGATCTGCAGCTCTTCTTTGCATGTCGTTGATAAGTTGAATCCGATCCTCCTTTTTGTGTATTGAGTGGTTTATCATGACACTCAAGTCATCGACCCTTCTTTGAGTAGAGGCTTCTCGAACAATGAGATCAGAAATTTTGGCATTTAAGGTGTAATTTTCTTCGCTCTTGCTTTTGAGTTGCTGAAGTAGAGCATTTTCCCTATCATTGAACGAGCTGCTGATTTCCTTCATTTCTTGAATAGTGTTCGCCATTCTTCCATTCTCTTTTATCGCATGTTTGAACATCTTGTTCAATCTTGCATGATCCTCCATGAGTTTAGTAAAGTCGTCGATGGACAGATCATCTTCGCCTTCTTCTTCATCACCAGAATTATATATGGATTGATTAGAGGAAATAGAATTTTGACAGTTTACCTCTTGATTGTCGAGTCCATTGTCATGGCCCATTAGACACTCATCCCATTCTCCTTCATCTTCATCAGCTATGAAGGTTTCATCATTTTCGGATGAGCTGTCCGATAGGTGGTTTGGAGATGATTGTTCTTCGGCCAACATTGCTTTTCTTTGCTCATTTAGCTTCTTATCTCGTTTGGCACGAAGTTCATCTCTCTCTGCTTTCGATATATCTGGACAGTCTGTTTTGAAATGTCCTTTCCTGCCACACTTAAAGCAAGAATATTCGGAGAGGTCAGATTTAACGTATGGAGTTGATTTTACCTCGTTCCTTCGATTAGGTTGATCACCAGATCAATCCTTCCCTTTGAATTTCCTATTGTTGTTTTCTTTGTAATGTCTTTTGTTTCTGTTGGCTCTTACTTCCATTCTTTGAAATCTTTGAGCCGTGAGAGAGTATTTCTCGAAGTAATTCTTTGAAGGATAGTTTTCATCATCAGAACTTGATGATTCCTTGACAACAATTGTTGGAGTTTGTTTTGCAGCTTCTTTGCTTTTTGTCTTAGCTTTGAAGGCTGTTTCTTTATCATGGTTTCCTGCAGAAGATGGTTTGCTAGAGGATGAATTAGATAAACCATGAATACGATTGATCTCGTACTCATTTCCAGTTAGTAAGTCAAATAAAGAGTCAGTGGTAAGAGAATTAAACTCTGGCATCATGGGATGCATGGCTGAGAAGATTTCCCAAGTAGCAGGTAGAGCTCAGATCACTTTCAAGTTTTTCTCTCGTTGAGAATACTTGTTTTTGTTGATCATGGCTATTTCAATCAGAACTTCGGTGAACCGGTTCTTCATTTGGGCTATTGTTTCTCCAGACTTCATTTTGAACTCTTCAAATTTATTACAAGCGATGGACAGCTTGTTTTCTTGGATGATGTCTGATCCAAGGCTAATCTCCTTGAGTACATCCCACATCTCCTTGGCAGTTTGAAGATGTTTGATTTTGGCCAAGTATATACCTCTTACTGTACTCGAAATTAGTCCTTTGGCGAAATCATCGAGTCCATCTTGTTTTCTTTCTTCTGTAGTATATTCGTCAATAGTCTTCTCCTTTTCAACTATGACCAATGATGGAGTTGGTCCAGTTCCATCTTTTATCTCAGCATTTCCCTTGTTCATAATTTTTATGGGTCCATCAGTAATGACCTTCCACATTTTGATGTGTTAAGCACATAAGCACATCTCGATTCTGAAACTCCAGTCATCATATCCAGCAATGGAGAAATCCTCACAAGCACGTATCATCTGACCTTTCATAACTTCAAGGTAGATGGTTAAATAAATGCAAGTGCAATATGCTGTGAAAATGTTTTCAAGATCTATCCAAGATGACCACACAGAGATAATCTCTTGTGAAATAGAAACAATGGTCAATATGGACCACTGTTCTGATACCACTTATTGGTCCCGAAAGAGCTAGATTGGTGTATTGGGGGGGGGGGGGGATACACCAATTCAAACTTTTAGGGTTTACTTATTTTAAACTTAGGTATAAGGCTTAAGCACACTTAATATCTAAGATAGCTTAGAGTAGTGAAACAAATCTTCTTGTCAGGAAGATTTAATCTCACTCAAATAATACCTTATGTGTGAAAACAGTAATCAAGAATAATAAACACAGATTTAAACTTGATTAATGTTGTGTGCGGAATATGGTGGTTAATGATCTTTTAATGTGAAAACGTATTCTTTCTTGAAGAAATTATCAACCAAGATTTTCAAATGCAAGAGTATGAAGAAGATGATGATGAAGTAAAATAAGAAATAAAGAACGCAAGCGGTTTAACGTGGTTCGTGATAAACTGTCCCTACGTCCACGGCTCGATCAAATCTAGATCGAAAACTTTACTAGCTTTCTCCTTTCTTTTTACTCGTTGAGTACGACCCACAAGGATTATCAAATCTGGATAACTTCTTGTGATTACAAATCTTCTTTCTAAGAGTGAAAACTACAACCTTAGAAAATAACTGGATCCAATCTAGATCCTAACTTGGGTTTTGTAGAAATCGGTTTTCCAGAAAATGAATCTTCAAAAGCTGTAAACACTACAGAGAATTCTTGATGGTTGGAAGTGTTTTGAGCAATGAGAGCTTGAAGATTTTAGCAGAGTAAGTGTAGAATAATTGCTTGAATTCTCGTATTTCTTTCAGGAAGTGAAGGTGGTATATATAGCCTCTTTGCAGAAACTATCCGTTGGGGAAGAAGATGTCCTTCTTCATCGTATTAATGACTACATTAAATGCATGGAAGTGTTGTAGAGACACGCGCTGTCATATGAGAGTTGCTTCCACCTTTCACGCGATTTCCCAGTGCATTGCCATACTGGGAATGATTCATCGTACTGGAGTTTTGATTTTCTTGTACTTCATTCCTTAAAGCATGCCGTTGATGTGACAATACACAGAGTGGTTGACTTGTGACAAATTTAGGTATGTCGGCAGTCCACCGTAGTTACTGTGAGGAGCAGCTTGAACTTGATGTAATGACAGCTCGCTGTCCATCGTGTTGTAACTTCATCTTTGGTTCTCCATTTGAATGTAACGACCAGATCGTTTTTGATATAAAACGATCTGTTGTATATACAGTAGGGATGACCAGATCGTTTTGGAACAAACGATCTGCTGCTTGAGATGACAACAGGTTGATGTATTCATTTGGAACGAGCTGCTTCAGCCTCTAGTAATGACTTGGAATAATCTGTTGTTGGCATTGAGCAGCGGGCTGTTTTTGAGAACTAGCTGCTCAACCACTTGTAATGAGTTGAAAACCGATCTGTTGGTAGTACCAAGCAGCGGGCTGATTTGGAGAACTAGCTGCTCAATTACTTGTAATAATTTACAAGTATATTTTGCTTCCTATTCATTAGCTAATTCTAGTCTAGAGAACCAGATCGATATAAGTATGTTTGAAACTTCAAACCACTTTTACATTTGTGATCTGTTGATAGATGAATATAAAAATTGAAACCAAAACAAGTATAAATGTCAGCGAGCTGTATATATAGGCAGCAGATCGTTATTAATACATAGAACGATCTGCTCACCACATTAGGAGCTAGCTGACTTACAAAATGAGAAACTTGTTATCCTAGTAATCATTGTGTCCAGGAAACCTCTTACTAGAATAATACAGATCGTTATTTATGTACTAAAACGATCTGCTTCTTTTACACTTAAGATATTCCTTAATAGATAACAATGACTACCTGGTTTCCAATATATAAAACATCAAAGTGTAGTTTCGAGAAACATCATCAAAACAAATATAAATTCATGGGGTTCCCAACAATACTCAAGCTCATTTGTAAATCTTCAAGTGTGTTATTAGCGATAAAATTTATAATCGAAGAATAATTCTAGTCTTAACAGAAGTGTTAAAGCTAGAAGTGATAAGAAGATATTGTAAATCCTCTTAAGTTTGATCACTGTAAGACATATCCAATGTAGTTGAAAATCCTCGAGTCATATCGAAATCGTGGATGTAGAAATTTTTACCTTCGAATCACGCAAAGAAAACCTCTATGTCTTGTTCTATTATTTACTTTAAGTATTCGCTTATATTCTTTATTTTAGGAACTAACTCGCATATCTCTCATTCTGAATATTGACAAAGCATAAACTGGAACTCACAAGCTATTTTGATAAGATTTGTGAAAATACGAATTAACCTTTAAACCACCACTTCCGCACCTCTTTGCTAATATATTAGTCCATCAGTCCAACACTTGTTGTATACTGAAGGATTTCTATTTAAGCATTAATCTTTAAAGTCTATAACTACCTCCCTTCAAATTGGATTACACACTCGATCTTCTTTTAATTTGAGAAATTTTACACTGGTGTATCCCCATGAACTAGATAACTTGTATATGAGATCAACATATTCTTATCTATAATTTTTACGCTCACAAAAATTATTTTTTCACGATTAGTGACGGAATATCACCCTTAATTAATACTTCCGCCACTAAATATCTTTTTTCTTGTAGTATATGTTGACCTTTTTATTTTAAAATAATTAATTTCAATGGCTTTATAGAATATAATATGATACGACAACATTTTTATAATAATTCAAATAACGTGATAAAACTAATATAAAATAATTTTAAATTTTTATTTCCCAAAAATTAAAATAAATCATTGTTATGTATCGTTAAGATAAAAATAAATTTATATATATATATATTATGTATAGGTCAGTAATTAAATAATTTACTCAGTAATTATGTATAGGTCAAAAGAAACAAGGCCATCTACTAATCTCTAACCGTTTTGTTGAATTTCATGACATGTTTGATAAAAACAAACAATCCAAAGTGTGTTGAATTTTATGAATCCTATTAATGAACTTAATGCAATTATATAAGGAGTTAGTTGGAAAGGCATAAAATTAAGATCAATGTTAATTCTTGGATGATTATAATTTTAGTGTTAGAGTAGCATTATTCTAGGATGGTAAGCAAATATAGCTATAGATAAGTTGATAATATAGCAACTTGTATGACCAGAAGATGAGCAAATTTAACCTTATTTTCTCCTCATGCATGACTAATTAATTATGCTATTAGTAATTTATGCATAATCCTAACTGCATAGTTGGTACGGAGGAATGGTCAAGGAATAAAATGATAATTCCTATAGAAATTTGTAAACTTATGAACATAGGATTAACCATTTCTTCTTCTACTTTTAGTATTACCTATTCTCAATTATTAGGAATGAAATTTATTTTGATTTAAAAAAATAATTGTTATTTATTTTCTAAAAATTACTTTATTAAACTTTTTTTTTTTTTGGAAATTTTATGTGGGCTAGGTCAAGTCGGGCCAATCTGGCTGATCTTGGTTTATTGGCTCAAATAAAGAAAATCCACCAATAATGTTTTTAAGAAGCTTTTTGCACAACCAACGTGTTGGTCCCGAAACGAGTGAAACTGAGTGTATGGGGGGGGGGGGGGAAACACCAGTTAGTTTTTGCAAGTCAAAACTTTGTGTCTCCTGAACTGAAGGGAGGAACTTCAGTTGAGAGTGAATACTTCAGATAGGAATCCTTCAGTCTACACAGAGTGTTTGACTGATGGACTAATATCTTAAGTGTGCGGAATGTGGTGGTTTAAATCTTAACTCGTTTGTTTCAGAAAACTTAATGCAATGTTTCTCTTTTCAATTAATCAGTATTCAGATAATGATAATCAATGAATAAACAATAATGAAAGCAGAGAGAGAGAGAGACAGTGAATTGGTTAGCGTGGTTCGGAGATAAAAACTCATACGTCCACGAGTTCTCGAGGATAAGATCTTACAGTGATTTACAGATGACTTAGGAAAGTCTAATCAATCTTCGGTTACAAAATATTATCGCTTTAGAACACTTAGAAAATGAATACTGAATGCTTAGAGTGTTCTAACTGAAAGGTTGAAAGCTTTGAATGCAGAGATAGCGATAGAGATTTGGAAGTAGAGTAACCGGTGTCTTGAAGTGTTTGAAGCAGCGGGGTATTTATAGTGCTCTCATAGGTTTTGACCGTTGTGAGATAGAGCTTCATTTGAATTCTTCCCGTTGGAGTCTTCGTCCTTTTTGCCATTTTTGGTGTCTGCTGCAGGATCTTGTTCACCTAACCGAGATCTTTACCATAAGAGGAAAGCCTACGATGTAGACTGAACCTCAGTGGGAACTTCAGAGTAGAAACTTCAGTGCAGACTTAAGCTTTGGTATTTCAGTGGCAGGAAGACTTTTGGCTTCTAACTTCAACTTCAATACTTAGTATAGACTTCAGTAAAGAGGTCCTTCAGTATTGGAGTGCCTTGAATCTTCAGTGTGGATGTCCTTCAATGTACCTGAAAAAATAGAACTCCCTAACATGTGAGTTCTTAGGCAAAACACTAAGATTCAGTATTGGTCTTATTACATCTTTCAGGGGAGATATTGGGATCTGAATCAAAACACTTATAAATATTTCCCAACAATTTCCCCTTTTTTGATGATGCCAATACCTAACCTGAAAACATCTATCTAAGTTAAGAAATTCCCCCTAAACTGGAGAACACTTAAACTATAAGAAAAGATGGGTTAGTTAATCAGATAGGTATATCAAACCAAAAAATAATAATCAGAGCCTGGACAACTAGATGATTGTCTTCAGGTTGAGATCAAGAGAAGCAAAATGTTGTATTTCATTCAAGAGGTTTTCAGTACATGTGATGTTCAGTACAGGAAATTCAGTAAGAATAAAATACAACAAAAAGTGTTAAGGAGCATTCTTCTTCTTTTCTTCTCTTGTTTTCTGAACCATTTCCATCTGAGCTTCGGGAGATACAGCATTGAACATTAAATAGGTGTCATCCCTTATCTTTCTGAAAGGTCCCTTCAGATTCAGATCTTGCCAGCCAAGCACTTGAGCAGCAATGATAGCTTCAGATTCAATTGGCTTTTTGTCCATAAATGGGCTACCTGGTAGATTAGGTCGATCAAATTGTTTCCTACCAGGAGCAGAGATAGTAATTCCAGATTTGGCAGCATCTTCTTTGATCATCTTAGTGAAATCTGAATCTGGGTAGTCGTTTACGAAATACTGAAACAAGATGTCTCGATTAGTTTCTCCACATACACCATAGATCATCCAGTGATCGAGCATCTTCACAAAATCATCCTTCAGATCTTCCCATTCATCACTCAGATTGGGTCTAACCCAAGAGTCAGCATGAAGGCGCGTGGAAGGATCAGTTTGCCTTGTTCTCTTCTCTCTTCCTTGTAATCTGAGATGATATAACCTCGATGCTCGTTGAGTGTCAGTGGCTCTCAGTTCAGCCTGACGAGCATTACAAAGGTCTTTCAGTTCTTGCATTTGTTCTCTGGCTTCTGGAGGTATCACAACTTGAATCAGACTTCTATTTTCTTCTTCTTCTTCAAAACTAGGGCTCATCTCCCCTTCGTAAATTTCTTCTTCATTGACTTCAAATCCAGTAGAAGATGGCTAAGCATCATTCCCTTTAGGCATAGAAGAGCCTTCAGAATCCTGGATTTCCTTGAAAGAGGGAGTAGGAATGAGACTTTTGTTCAGAGATAGAGGTAAGGACTCAGTGGCATCAAGATTTGTACCCACTTCATCATCCTTGTTACCTGTAGACTTAGGTGGAGTGGATTTGGACTACGAGGGAGCAGATGGTTCAAAAGTAGCTGCAGCACCAGAGGCTGGCTCTTCAGAAGTAGAAACGGAGCCTGAAGGCACGGCACCTGAAGGTCCATCCTTGTCATTGTTGTCATCATCATCGTCTCCATCGTTATCTCCTTCATCATCAGTCAATAGAATATCTAGAGTGTCTTCTTTTTCATCATCTTCATCATCATCAACTTCAGCAGCAGTGGCAGCCTGAATTTTTTCAGCAGATTTTTCAGGAGCAGATGCAGATTTTTCAGGTGCCTTCCCTTCCCCCTTATTGGCATCATCAGCAGCAGAGGTGCGATGTAGAAAAGGATCAGCAGACCAAGGGAGAGGAGGGGCTGCAGGGAACTGTAGATCTATCTCATGTGCAGAGGCAATATTTTGGCAGAATTACTCCAAATGACTTATGCGTGCACGGCAGTCAGAGATAATAAGGTCAGCAGCTGAAGGATTGGAGGGACTGGATGTGATAGAGGAGAGAGCCTTCAGTGCAGCAGCATGAGCAGAATCGGCAATGGATTTAGCTCTCTCAGCAAGGACACAGCCCGAATCAGCACGTTTCTGGGCCGTCTTAAGGCGAGATCGTTGACGCGCAATGGATTTACCATGCTCTGTGCTTGTAGAAGAGACTTGATCCAGTGTAGCACGAAGAGATGAGAGCTCCTTGACAGCAGCGTCAAAATCAGAACGCAGAGAATAAGTCTTCGTGCGGTTGTGATTGCAGGAGAGAATAAGCTTTTTGAGTTTTGAAGACTCAGGAGTACGTGCGTTGATTTCCTTTTGCACATAATCAGCCAGAATAGGAAGCTGAGCCTTCAGGGCCTCCTGAATTTGATTAGGAATTGCAGCACGGAGGGCTTGATTTTCAGATTGCAAGGAGTCAATTGATTTCTGAAGGTCAGAGACATGACCTTCAAGCTTCTTTGTATATGTGGCCTGCATGGCATTGAGCATGGAAGAAGTAATGTTTGTTAAGCGCCTGCTCTCAGCATCAGTATGCATCTTGAGCTCTTCAATGGTGGACTGATATAGGGAGCGATGAGCATTGAGAAGTGCCCCTTCAGAAGACAGAACTTCTAGAAAAGAAAGAGAATGAGAGGAGGAGATGGGCACAACAGCTTGAGAAGAAGGAGCAGCAGTAGAAGATGATGGCATGGCATTGGAGGAAGATACCCTGCGGGTGTAGGAATGGCCAGCAATTGCCTCGGCATATGCAATTTGATCTTCGATGAGAGCCTCAGCATTAAGGAATGCATCCTGGGCATCAGTAAACTGGAAGCACGCCTGAAGATCAGCTTCCTCGATCAAAATGGCACTCATGCCTGAAATCTCTAGTTTATACTCCAGAGCAGTAGAGTCAAGAAACCTGTATGTCCGCCATGTCCAGAGGCGTTGACACAAGGCTGAGAGTGAGGGGTGGTTGAAGAGTTCAGGGTAGGTTTGGGTGAGGTGTTGGAAAGATCTGAGCTCAAGGTCATGTAGGTAGCGATGTGCCGGAGAAGAAAGCACAATCGCCTGAGCTTCAGTGGGAGAGGATGTGGACGCAAGAGCATGGGTTTCAGATCTTGGAATTTCAGGCTCAGTAGGTGAAGAGATAGGTTGAGGGGTTTGAGTCTGGGTTGAGGATTTGGTTTTGGAGGTGGAGGTTTGAGAAGGTTTGGGTGGTAGAGACTCAGTGGGAGGAAAGGAAATGAGGGACTGAGTCTTTGTGGAGTTTGGTGAGGTGAGTTTAATTTTGCTAAGTTTGGACTTGGTGGGTGAGATGGTTGGGACAGGGATTGGAGGTAAAGATTGGGCAGAAGGTGGGAGAGGGAGTTCAGGCTGGCTGGAAGTGGGAGAGAAAGAAGAGATGGCTTCAGGGTCAGCGATTTCAGTGGGAGGGGAGGCAGGGCGGCGAGGGCGCTTGGAGAGCTTGTAGTGGTCAAGCTCATCCTCATCAGTGAGGGAATGAGTAACATCCTCAATGATAGGAGGAGGAAGAGACTCACTCTCTTGGAGCTTCAGTAGCCTGGAGGGACGCTTGGTAGGATTCCTCTTGCGCTTGACAGCTTTAGGAGGAGAAGGAGGAGGAACTTCAGCAACGTCGTCCTCTTCGTCTGCCTCGTCAAATTCGTCCACAGCAGTGACCGGATCAACATCCTTCTCTGTAGCCTGGGCAAGCCTTTCAGATTCCATCTGAAGGGCCTTGGCACGCCCATACATTGATGTGAAAACCTCCAATTCAGTGCCGAAAAGCCATTTCTCATCATATGGCTCATGATCGGAGAACACATCCTCCACATATTTGTAAGATTCTTCAATCAGCACTGACACTTTGGTCACCAAATTCAAAGTGTCATTCCCAGTCATGGTTACGCCGTTGGGAACCTCCTTCAGCTTGTTGGCTTCTCCCATTAGCAGTTCTTCCATAACAGTTGTCCAGTTGGAGCCATCTGATGTGTAGATGCTCCTCATCAAACTGAGTTTCTGCCAACTCAGTTGCTCATGGGAAGATTTCTTCCCGAGCAGACATAACTGGACCACGTCCAGTAAAATACGGAGTCTTCATCAACTTGGCAAACTTGTCACAAAGCATCTGAGACTTCGAACCAAATATAATATCATCAACATAAATCTGAACGATTAATATGTCTCCTTTATACTTGATTGTGAATAGTGTTCTATCTACTGATCCTCGCTTGAAACCTGAATCAATAAGAAAAATAGACAAAGTGTCATACCAAGCTCTAGGAGCTTGTTTCAGCCCATAAAGAGCCTTGTGTAGCTTATACACTTTGGTGTAGTCAGTTTCAAAGCCTGGTGGTTGCTCCACGTAGACTTCTTCCTTCAGTACGCCATTCAGAAATGCACTCTTCACGTCCATCTGGTAGACTTTGAACTTCATGTGAGCTGCATAGGCGAAGAAGAGTCTGATAGCTTCCAGTCTAGCTACTGGTGCGAAGGTTTCATCAAAGTCAATGCCCTCTTCTTGGCAGTAACCTTTGGCAACCAGTCTAGCCTTGTTTCGAACAACTTCTCCTAGCTCGTCCTTCTTGTTCTTGAAGACCCATTTCACACCAATAACACCTTGATGCCTAGGACGATCCACAAGTTCCCAAACTTGGTTCCTTGTAAATTCATTCAGTTCCTCTTGCATCGCGGAGACCCAGTTCATGTCCTGAAGGGCTTCCTGAGCGTCTTTGGGTTCAATGTTGGAGAGATAGCAGCTGTGTAAGAAGTTTTCATCTGAAAACAGTGCAACATCTGCTTTAATCAAGAGTTGTTCTTCAGTGGTGGAGTCAGTAGGAGCTTCAACAGTGGCTAATGGCTGGACCATTTCTGCTGAATTTGATTCCTGGTTTGAACTCCTCTTTGTAGACTTCCAATCACTGAGTCAGTAGGGTGATCTTCAATCCATCTTCTTCTTCTACGCATATCCTCTTCAGTGATGATCATTAAGTCCATCCTTTGACTAGGAGGTGGTGTTGTTACTGAAGGGCTTCTTTGAAATGGATTGAATTCTTCTTCAGTCTGAGGGACTATACTTGTTCCCCCTTGATTGTTGGCTCTTACATATTCAGTTTGTTGAATTTCCTGCAAAATAGTTTTATATGAACTGGCCAATATATTGTTAGTAGTAACAGTTATAGGAATATTGACTAGGTTAGGACTGTTACTCCCTGAAGTTGGTGATGGAATCTCAGTGTTGAGATTTTCAGTGTGTGTATGTACTTCAGGTAGAATCTGAACGTCAATGAGGTCTTCAGATTGGATGTCTTCTTCTCTAAGTGGAATCTCAGTGGTGAGATTTTCAGTTTGAATAAGAGAAGAGTTGTCAATTACAGGATCTGGAGTCTTGTCTTCAGTTACTGAAGTTCTGACTTCAGTAGACTCCATTTCTTGATCCAATCTGACATTTGTGTCTTCAGTGGGAGCATTCTCTTCATCATCATCTTCTAAGTTCCAGATGAGAATCTCCTTTGGACTTTGAACTGAGGGATGTAAGTTCAGATTCTGAAGTCTTTGAGTGATAACTTCAGTTTCCTTTAACCTGTACTCAAAAATAGATTCATCAAAAATAACATGAGGTGTTATTTCCACTACAAGGCTATGCTTATTAAAAACTCTATAGGCAGCACTCTCCTCTGAGTAACCAACACTACAAAAAAAAATAATTCTGGCGACGGAAAATTCCGTCGTTAGGAGAAGAAATCCGTCGTGCCGGGGGCTTAGCGACGGACTGGCGACGGATTTTTTCCGTCTGTATTTCGTTCGTCGTTAGCCCCCCGGACGACGGAAAATACAGTCCGTTGTTAGCTAACGACGGACTAACGACGGATTTTATCCGTCGTTAGCCACGACGGACTAAAATCCGTCGTCTGAGTCTGCCGGAGACTGTTGACGGTGCCGGAAAGCTAACGACGGATTAAATCCGTCGTTAGTGGCGACGGATTAAATCCGTCGTTAGTGGCGACGGACTGCAGTCCGTCGCCAGCCTCCGTTGACTGTTGACCTGGCGAC
>JAPKLX010000008.1:6204540-6243154 GCA_026898415.1 Leonotis leonurus
AGGCTATATTTTTTTTTTTTTATTTTAATAAATAATTTTGTTTTTTTATTATTCATTACCTAAAACGTGTCATAACAAACAATACAAACATAATCCAACATTGAACAATAATTTAAAATTGAACCAATCAAATGAAATTCAAAATGAACGCGAATTTCATATAGTGAACAAAATAAATAATTGTATCAGTCACATCCCACGACAAACCAAAAAATAAAATAATAGTAAATGTATCAGTAGCATCTACGAATCGTAGTCATCATCAGGAGGAAACTGGGGAGGGGGATCAGACGGGGGAGGCTGATAAGAGGGAAAGAAGGGTGGACCTCCCTGCTGAGACTGCATCCAGCGCAGCATCTCGGCATGCTGAGACTGCATGAGCGCCATCTGCTGAGCTAATCTCTGCTGCTCAGCCAGGTACTCACGGCGCTCGCGATCCTGCTCCTCGACTCGGCGCCGCAGCTCCTCAACCTCGTCTCTGGATGGGCGTGATGCGGACGAGGATCCCCCGAATCTGGAAGCTCTCAAGGCCTTCGCCGCGCCTCCCGTGCCGAACAGCCTCTTCTTCTTGTCCGGGCCGCCAAGAACCTCCAGATACAGCTCGTTGATGTCGACTGCATCGTGGTCCCCCTCGGGTAGCTGGGCCCGCTCCTCGTCAGCACGGCGAAACACCTCAGTCTGATTGCATGTAAACGAGAAATGAACAATTGTTAGTATACATATTATAAATATTGAAAATCTAATACATATATATATATATTAGATTTAAATTAAAACTTACCGCTATCGCCTCAGATTTCGGATCGGTGTATGTCCCGTCCGCGTATCGATGCTCGTCCAAAAAGGAGTCGAACATGCACGAAATCGGAGCTACTCCCCACTCACGACCCTATGCATCAGATCACGATATTGGAGTTGTGTCATTGAAACATGTGTATATGAATTAAAATTGTACCACATAATTAGTATTATTATTTGAAGTATATTATTACCTTTTCCTCAGCTCGTTGCATGACCGACTTGGACCCTCCCCTGTGCTTGATAGGACCAGTACCCGGTCCCTGGGGCTCAGACAACTGGTTGCGCCTCGCTGCCTGGGATTTGGCCACAACCTCATCCCGGGACCAGTAAGCGAGCCAACCCATCCAGACATCATCCGTCCACCACCCAGGCTTCCCACCTCTGGGTGGCGGATCATTCCTCCTCCTCTTGATCCCGCAGATATAATCCTTATATCTCTCCCGGATCTTATCATACCATAACTCCCGAATCCTGGAATCGAGTGCCGGCTCCCAAGTAAATTTTTTCTAGCATTGAAAATGTGTGTTAGAAATTGTAGTTATAATTTTATAATTAAGAATGAATTGGAAAGTTTTAGTAAATTTTTTCAAACCTTAAACTCCTCCCAATATCGCTGTCTCACGTCCTCAGGCGTGAGCTTCCAACTGTAGCCAGTCGGGTTGGGAACTATCTTAAATAGTTCCCAAATGTAATCTGCCGGGTCGGCATGCGGGTAAAATCCCCTGCATACGTAATTTTATATTGATTTATGTTAGATTTTTGAATAACTAATTAAATAATTGTCAAAATTGAAGATGTGGTTGCATTTACGTACCCCAGCTCACTCACAAAAAGAACAACGTCTCTTGTGGGTCTACGCTCCAACTGACCATCACCGTCGGAGCCAGAAGACGGACCGCCTATGTGTATGCCACCAATATGGTGGCTGAGACCGCCGGTCCCGGACTCATATCCAGAGGATGAGCCCGGGGAACTACCCCTACCAATGGATAGAGGAGATCGTCGTGAACCCCTACCACGAGGGGTCCCCACATCCTCTCGCCGAGAGTAAGACATCTATTATGTTGAAAATAAATAGATAAATAAGATTCATGATAGACATATCACGTATACGTAGAATGTTTATATTGAACTTATAACATGTTACATTTATAATTAATAACTTGAAATTCGAATGTGTTAAGTTTTCTACACAAAGTGTTAAGGAGAATCCTCTTCATCGTTATCATTTTCATCTTCCTCATCCTCATCTTCATAGTCATCCTCTTCATCTTCATCTTCTTCTTCGTCATCTGATGCTTCATCCTCTTGGTATTCATCATCCTCGTCATCTTTTTCTTCTGTTTCGAGGACATTATCAGAGTCCACGTGGTCATCATCATCTTCAATTTCTACATGTTCACCGTCTCGGGCAACTGATATTGGTGACCAGGAACAAGCACTGTGAGAAACATGTGCTGTTCTTTCATGCACAACCACGGAGGTAAGTTGTAAGGAGTAAGGATAACAGGCCAGGATGAGTACTGTTGTCCCGATTACCCGAATGGTTGAAAACCATCTGTTGACAGTCCTAATCGTATATTTCGTGGCTCCGCTGCAAAACCCGGGTAAGTCACATTAAAGTGCTTCCACGCCGGCGAATCTGCAGGATGGCGCATAACACCATCATCAGCTGATGTTGAATGCCAGATCATGTCGCCGGCCGTAGCTTTAGATGCATACAACCTTTGTAAACGAGGTGTTAAAGGGAAGTAGTACATCTTCTTAAGAGACACTTGTTTACGTCCCCGACTCCTATCTTTGTATCGGCTTTCATTGCAAAATTTGCAATTCACAAGATGGGAATCCCCCTCCCAATAGATCATGCAATGATTCCTACACGAATCTATCTTTTCTACAGGTAAACCCATTGCCCGTAGCAATTTCTGTATGCTGTAGTAATTCATGTGCACTTTGTGGTGATCTGGGAATGCCTCATTCAATAACACACACAACTCGTTGAAATATTTTTGTGGCATCCCAGAACTGGCCTTCAAAGTCATCAGACGAGCCACAAAAGACAACTGAGTGTGGTTCTTACACCCAGGGTATAACTCTTGATCGGCAGCGTCCAACAACTCGTACAACAACTTTGCTGTAGCGTTTGGATCTTCCTCTGTGTCTGGGTTGTTGAAAGAGGGACCCCCGAGATCATGAACCATCGCGTGGTATGTCCCGTACTCTTCCTCGAGTTCTACATCTACGTCGACACGTGTTTCTTGAGCATATAAAGGTATTTCATTTTCACCATGAAACCTCCAGATCTCGTAACCCCGTGTGAAACCCTTTTTAGCCAGATGAAGCTGTACAACATCTGTACTTCTAAAGTATATATTCTTACACTTCACACACGGACACTTGATTTTTTCTCCATCCATTAACTGAGGCTGACTACTTGCAAATCTTAAGAACTCGTCAAGCCCAACAAGGAAGTGCGGATTAAATCCCCCGTTCGGAAGTAAACGCAGATACATCCAATCTCGACTCATTTTAATAACCCTGATTAATATTAATAATTATTTACATAGTAAAATAAAAATTCATTAGTTACGGATGGGATAAGAATATATTAGTGGTCGATTAAATGAGACATTAATTAATTTGAATGAAGATTGCACATGTGTAAACATAGACTCACTTAGGAAAGTGTTATGATTCAGTTGAATTATTTGAACTTAAATAGAGGAAGAACATTATAAGTTGATCTGGAGTAGAATAGTGGACGACATTAGAGGACGAGAATAATTTTCATAATTCTCAGGTTGATAATTATGGTTTGCCGGCGAATATTATAAGTTCATTTGCAATTGATTGCATTTGGTTATTTTCAGTTATTTAATTTGGTCATTTTCGGCGATTTGCAGTTGATTGCATCCAAATTAATATCCCACATCACTAAATCTAATCAAAACAGCCAGCTGACACAATCATGAAAATATCCCAACATACACTTCATGATCAAAACATTCGTACATAATAATTAACATATCACAACACATGCATGCATCTCATCAAACCACCACAACATAATATTACACATATTGGGAGAAGATCCTTAAGACGTAATCAAAATCTATCCCGAAGGGAGAAGATCCTTAAGAAATTAATTACGTCTATCCCAATGTCATAAATCCCCCATTTCGTTATACAATATTACAAAAATTAAGAAATTAGAAAAAATCAACTATAAACTAATTAACCTGCGTACATTATATGTTTGTGTCAATTAATTAAAACAATAATTTAAATTAAAAAATGAATTCACTCATTATGAAATTAAACAGACTTAGAGAAAATATGATCAAAGCTTAGTTTAAATTAGTCTAAATATCCTGGGTGTAAATTAGTATAATCAACCTACACAATTAACTAACATGATTAATCAAATTAAATACAAAAATTAACTAATTCATTATAAATGCTAAATAATCTAAAAATAACCTAATACATTTAAATAATTAACCTAAGTAATTAAATAAGTACATTATTATAATTTAATTACCTTTCACCGAAGTACGGAACGCCGGAGCGGCAGAAGGCGGCTCGGAACGGCTGAGAGAAGAGTCGGGCAGCGACAGGCGTAATAAAATAATCCCTAATTAAATAATTTAAACATATAATTAAACTAACGCTCAATTAACAAAGTATTAATACTAATTAATTAACAATTTAAACTAATTAATCAACAAATATTTAAACTAAGATATAATAATTTACATCAAGTAGAGAAATCCGTCAATTATCTTAAACACTAACACTAACTAAACTAATTTATTTATTATGGATTAATTACAATAATTATATACCCAAAATTCAAATTAGTGAATTAAATAAAGTAATTAACACTAATTAGTTAAAGATTAATTAATTAATTATCCTTAACCCTAAGTAATTTAGATAATATTTTATTCAATTATTCAATTAACTAAACTATAAACTAATTTGTTCATTTAAACAAATTAAAATTAATTAACCAAAAATTAGGTTTAACAAATTAATCAATTATCCTAATAAGTTCTACTAACAAGTAATAAATCAACAAAATCAACAGTTAAATATAATTCAACTAATTAAATCAATTTACATCAAATTAACAAATTAATTAGATATATATATTAACAAATTAAATAATTAAACCTTAAGTAAATAGCATAAATAAAATACCCTAACAATATCCTAATTAACAAAACTCAACCAACTATAATTAATAAAAAAACCCTAATTTATATCAACTTAATTAGCTAATTATGTCTAATTATCACATAACCTAATTATAAATAAGTAAACAAAATAACAATAATTATAATTAAGTTAGTTAACATACAATTAACAAAAATAACATACAATTAACATACATTAACATACAATTATCAAAAGCAATTACAAGAAATAATTAACAATAATTATAAAAACATAATCAAAACATATTAACAAATTAATAATAATTAAAAAAAAATTGAAATTTACATACCTGAAGCAAGCAGGGCAGCGTCGGGCTTTCCTCGGCCGGAGCACTGCGGGAGACGGGCGGCAGCGGCGCAGGGACGGCGGCAGCGGCGCAAGGACGGCGGCAGAAGCTTCAACATGCGAAAAATTAAAAAAAAAACTAGAAATAGAAAGAGGGGGACCAAAATGGAAGGATTCGACTTACAATGGGGTATTACGGCGGTGGGAAGTCGAGATCGTCGTGAAATCGCCGGTGGGGGAGGGATTTAGGGTTGCAGCGTCTGATTTTCGCGAAAGGAGGGAGACGACCGATTTAAAGGGCTGGACGACGGACCAGTCCGTCGTCCGCATTAAAAAAAAAAAATTAAACCTAACGACGGACTGGTCCGTCGTCCAGTCCGTCGTTAAGTTTGCCGCCATCATTCGCGCCAAAAAATGGTCGCCAGTCCGTCGTTAACATAAATCGTTGGAGTCCGTCGCCAGTCCGTCGCCAGTGGACGACGGAAATCAAATCCGTCGTCCATTCCGTCGCCAGATTAATGTTTTTTTGTAGTGCAAGGAAAAATCCTGGATTTGCTTTGCCATCAAAAGTTTTTAATTGAGTTTTGCCATTGTTATGAATATAACACTTACAACCAAAAGCACGAAAATATTTAAGAGTTGGCTTCCTGTTATTCCATAACTCATATGGAGTTTTGCCTTGGCGTTTGGTGAGGAGTGATCGATTCTGAGTGTGGCAAGCTGTATTGATGGCTTCAGCCCAGAATTTCTTTGGAATTCCTGAACTGTGCAACATCGTTCTTGCAGCTTCCTTCAGTGATCTGTTCCTTCTTTCTGCTACGCCATTTTGCTGTGGAGTTCTTGTAGTTGAAGTCTGATGTTCAATCCCCATTTGTGCACAAAATTCTGAAATTCTTGCATTGAGAAACTCAGTTCCTCTATCAGTGCGTATGGTGATGACATTTGTTGACTTTTGATTCTTCAGCTTTGTTAGCAGTTCAGGTATACGCTCCATTGTCTCATTCTTCTTTCTTAGAAACACTGTCCATGTAAATCGAGAGTAATCATCAGTAATAACAAGACAATATTTCCTACCATTTACACTGAGTGGAGTCACAGGTCCAAAAAGGTCCATGTGTAAGAGTTGAAGAATTTTGTCAGTGGATGGAGTTTCTTTGGTCTTGAATGAAGCTTTGATCTGCTTTCCAGTTTGGCATGATCCACAAACATGGTCTTTGTCGAAGACTAGGTTAGGCATTCCTCGAACTAGGCTGTGTCTTGCAAGTCTATTGTGTCATAACCAGCTTTGTTCTGAAGTGCTCTTGGAGACCAGGCATGTTTCAGGGGAGGAGGCTTTCCAATCTGCAGCATAAATATTTCCCACCCTGAAGCCTTTCATTATAGTGTTCTCGTCAGTGAGCTTGTTAATCCTGCATTCATCAGAACTAAAGATAACATTAAAACCTTTATCACACAACTGACTTACTGAAAGTAAGTTGTGCTTCAGGCCAGATACATAGGAAACATTATCAATTGAAACATTCCCTATATTGAGAGTACCATACCCTTTAGTGAAACCTTTTGAGTTATCACCAAAGGTTACCTGAGGACCATCTTTCTCAGTATATTTGGAGAGGGCTTCTTTCTGAAATGTCATGTGCCTTGAGCATCCACTGTCTATGATCCAGCTGGACTGCTCCTTGTGTGCACCTCTCCTTGGTCCTGAGTCCTGCAATCACTGAGTCTTAGGATCCAGTTTAGAACTAGACCCAGCTTCAGTATGCATGACATGCTTTGGCACCCAATGTTGCCTTATGATTTTTGGTGTAGATGCAACTTGTGTTTTTGACTTCTGAAAGTCAGTGTTGACTTCTTTCTTCTTTTGAACATACTTTCTGCTTGCTTCAGGCTTGGTGTTAGCCTTAAAGTTAGCTTTTGTATGTTGGCGTTTGGTCCAACATTTTTCAGTGTGTACTGAACGCCTTGGTTCAAAATAATATGTTGGAGGAGTATAGAAGTCAGGGTGATATGAACTAGGGGATGAATTCCTATGTTCATATATGTTGGAATATGATTCCCAACGTTGAGTCCTATGACTTCGTGTGTCATAGCTTCTTGGACTTGAGTTACTTGATGAACAAGTGCAATGAGAGCACTTAGCCTTATAGTACTGTGGTTCAGGAGACTGAAAGTTTCTACTATTCTCACGCCTTTCAGTGGCATGGTGTGTATAAGTCTTATTCCTTTGAGCCTTTGGCTTTTCAGTAGCTTTAGGCTTGTCAGTTGCCTTAGGCTTCCTGAAAGCCTTCTTGTCAGTAGATGTTGATGTTGGCACGGTTTGCTTCCTGAAAACCTGCTTTGGTTTTTCAGTAGCACGTGTTTCAGTGGCAACATGTGTCTTTGCCTTTTCAAGTGTATGGGCTTTCTTAGCCTTCAGTTTAGGCTCAGTTTTGGTCAACGGTTTCTTTCCTTGGGACTTAGAGACCTTTTCAGTTTTGTCAGTTTCAGTGGTAATCATACCTTCAGTGGAAGCCTTGTCAGTGGCTTTCACAAAAGATATAATTGGAAATGTTGGCTTAGGTACCTTTAGAAAAGGTACTTTAGTTTTGTCCTGACTGAAACCAAGGCCCTTGCCTTGTGGTTGTTGAGATGTACTCAACAAATGATTTGTATAACCAGACTTGGTCCAAGTTTCGACCTTAGTCTTGTAATACTCAATTCTTTCAGTGAGCAAAGTATTCCGATCAGTGAGTTCTCGTATCTGAGAGTCTCTGAACAGTATCTCATTATCTTTAGTGTCAAGTTCTTTCTTGAGATGAAATATCTCATTTGCCTCAATGTCAGATAGGCTTTTGTTTAAGCCTTCAGTTTGTGCAACATCCAGTTTGGATGTTAGATCCTCATTATCTTTTTTAATCATTAGAAAGATGGCTTGCAGATTACGGAAATTTTCAGATAAACATTCATAATCTTCCAGTGAGACAGTTGCCTCATTATCCATGGTCTCTTCATCCTCTACTGAAGAAATTTCAGTTTTGGATACTTCAGTTGATGTACATTCAGATGGAATCTGAACGTTTGGTTTGGATGCAATGGATGTAGTGGTGATATGGATGCATATGATGTTGAGAATTTAGTTTTGGGATCCACGTAGCCTTCAGGCATAACGTGAGCATAGATTACCTGAGGGACAAACTCTCCGTTGCCCATCAAGCAAAAAACTTCAGTTGACTCTTCCTCTTCAGTAGCAAGGAGTCCCAGATCTTCATCATTTGAGGAGTCTGAGAAGTGCTTTTCGTAGCTTGACTTGGAGGGTGTGTTGATCTGGTCTGGATCATCATCAACCATCATAGCTTTCCTTTCAGCATTTTGTTGATCCCTTCGCAGCCTAAGTTCCTCCCTTTCCTTCTTGCTTAGGTCAGGGCAGTCTGGCTTGAAGTGATCTGAAGCTCCACACTCGTAACAGACACCTTTGTTATACTGTTGTCTTTCAGGCTTGGACTGAGTGGCAGTCGCTTCCTGGTTGGATGTAGATGTGGATGTTTCAGTTGCTGGTGGTGTGCTTCTTCTTGTACGGTTGTCTCTATGAAATTTTCTGAAGCGGCTGTTCTTCAGATCTGCACGTTCAAAACGTTTTGCCATTAGAACGTATTGTTCCTTGAGTTCAGCCTTAGTCATACCTTCGAGGTCTAGTTCCTCTGGCTTGGACTCCTTAGCTAGACTCTTATCTGCCTTGAAGGCAACAACATCCTGTGATGAGGATGAAATAGGGATGGCCTCTCTAATTGGATTTGAGATATCCAATATCTTTTGCCTTGTCTCGTGACTCTTCAGTATACTGAAGATGGCAGCAGTGGTGAGGGTGTTGAAGTCTGGACGCCCACTAATTTGTATTTGATAGGGCAGTCATTCCTCACGTCGAAGACACCATACTATCTTCAGGTTGATCTCCCTTTGAGTGTACTTGTCAGGCTTCAGTGCTCTGACAGATGTGAGTATTTCCATGAATCTGAGTTCCACCTCACTGATGGATTCTCCAGGTACCTGCAAAAAGGCATCATATTTCTGACACTCGAGGGTTAGTTTGTTTTCTTTTATTTCCTCGGATCCAGCGCACATTTGCTCGAGAGTTTCCCACATCTCTCTAGCAGTTTCACAGTGTTGGATGTGCACCAACATTGGCCTTTCAAGCGTTCCTAAAATGATATGCTTTGCATAATCATCTAGTCCACCGATTTTCTTCTCATCGGCTGTGTACTCGTTCAGTGGCTTGAATTCAGTTCCTGGATCTCTTGTTCCAGTGATTTCTTGTGGAAAGGTCTTCATTATCCTTATGGGTCCTGTGGTGATCACTTGCCACATCATGACATGATGGGCCTTCAGGAAGGAAGATACCCTGTACTTCCAGTAGTCATAGTCTTCTACTGAGAACATGGGTAATCTTAGAGTATTCTCCATGGAAAGTATTAGATAATATGCAAATGAGTTTTCTGAAAGATCAGTTTAAAAACCTTGGGTCTAAGAAACAGTGGTAGTTTAAACACACCGCTCTGATACCACTTGTTGGTCCCGAAACGAGTGAAACTGAGTGTATGGAGGGGGGGATACACCGGTTAGTTTTTGCAAGTTAAAACTTTGTGTCTCCTGAACTGAAGGGAGGAACTTCAGTTGAGAGTGAATACTTCAGATAGGAATCCTTCAGTCGAGTGTTTGACTGATGGACTAATATCTTAAGTGTGCGGAATGTGGTGGTTTAAATCTTAACTCGTTTGTTTCAGAAAACTTAATGCAATGTTTCTCTTTTCAATTAATCAGTATTCAGATAATGATAATCAATGAATAAACAATAATGAAAGCAGAGAGAGAGAGAGACAGTGATTTGATTTGCGTGGTTCAGAGATAAAAACTCCTACGTCCACGAGTTCTCGATGTTAGTCGAGGGTTTCCAACTTAATGGATAAGATCTTACAGTGATTTACAGATGACTTAGGAAAGTCTAATCACTCTTCGGTTACAAAATATTATCGCTTTAGAACACTTAGGAAATGAATACTGAATGCTTAGAGTGTTCTAACTGAAAGGTTGAAAGCTTTGAATGCAGAGATAGCGATAGAGATTTGGAAGTAGAGTAACCAGTGTCTTGAAGTGTTTGAAGCAGCGGGGTATTTATAGTGCTCTCATAGGTTTTGACCGTTGTGAGATAGAGCTTCATTTGAATTCTTCCCGTTGGAGTCTTCGTCCTTTTTGCCATTTTTGGTGTCTGCTGCAGGATCTTGTTCACCTAACCGAGATCTTTACCATAAGAGGAAAGCCTACGATGTAGACTGAACCTCAGTGGGAACTTCAGAGTAGAAACTTCAGTGCAGACTTAAGCTTTGGTATTTCAGTGGCAGGAAGACTTTTGGCTTCTAACTTCAACTTCAATACTTAGTATAGACTTCAGTAAAGAAGTCCTTCAGTATTGGAGTGCCTTGAATCTTCAGTGTGGATGTCCTTCAGTGTACCTGAAAAAATAGAACTCCCTAACATGTGAGTTCTTAGGCAAAACACTAAGATTCAGTATTGGTCTTATTACATCTTTCAGGGGAGGTATTGGGATATGAATCAAAACACTTATAAATATTTCCCAACACAACGAATAATAATATTAACAAAAATTATTTTTCCTGACAAATAGTATTCGGTTCGAAAGGTTAATTTCACGAATATGTTTGAATATAATTTTAATATGTCGAGATTTGAATAGTTCGTGAACTTATATACAAACCAATTCACAAACTTGTCAAATTAATATAAAATATATATTATAATAAATCATTTTAACAAACAAGATAAACAAATTTTTTAATGATCAAAAACTCAAATATTTAACTAACTCGAGACAAGTTCGAGTTCGAATTCGAATTCATTATTAAATTGGAATAATAAACGAATTGAACTTTAGCTCAATTTTATTTATTGAACCGAATTCGAACATAATTTTTAGAATTTAGACAAAATTTGATCTTTTTATTATAATAGTGTAATTTAATATAAAAATTATTTTTTTCATTAGTTGAGAATATCCACCATATGAATGGAATGAATTAGTTCATTCATTTCTCATCTTCATTCCATTACAAAATTTATTTCATTACCACTAAATACCATTTTCACTAAAAAGTTCATTTCATTCCCACTAAATTTATCTCTCTAAATTTATCTCTCTAGTTATTTCTCGACCTGTTTGTTAGGAAGGAATACTAGCTTATAATAATACTAATGGACATTTACTAATCTCCATTATTAATTATTAAATCCAATTATAATTTAATTAATTAGCCCTTCACCTGTACTATTCTTTCGTTTTTACTTCTTTTCTACGCATAAAATAAGGAACATATATAAAAATATAATCAAATATTGATAGGATATACAAATCTTAAAGGATTATTGTTTGTTATTTAAAAATAAATTGATAATAATGAACCAATAAAATAATGAATACAGAATAATAATTTTATAGGAGATGATTTTATTAGAATTAGTTATTTACCTTATTCTAACTTACAACTACACGGGTTTC
The DNA here is from genome assembly GCA_026898415.1 of Leonotis leonurus. NCBI lineage: Eukaryota > Viridiplantae > Streptophyta > Magnoliopsida > Lamiales > Lamiaceae > Leonotis > Leonotis leonurus. The sequence continues at coordinate 6,216,392 of JAPKLX010000008.1, forward strand.
CGTGAAACAAATGAAGGGAAGTTCGATGAGTTTACAAGTGAGCTTACACTTATTCTCAACATCTTTGATTGGTATGCGCACGGGCTAAGCCCCCTACGTAAGATTCAATTTATAAGGCTAATTTGATATTATCGTGACACGATCAATTATTACTATTATTACTATGGGCTAGCTACTTCTTTCTTCTGTAGTAGCCCTACTTTCACTTTGGCGTAGTTTTCGTTTTGTATTGGTCTTCAATGAATGTATCAAACAAAGACGATCATGTTAACTAAAATTAAATATAAATCATTGATTTTGAAAATTTATAGGATAATGAATTCCCTACAATTATGGAGACGTGGTTAGATATGAATTTTATTTTATAAATAATTTCCTAATCTTATATTCATTTTTCTCTCATCTTCACACATTTAATTTTAATATTTTATTTTCTCTTTTTATTTTGTAATATTAATAATGTGGACTATAATAATACAAAAATTAAAAAAAATTAATAGTAATAATTAGTTATTCTCTTATTTAAGTGTATATTTTATGAGGCAAAATATAAAATAGCCAAAAAAGATTATAAAAGACAAATAATAGCACCAACATAATAATAGTTAAATTCTAGCCATTTATAAATTTCTTGTACTAAAATACCCTTGTAATTATATTTTACATTTTTAAGTATGAATAGTATGAATTGTATCGAATTGTACCATTCATACGTGATACTTAATTTTATTAAACTGTATGTACGTATGAATCGTATGAATTGTATCGAATCGTACCACTCATACGTGATACTTAATTTTATTAAACTGTATGTACGTATGAATCGTATGAATGAATATTATTCATACCTTTCATATCATTCGTAGCATTCGTACCATTCATACAATTAAGTAGAAGGGTATTTATGATAATTCACATTCAAAATGGCTAGAATTTAAATAGTATTATGTTTGTGGCTATTATTTATCTTTTACTATCTTCTTTGGCTAGTTTGTATAATTAACTCATATTTTATCTCATGTTAACATTTTTATTCTTTAATTTATAATCGGCTATAAATTAGATGGATTAAAACAATAAAATAATAATAATAATTAAGCATTGCTTATTCTTTTTTACATTTACGTATTTGTATTATATTTTTTTAAAATAATAGTAAGTAAATAATAAATAAGTATTAACTATATAAAATTATAATTAAATTATTTTATAATTAGAAATATACTAAAAAATAATAAAATTCCACCAAATAAGAAATAAATATATTATATAGATATTTGATAAATATTAATATATCTTTAATATTTTAATTTATATATAAATTATTTAATTTAAATAAAATTTTAACAAAATAAACAATCCAAATTAAATTTTACTTAACATATATTAAACTTATATATAAAATACTAGGTGAATCTTTGTTTTTAAGTGAATGAGAGGAATATATAATATTCGCTTATGTGTAAAAGGTCAAATTTCTAATGATTTACGTACTAGTTTAATTTTGAATGATGTATATATAATGTTGCAATCATGCATTCAAGCTATAATTAGCACTAGAAAGAGTCTACACTATATATGTCTTCTTTTTAGGGATTTGGCGTAATTCTTGATGCAAATGGATCACTTTCATTCATTCAATTAGCTAGAAAGGAGCAAAAATAATGGAACAAATAAAAGAGAATCTGTCTACTCTTCTAGGATTTAAAGAGTTGATTTTATTTTATTTTTTGTCGAATTAATTAAATTGTTTATAATTAATGCATACAAATGATTTCTGTTAGATATGTTTTGACAATGTCTATATATTAGGTTTTAAGAGATTGATTGTTGGCACTTTGATCATCCAAATGCTATTGAATTTATTAATTAACTAAGCATTCCTAATGCATGATTTCTTTTAGTGAGAATTAATTAGTCTAAGTGTTGAATGTTTGATCAGTATTTCAAGAACGATCCATGAATCTGCTTCCAGTAGCTCCAGCCAAGGATGAAGAAGGTTTAATTTGCAATCGACATTTAATCCCCCTACTTAACTTATGATTATTATTTTATTTACTCTTCTTTTTAATGCAGAACATGAATTCTTCGTGGAAAGAAGAGATGTTTCACCCTCAAATATACTCCTCAAAATTCAATCTTTTTCTTTACTCTCTCGGAATGGGAATTCATCAATGCTCGAATCCAATAAATTTGAAGTTGCAGGCTATGAATGGTGTGTGTCTTAATTAATTTTCTCTATACCACTGTAGTTATCACATATACATATAGTGGAGAGATCAATTTTCTTACAAATTTTCATATCGATTCTCTAAATTTTTTGGTGTGATTGTTGTAGGAAACTGATTGTGGAGATGGGAGAGAGTGATGATGTTGGTGTATACTTGTGTGTTTGTGTGGCTGATGATCAAACTAGGTCCATGCGTCGAAATTGGGAGATTTCTGCCTTATTCACCTTTTTCCTCTACGACCACACTCACGATAATTATCTATGCTTTAGAGGTAATTATAATATAGTAATATAGAATAGTTACTGGGTTTGTTAATGAGGTTCTGGAGAAATAATTAATAAAGTTAGTTATATATCTTTAAAATCAGGAAAGGCACGTCGCTTTAATGCGCTGTGTCCTAAAAGTGGATATTCGAAATTGATCTCAAAGGGGAGTTTAACAGATGCGAGTAAAGGATTGGTTGTAGAAGACAATTGTGTGTTTGGTGCGGAAGTTATTGTGACGAATCCCCAACCAACAAGGAGATCAATTAGAAACATTAATAAGAGTATTCTTGAATGTTTCAAACCCCAACCAAGATTAATAAAGGTTGTTGAATGTATACATCTGTACCAAGTCGTCGTTCCTCCTTTTACGCGCTGCTGGGAGCTTAAGAGATTCTCCCAACTAGGTGCTTTATGGAAATCGGATCAGTTTAAGCTTGGTGCTTTCACATGGTACGCACTAACAGCTTCAGTTAATAAGTTAATTAAATATAATTTAACTAATTACACACACTAGTATTTCTTCATTAATTCTCCAAGTATATATTCTTGATTAACTAGGCATCTGGAGGTACATCCAAGGGGACTTGAGCGTAATGGCAACTATATATCCATATTTACGTTCTGCTATGGCCTTAAGCCCAACCAAAGACTCAAGGCAAAGATTTGCACCACCATCAAAAACCAGCTTCATAGTACCCCTTACAGATCTTCCACAGGTAACTTTATTTCTTCGTATGAGTAATTCATGTGAAATTAGAATTTATTAATTTTTATACTTTCATGATAACACACTAACTAGTATCGTCTTTGTCCTTGCAGCTACTAATTGGTTTCGAGAAATTGAAGGTTGGGGATATCGTGCGTTTATGACATCCGCTAGTCTGGAGAGTGAAGACTTCGTCGTTAAGGATTGCTGCTTTCTAGAAACTGAAATCTCCATTGAAGCTCTTAGCAGTACTTGGTGACTACACACTTTACCAAAAAAAATAAAAGAAAGAAGAATGATTATTGTATTAGTTATGGAAACTCTAGTTTTATTTTATTGGGTTTACTTAGCATCATGACATTGATTATAAAAATAATTCAAATTAATTTAGTACTATACTTTGATTTATCAATGATGGATTGCCCAATTTTGAAATACTTAATCATATATTTTATCAAAGGTTAATGAGTAAAATTACATAATTTTATAAAATAAACATAAAAAATACGATTTAAAAATAGAAGATAAAAATACCAATTTTTTTTTATGTTCGTGCTCATGTAATTCAAATTATTTTATAAAATAAAATACATGAACACGTGATCAATTTACCCATGTGCTTATGTAAGAATTTATTTTTTATATTTAATTTTTAAGTGGATATGTTTTATCTTTTAATTATTAAAGTGGATATTTTAATTTTTAACTATTTTATCAATCCAGCTAAGTTATCGCTCAAAATAACAATTTAAATATTGCTTCCTCAAGAATCTTTATGAAATTAAAAATAATTAAATGGAAAAATAGTAACAATCCAGGTGGTGTTTACTTTGAGTAATATGTTAGATTGATAAAATGTGTGATTGATTATTTGAAGGATAAGATAATTAGATTAGTTAAAAATTGAGTAATCCATCATTTATAAGTCAAACTAAACACTAAATTAACTTGAATATTTTTATTAATCAATCCTATAATGCAAAGTAAACAACACCTTATATTACTTTTATAAGTTGTTCGTACCGTGCACTTACAAGTGTATACATTTTTATTTTTGGACATATATTCTTATAAAATTCGTGCCGACTCTCTCAAAACATGCTTTTCAAGGACGGAGAGAGTATTTATAATTTAGATTTATTAATTATATTGATGTCATCTAATGCTTGAAATCATTTTTACCATTGCATATATATATATATATATATATATATATATATATATAGGATATAGATCATATACAAAAGGTTTTTAAAGTAGGAAATAGGAAATAATCTGGGCCATTAATCAATCTAATCCAACGGTTTGTATTAATTGGATTTTTTTAATTATATATATTATTGATTCTCGGTTAGTTTGAGTTAGTAGAAGGATAATTAAGTAATTTTATGGTATGAGAGAGAGTTGGACGTGCTATATTTCAAGCAAACTATGAGATATTTAAGGAAGTAACTGATGCAATTAATATGGTGGTTATTTACTTTCCGTAATTACTACATTATAGATTTATTCTATGATTCATAATGGATCAATTACGAATTGATAGTCATACATCAATTTCGTGGTAAAGTTGAAGAATATGGCAGAAGAACAGGTTGAAGGTTCGTTTCTTTGTGTTGATCGAGTAGGAGGTTTGCGCATTGGGTTATTATATGAAGTAATATGCATTATCAGTAGAATCTTATGCATTGTTGTTCTTGTTTTATGCATGGTTAAGGGTTCATTAAATTATGCGTTTTTTTTTGTATGTAAATCATAAATGTTGATTGGCGTTTTAGTATGTTTAGTAAATTGAACAATTTATTATTAGAGTTTGTTCGGTATTAAATTGAGCATAAATAGCATAATGTTTGCCTGATAGGTTATACGAGTCAATGATGATGACATTATATGTAAGTAATTCACGTGAATTAAGAGTAGTATTAATTGTATTTACAAAGTTAATGCATAGTAAAATATACCAAAAAGCATAAATATATTTAGCAATATGCATTAGTAATACAATAAGTCAATTGATCATAATATGTATGTACTTGAGTTACATATATATATATATATATATATAAGTGCATCGTCATGTAATACAATATGCATTGTGGTTCAGTACTATTATCCTTTATCTTCCTCTTTCTCACCTTCGTTTGTCTTCTATCACCCTTGGGTTGTGCAACAACCAAAGACTTTCGGGGAGCGGGGTCATGTCGTGCCTTGGTTCTCTCTGTAGACAAGATGAAATTTAAAAAATAACCAGCCAAATAACGTGTAATATATAATGCATATCATGTTAATAAACAGTTTAGCTAATAGTAATAAACATTACAGTTGAAAACAAATGTAACAACACAATACAGTCAGACATGAGATGAGTTAGTGCATAACACGTTAATAACCAATGCATTTTTTTATAAAACAATTTATATGCATTTATTTATAGAGATTAAAATAGAATCAGAACAGAAAATGTAAATTGCATATCAATGTGATAGTCGATAAATTTTTAAAACAAATTTGATGCATCTATATATATATATCACAACAATCTCAAAGTCCAGAAGATTAACAAATACAGCAAATCATATACATATATCACAATGCATAATATAATAATTATCAATGCATTTATCTTTCTAACACAATGCATGCATACTAGTTTGTTGAGTTTATTAATAAATAATAACAAAGTATAAAACAGAATGCACCTCAGTATGATGTATAATGCATTGTATTTAAATACAAAATGACAATATAAATCATTAGAGCAAATTGTTCTTTTGTCACGTAAAATTAAAGGAAAACCAGAATAAAAATCCACAATATTAACAATAGAATTCAATGAATAAGTTCAAATACAAGATATATTTTGTACAAACTCTAATTTTTTTCCCAAATTCAAGAACAAACAGTGTATGAACGACTAATACAGTGCATTGTTACATTTTTAATTATGCATTGTGTCATAACAGATCTCCAACGAATGGACTCTATCGCATTAGATTAAGTTGCAAATCGTCAAAAACCTTATTTATTCGACCCCAACATCCATTTTTATGCACCATCAACTCAAAAAAACTAACATGCACGGTGTAAAATACTATTTAAAGTACAAAGTAGCAATTTTTTTAGAATAGAAGCATTGTTATCAGTGATTTTGTGCAAAAAAAAAAATGAAATTTTTTAAGCGACCTAACCTTCATTGCTAGAAATCAACCTTCTTCTGGTACTTTGTTCTGCAACCCTTGCTTTTGTTTGTTTGGGTGGACTTTCGAAGTCCTCGTCGTCATCGTCAACAAAATTGTTTCGGCGAGTTCTCGGCATGTCTTCGACGGAAATGGAGAAAAATTAGTTTGTTGTATAGAGATGGAGTGTTTCGAGAAGAATAGATTAATGGGTTGCTCTTTGAATGAAAATGCAGATTAATTACGTGTTGTTTTGGTTAAAAGGAAACTGCATTTTTGCAATTGCTACAATTTATGGAATGATTGATTTTTCCTTAATTATGCATAACTGCCGATGCATTATTGACCATAATAACCTTATGCATTGTTTAAAAACAATGCACGCGAATTTAATGACAATTTTGGCGCATTTTTTGTTTTAATCATGGCCGTCGGATTGTGTTGATTTAATGGCCCAGATCATTTCCTATTTCCTACTTTAATTTCTCTTTTTACCTGAACCACTCCCTATATATATATATATAAAATACTTATTTCATTTATTTTTATTTATTTCATAATGCTTATCATTTTTTGATGTCATACATGCATGTAGGGGTGAGCATGGTTCGGTTCGGTAACCGAACCGAAAAAATTAAGAAAACCAAAAAAAAACCGAACCGAAAAATACATAACCGAAACCGAACCGAAATAACCATGAACCGAAAAAAAACCGAACCGAAAATTTCGGTTCGGTTCGGTAAAAAACGGAAAAAACCGAAACTTAAAATATTAAATAAATAATTATTAAATAATATATTTAAAATTAATATTTAATATATAGTTATATATTTAATAAGTAATAATAAATAAATAGTATTTATTAAGTAATATTTAATAGTTAATAATAAATAAATAAATAAATAAATATTTAATATGTAATATTAGATAAATAATTATTATATAATATATTCGGTTCGGTTTTTGGTATTTCGGTTTTTTTAATATCAAAACCGAAACCGAACCGAAAAACCGAAAATTTATAAAATAAAAACCGAAACCGAACCGAAAAGAAAAGAAAAAAACCGAACCAAATTTATCGGTTCGGCTCGGTTCGGTTCGATTTTCGGTTTTTTACCAAATTTTGCTCACCCCTACATGCATGTTTTCTTTAAGTTTCTGTTTAGTTATCTATTACTACATTTCTTAAATTAAAGTCACTTGCTTGTCCATCAATGCAATCCATGGCAATAATTAAAAATAATAAATTTAATTAATTATATTATAATTTAGATCATACAATTATAAAATAATTATCTCTTTAAAAATTTATAATAGGGTTGTTAAATTAGGGTGCATTAGATAAGGTAGATTTAATATAGAAAGATAAAAAAAATTATGGATAATTAGTATAGATAGTGTAGTGATAATTAATATAAATAATATTTAATAATTTGTTTAATAGGTAAAGCTAAAAAGTACGATAATTTAATATTGTGTTTGATAATATAATTAAAAGACGAAATAACTTTAATGTAAGTGTGTTTCTCGATAACAGTGAACTTTTAACGTTATATTAATTTTAACATGAACTTTAGTACTTACTCATCGCATCGAGAAATCGAGAAAATTCCTATTTTTCGATTTTATCGCACGAGTAATGAGGAAATTCCCGAGAAGTTTAATAAAATTTATTTCAGAAGAAACGGAGTTTTAAATTGATATTTATCAAGAAATCGAGAAACAAATATTTTCTCAATTTACGTGCAATTCGATCGGGCCAAACCCCGACTTTAGTTCACGAGAGAGGAAGATATTTTTAATGAGTAAGGAAGTCGAGTGTGTTGACTCTCGTTTCAACGGAGATAGATAAATAACAATGAATCGAATAGACGAACATGTATGTAGGTTAAATACGAGTATTATTTGAACTTACGGAAATAAATCGAGTATGTTAAAAAAAAATGAGTGCGGGCGACAGTTTCTGCCGGATTTTCTTTCATCGTTTTAAGTACAGATGAGTAGAATTTTTAATATAATAAAATACTAGATCGAGTTAGGAGTAATCTCCAACTTGAATCACCCCATTTCGTTGTGTTTTCGATTTGTTATGAATTTTTCAAAAGGGTTGCGCTAACTATCAATTCTAGCGAAAATTTGGAAATTATCTAACTTTGAAAATTCGTGAAAAATAGAGTAAAATGATTTTATGTGTTTTGTCTTCGGATTATAAAACTTTACGATGTTATGGTCACTTTAAAGTTTGATTTGTTACAATTGGAATTATTTCCAATTTATTATGATTTTTCAAAGTCAACTACTCATTTAATTTGAACTCGAGAGCATGAAAGGTGTTATGTGATGTTTTATTTAACGAACGTGTTTTGTTATAGGTTTATATCATTGTATTAAGTTTCATGATATTCATAGATGTTTTGATTTTAGACGAGCATGAGTGCTGAGAAATGATCAAACATGAAGTTAGGTGTTTAATCAAAGTCAAAACATGGTTTGATTAGAAATCATCGAACGACCCTTCTAGAATTTAAATCCGAAACTTGAACGATAGCCGAGTTAAAATAACCGAGAATAATTCTCAAAGAACAAAGGATAATAATTCCTTACACTTAGAGAATATTAGATGCGCTCGAAAATATTATCTCACTCGAGGTTTATTTAAAGGGTACGACGAAAGGTCAGGACCGCAGTTCGAGAACGAAGCAGTCGTCAGTTCAGACGATCCAAGTAGGCTTTCTATTACAAAGAAAATTATGTGTGCCCGTATGCTATTTATGTTGTTTTCGAAAGGATTTCAACTTGAGAAATATGTTTCAAAGTATTGTCTTGCCGAAATGATTTATGTTTTGTATGAAGCCTATCTGGTTAAGGTTCCTGGTTTAAGGTTCCAATTATGAAATCGAATTTGGGTTCCAGTGGGCAGGCAACCCCACTCGAACTAGTGTACACAAGTAATTAACCATGAGTCATCGTGAAGGGTTGGCCGGTTAAAGGACCGTGAGTCATCTTAGAGGGTTGGCCGGTCCGGTGTCCGTAGAAGGTGGCCACCTTCTCGGTACGATAAAGAACAGATATGGCAGGATACTAAAGAACTTAGACTGCGCAGTCAAATTTTAAGAATCACAAAAGAATTTAGTGAACATGGGTACTTTCAGATAAAATCCCTATGTTTCACTCTTACGGCATTGACAATTATATATATGTATGTATGTATGTATGCATTTTCGGCATGTGCCTACTGAGTACGTTTGTACTCAGCCCTGCATGTATTTATAAATGTGCAGGTTGAGACGTGATGAAAGGAGGTGCTATGACGGGCTTGTCAGTCTTTTGCGTAGTTGAACTCTTGGGGGTTACGTGTCTTCATACACATAGACTTATGTCGATCCTTATTCCGCTGCAAGAGGTTTTATCAGTTTTGTTTGACGAAGGTGTCAATTCAGAGTTAAACTCTTTGTTATGAACAAAAAACTCAGTTATCGAAATGTCCTTTCGTTTCAGTCAAAGCTTTCAGGGTTTCACTTTACCTTCATTTATCTATTCTATAGTCGCGCACCGGACTATGGGGTGTGAAAAGAGTGCAGAGAGAGGGGAAAGTTAGTGTTGGGAATGAAAAGAGAAGAAAATTGAGATATAATTGAAGAAAAAGGGTTTAGGCTAATAATTATTCGGGCCAAGTCCAATTAAAATGATGGATCAAAATGTATATATATTGGGCCTAAATAATTAATTTTAATGGATCTATATTTAATATTGGGATTCATAATTTATTTAATAATGACTTAAGTTAATTACTTTTAATTAATTAAATTACCAAGAATTGCTTAATGATTAAGAATAATTATTTATTTATAAACTACTAATAATTAATTAATAGAAAGATCAAGAATTGAACCTCAATGCAAAGAACGATTGTTCGACTAAAAACGTATCTTAAATTAATTAAATGAAGTGCAATACGTGTTAGTCAACCCGAATGTCGTATCTCAAGGAAAACTATGCTGGGCTATCAATTATTAGTACTAAGTGTGTAAATGGAATGTAAATCCTAAACACTCTAATCAGGATGAGATAGAAGAACTCTAAACTAAGATGAAAAGCAATAAACGGGGGTACACAAGTGATTGAAGTCTAGGGTAAAGATTATCTCTAATCTAGGTCAATGCTTATTTAATCAAACCAAATCTTTAATAGGTTTTCCCTAAGTTGATTAGCCAATAACTTACGTATTTTTAAAGCTAATCCGTGTCTAGCACTTACGTGTATAGATCACACTTAGAGTAACACTAATCAAGATATGATTACCTATATTACGTATCCGATTAATAGGTTAGGTTGTTTGATTACAAAAGAGAAATAGAATCATTCATTGATCAAATTAATCCTACTTCTAGAGTTTCACATGGTGATCAAGTATGGAAAACTCTTAAACACGGATCAGAACAACCATTAAGAAGATCAAATCAAGCATCAAACCATAGATAAGAAACAATAAACCCTATATAAGAACTTAGCCAACCATATTGAAAAGCAAATCCATAGAAAGATTCATTGAAGATAACTTACTAAGAATCCACAATTCGGTTGCTAAATCTCTTCAATCCTTGGATACCCCAAGACACTAAACTAAGAAAAGCAGTAAGACCAAGTGTTTAAGAGAGTTTCTATAAGTTAAAATGGTTGGGGATCAAGAAAATACGCCAAAGAACTACTTAAAAGTCGCCCGTAACTGATTGCCAGCGGCCGCTGAAAAGCCAGCGGTCGCTGGCCTTCACTCTCTGAAATTATGAATTTCTGCTGCCCAGCGACCACTGGCCTGTGTAAAATGCGAAATTTTGAAAAATACAGAATTGAAGCTCGTCTCAATAGGAATCCGTGGCCGCAGACGGATCCAAATTTAGAGTTGTAACAAAGGAGAACGAGCCAAAGTAAAACTGTTGCGCATTGCGCAACAATCTTGCATATGACCATGCTCTCGCGTTCTTTCTCCTCTTGTTTTTGCTCGTAACTCCTCAGAAGCTCCCATCTGCTTTCCTCGGCTTCGCTCGTCTTAGCATCTTCGGCTTTTCGGCATCAATTCAACTCTTATTCGTCCTTCATTTCACCATCCTACACCAAACACAAAAACAACAAGAACCGGCATAACATGAACAATAAAACAATACGAAACAAAAGATAAACATATAAAACACGACAAAACAACACACTAAAATATAACAAAAACCTACTAAACAACGATTAAAAGTGAGAAATTAATATTTCTTTCTCAAATTATTATTTATATTTAATTGTCTCATTTTAAACCAGTAATGATAGCTTTAATTTATTAAATGCTATAAAACGAGCAAAGATTTTCGGAGAAAATCCAAGATTCGTTTCCAGAAAATAGAAATGATATGAAACTCTTAAAGCTAATAATTAGCTTTTAATTAGAGATATATTTATTTAGATTCTAAGGTTTCTAAGTATTATATGAAGGTCAAGTACAATGTATAAGCCAAGTTGAAAGTGAGGATTAGCTCGACTTTTCTAAACTCAAAGGAGGTGTAATCGACGGATTTATTCCAAGAGGTGGGTTTATTTTTCTCAAAATTATGTTTGAGTTATATAAGCTCTAATATTGCAAAATGAAATGTTATCCATGTCATGTTTTAATGTACGTTCAACTAAGTTTAATGCTCTGAAATTAATCGATCGAGGTTTTTGACTTTACCTAACACGTTAGTCGAAAACTGTGTACACGAATGGGTAGTAGACGAATGGGTTGATCTCCATTGTGTGCTGCTGTAATGTTAATGGGATTTGAAAGTGTATCAACCACTCTAAGTCAATGTTGCGGAAGCTAAATAAGAAAACACGAGATAATTTTTGCGTAAGTTGTGTTAATGAACAACCTACACGGCAGTCTTACGGCCAAAAAGAATAATCAAAATAAGTGTTGTGTTGTTACAATTTTTAGTGCCACAACAACATCAACACTTCTTACAAAAACACTAAACGTATGATCTTAACAACTAAGAATCATACACACTAAACTACGAACTTAATCTGCAAAAACTATTTCTAACTGAAAGGCTATAGCTAGTATTTATAGAGATAGTCCATGGGCTTGATTTCATGGATCTTGTAACTGCCAGCCCATGTATTCCCAAAATCTCTCAACTGCTGTCGTGCTTAGGGATGGCAATCGGGCGTGGCGGGCGTGGATAGTAGGTATCCATACCCATACCCGCGAAAATTTCTCCTACCCGCCACCCGACCCGCCACCCGCCACGGGTATCACCCCCCACCCAAACCCGCCACCCGCGGGTACCCGCCACCCGTCGGGTACCCGCGAACCCGCCACCCAACGGGTATCCACCACCCACCACCCGTTGGGTACCCACGAACCCGCCCTTCGTGGGTATCCATCACCCACTAATCAAAATTTAAAATTAAATTAGTACATCAAACATAAAGCAAATTTTTACCACAAATCACATAGTCTTAATAATGTATGTATAGTGGGTAATTGATGGGTAATTGACGGGTAATTCGCGGGTATTTCGCGGGTAATTCACGGGTATTTCGCGGGTATTTTTGGCGGGTATATGGGTTTCGCGGGTATGGATAGCAACTATCCAAACCCATACCCACGAACTAAATGGATAGTAAATTCTACCCATACCCATACCCATGGATATCAAACGTCTCTCAAACCCGCTCCTATTAGGGTCGGGTACCTGCGGGTTTCGGGTACCCGCGGGTAAATTGCCATCCCTAGTCGTGCTCCGCAGGCTGCGCCTTGAATAATGGAACTACTTCAAACAGTTTGTTGACTCCGATATTAGTGGAAACATACTTCCACTAGGCGCAAAGATCTCAACCGCCTATCACAGCTTGGTCTTCTCCAGTCTTCGTGCATCCTTCAAGCACACCAAGTCAAATGCTCACGTGGCAAGGCTGAGTCAGCGTCAATTATTATGTTGAGAGCTAACTCAACAATCAAACATGTGAAGAAACACAAAAACACACATGTTAGGTTTAACAAAAAGAACAACAACTGAAAATACCTAACAGGATTCTTTGGGTTTCAACCCAAAATTCAAATGTAGAAAGGGATTATTTGGGTTTCAACCCGAAATCTAAATGCTCAAATAGACTCTCTGGGTTTCGACCCGAAGTCTGGATGTAAATGGGCTCGACAGTGGCAAGAGGTCTGGGGCCAAAGTAAGAGTAACTTTAGAACGTACATAAATGCGCAAAAGAATGAAAATGATAAATGCTTTAACATGCTTAGAAGTATTTTTCGTTTTGAAACCTTCTAAGGTATGTTGTTCATGAATGGATAAAAGTGTTTAGATTTTATAAAACTGTTTATAAAATGCATAACCCACTTAGTACACTAGTACTCAGCCCACAAATTGTTTCCAAATATTTTCAGGTTAAGTGCCGGTTGTGACGAGCTGAGCTGAGGCGTGGTTGTTGTTTTCGTCAGATTGCTTTTATGAATTGCTTCCGCTATGATATTTCTTTTGTCAAGTATAGATCGTCTGTCGATCTATAACTTTCTAATGACTCTAGTTATGTTCTTCTATTCGATAGAATTAGGATTGTGAACCTCAAGTTTTGACGTCGAATAGCTTTTTGTATCGATTTGTATTGCAAGTCTTCTCGTTTATCTATGAATGACTATGTTTGAAGTATTATTTAGGATTATTTCCAAGTCAAACATATTCCCCTTTCTTCCCCGCTTCTTAAATCTCACCCCTAGTCGCACCCCGGCTTACGGGCCTTCCCTCGGGAATTGGGGCGTGACATATAGCTTATTCTCACGTCCTCTTATTTTGTTAATGTTAATTTTGATGTAAATATATAGGTTTTAAAATAGATTTTGGTTCAGCTATATAATTTATTAAAGTTTTCTGTAAATATAATTTTAAAATATATATATATATATATATATTATAAAATTAATATTTGATAAAATTAAAAATGATATGACCACCATTTACTTCCACGTTAAAAATTTAAATTCTTGTTATTTACTTCATTCACAAATTTATTACACATTTTGTGATTTTAATTCATCAATAACTTTGTTATCCGATTTTTTATTTTTTTTAGGTAATTTGATCATCCATTTTATACTCAAAACTCAATTAAATATTAAAAATTAAGTGAGAGCAATCAATACATAATACTCTATTCCTTCCAATTAAGATGAGACGGTACTTTTGGACACATATTTTTAGAATAGTTGAAAAATAAGTTTTTAAGATAGTTGATAAGTATTGTAAATTAATGACGTGAGTATATATTATTTTAAATTAATCATTTTAGTTGGGAAAGATGGAATACCTTTTCAAACATGCTAACACTTACAAAATATGTGAGCTTTACTTTCACATCTTTGATTGTGTTTAATTTTTAAAATATTCAAGTCTAAATTATATATTAAAAGTTCAATATCTAAATAAAAAAAAATATGTCTCGACATACTTTCGCTTTTGTCCAAAATTTATTTTATCAAAAAGTCACGAATGTATGGAAGTTTTTTTTTTTATCTATTTGCACAAAAAAATGAGTAGATTAAGAAATTAATATTTATAAAATTTTATATATTAACACCATTTGGTAAATTTACATAACCTTGCTATTTTCTATATCATTAAAACGGTGCCTCTGATTTAATGGAAATATTAATTACACAATAACAAAATCAAGACTACTGCAATGACTTTATAAGCATGACAGTTGGCATATGTGCAGCTGTATGAAACAATAACTTTTACCCGGTTCAATTTATGTTTATTTTAATAAGATTATTTTTTATATAATTTATAATAACACATTAAAAATTATAAATATATTAATAGTAAAAAAATTAAAAATTTATTTTAAATTTGAATTTGGAAACAAATAACAATTTTTGTTTTTATATAGTAATAAAATATTATTTTAATTTTATTTGGTAATCATTTTAGTTTTAAAATCAATAGATAGAATGACATTGAAAATCTCCAAAGTTAAATGATGCTATATTAGAATTTAATTTTTTTTTCAAATATTTTAGTATTATTATTTTGGGTTGTTCAGAACCACAACCGTAACAGTTCTATACAGTTCGGTTCCAAAATGTGAACCGTCATAACAACGATTTAGTTCTGATTTAGAATTTTCGCAATAATTAGGTTTGAAACTGCAATCATGAACACATCTCTTTATGTAATTTTATAAATTTTAATTGTTTTAAACATGTCACGACCGTCCTTCACCCTTGGTGGCAAAGTTGGGATACGCGACTATAAAATAATTAAATAAAGGATAAAAAGGAAACTGTGGACTTTCACTGAGACAAAAGGATATTTCGATAACTGAGTTTTAGTTCATAACAAAGAGTTTAACTCTGAATTGACACATACGTCAACAATAATTGATGAAACCTCTTGCAGCGGAAAAAGATCAACATAAGTCCACGTGTATGAAGACACGTAAACCCCCAAGAGTTCAACTACGTAAAAGACTGACAAGCCCGTCATAGCACCTCCATTCATCACGTCTCAACCTGCACATTTACAAATACATGCAGGGCTGAGTACAAAAGTACTCAGTAGACACATGCCGAAATCGCATTCATACATATATAATTGTCAAGTCATTCTAAGTGATACATAGGGATTTTTGTCACTAAAGCACCTATGTTCTCAAAAGCTTTTCTTTTCATGAAAATTCTGAGTTCGACTGATCAGTCTAAGTTCTTTAGTAATCAAGCATATCTGTAATTTCTGTGTGCCGGGAAGGTGGCCACCTTCCACGGACACCTTGACCGGCCAACCCACTAGATGACTCATGGTCCTTGTGTACACTAGTTTGAGTGGGGATGCTTACCCACTGGAACCCGAATTCGATTTCATAATCATAGCAAATATGTATCATACAAAACATAAAACATTTATGGCAAGACAATACTTGAAATATCAATTTCAATTCAAAAGCTATTTGAAAAGAAATAACATAAATGCGGATAAACACGCATATTTTCTTTTAGTATAAGAAAGCCTACTTGGATCGTCTTGACTGATGACTGCTTCGTTCTCGAACTGCGATCCTGACCTTTCGTCGTACCCTTTAAAGAAATCTCAAGTGAGATAACATTTTCGAGTGCATCTAATATTCTCTAAGTGTAAGGAATTATTATCCTTTGTTATTTGAGAATTATTCTTGGTTCTTTTAACTCGGCTATCGTTCGAGTTTCAGATTTAAATTCTAGGAGGGTCGTTCGATGATTTCTAATCAAACCATGTTTTGACTTTGATTAAACACATAACTTCATGTTTGATCATTTCTCAGCACTCATGCTCGTCTAAGATCAAAACATCTATGAATATCATGAAACTTAATACAATGATATAAACCTATAATAAATCATGTTCGTTAAATAAAACATCACATAACACTTTTCATGCCCTCGAACGGCCAACTTCGATTAAAAACTTAAAATCGGGGAAAAACTCATTTTCATGCTCATAAATCATAATATGAGATTATAAATCTCATACGAAAATTATGCGGCTCGATTATCCAACATAACGGAAAAATCAGCTACTAACTTATTTCAATTTTTGCACACTTGACGGAAAAATCCGAATCATATTAACCTTTATTCATGCTCAACATATGTTCAAGCTAAATGAGCAGTTGACTTTGAAAAATCATAATAAATTGGAAATAATTCTAATTGTATCGAATCAAACTTTAAAGTGACCATAACATCGTAAAGTTTTATAATCGGAAGACAAAACACATAAAATCATTTTACTCTATTTTTCACGAATTTTCAAAGTTAGATAAATTTCCAGATTTTCGCTGGAATTGGCAGTTTGCGCAACCATTTTGAAAAATTCATAACAAATCGAAAACACAACGAAACGGGGTGATTCAAGTTGGAGATTACTCCTAACTCGATCTAGTATTTTATTATGTTAAAAATTCTACACATTCTGTACTTAAAACGACGAGACAATTCCGGGGCAGAACTGTCGCCCCTCACTCATTTTTTTTTAAACATGCTCGATTAATCCCCGTAAATTCACATA
The DNA here is from genome assembly GCA_026898415.1 of Leonotis leonurus. Taxonomy (NCBI): domain Eukaryota; kingdom Viridiplantae; phylum Streptophyta; class Magnoliopsida; order Lamiales; family Lamiaceae; genus Leonotis; species Leonotis leonurus. The sequence goes on from JAPKLX010000008.1 coordinate 6,233,846, forward strand.
ATACTCGTATATAACCTACATACATGCTCGTATATTCGATTCATCCGAGAAAAATCAAAAACATATAAAACGATGAGCTCAAGTTAACTTCTCAACACCTAATATGCTTAGATTTCATTGAAACTTAAAACACACGTTTATCTAACTCATACGAGCAACATAAATTCTCGATATTTTTCGATTCGGGCTCGACTCGATAAAAATCGAAAAGGGCAGCCCGTATTTCACTTTTTCATCAAGCTCAAAATATGAAAATAAAACCGTAGAAACGTATGTAAGATCGAAGGCTACCTTTCTATCGGATTAGATTTCGAAAAAATCGGAAAAACGAGACGAACGGGACGAAAATCGGAGCAAAACTCCTCCCTTTTCCTTCTTTTTTTCTCACCAATAATGCTTCTGTAAATCTCACGCGAAAATCTGAGATTGGGGGTGACTTTTGTGGTCTTTTATAGGCCACAAGTTGTCCTCAAAATATCTAAATATCCGGGGTCCAAATCGTCTTTTCGCCTTTTAGATATTTCGGTCCGATTTTTCGTCATTTATCTATCTCGATTGAAACGAGAGTCAACACACTCGACTTTCTTACTCATTAAAATATCTTTGTCTCTCGTGAACTAAAGTCGGGTTTGGCCCGATCGAGTTTGCACGTAAATCGAGAAAATGCTTGTTTCTCGATTTCTTGATAAATATCGATTAAAACTCCGTTTCTTCTGAAATTAATTTTATTAAACTTCTCGGGAATTTTCTCATTACTCGTGCTATCAAAATCGAAAAATAGAAGTTTTCTCGATTTCTCGAGTTCTCGGTTTTACTATTCACCGGACGGCGAAAAATAAAAAGTTCCGCGTATGGTCCGTATCGTGATAAAAGTGTATGTAAATTATCGCGCTTTGTCCATATCTCGTCTCGAACTTCAAATCCGGGCATTCGAATGAATCCCGTATTTGCTCTTGTTACCGGTTATAAAAGTATAAGCCGGTTCTCGAAAGAGCGGAGATTTGGTCTCCGTTTTCGCTGAAACTTGGCAGCAAGCTTCAAAATAAAGTTTCAAATCCAAAAATTTTATTCTTGGGATTTTTAAACACCTATAAGCCAGGTATAAAATACTCGGGTGTTACATTCTATCCCCCTTAACATAAATTTCGTCCCGAAATTTGCTAATCTCAAGGGGTAACATTTCTTAAAACTATTCATTCAATAACTCTTGAAACTTCCGATCCAGAAATAAATATGGATTTTTCTACATAACTCATATCAACTCATATCATCACCCAGGGCGATATCATTCTTCTCTTATCTCTTTATCATTCATTACGATTTATATAAATCGCTTTATTCCTTTCTTGGACCGTTTCTATTCCTTGCATTCTTTTATCACATTTATGCTCCGGAACGAATCCCGTCAAGAAACTTTACACATTTGTACTTCGGAACAAATCCCGTCGAGCACCTTAACATACTTGTACTCCGGAACGAATCCCGTCGACCACCTTATCGATGAACATTATATCATAACTTAGTGTATCTCTCTAACTGCGAGAAGATATCACTCTAATCGTTTCTCTATTTCTTTCCAGAACTTTGACTCATAGTTCTGCGTCAACTGGGTTGCACATCCACTGAAGGATGGCAATCTCTCTGAGGTGGCGGCATAAGCGTAACCTCACTTTCATCATAAGGAACCTCATTCTTATCTTCATTCTAAACTTTATCCCTTCTTCGAAGTGGCGTACGGTAACATGGAGACAACCCACGTTACCATATACATACTTAATGTTAGCACTTACTATATGTCCTCAACATATAAAATCTCAAAACTGTAATAATGGTACTTAGATAGCCATATAACGAATACGTCTTAGTTCCGAAGGTTTAAGGAAATTTATTATGATAACTTATCAATCATGTGGGTCCATCATCTCTCATGATAACTTAAGCGAGGGTTGGACAAACTGTTTAGAGACAGACGTCAACCGATTAAATATTAAAAAGAAAGGAATGAACCCAATTGAATTTCAAAAAAAATGCTGAGCTTTAGGGTCCGGAGACCAGAATGACAACTACTGAGATCTTCTTGATCACATGGGTGATCAGGCCCATCACAATCACTTCTCAGTCATAAAGATACTTAGGTTCAGGGATAATATTTCAATGGTTGTCTTGACTAGAACTTCTTTTATCATAGAGTTTAGAAGGACCTCATATGACTTCTTAATTGCATTAAGATCATAGAGTTCAACTCAATGATATAATTGATTACTGAAAGGAATTTAATGACTTGAATTTTTCGTGACAATACCCATGAATTGAACTGAATTGAATAAACTGAAATTAGCTGAACAGAACTGAACTGAGCTGAGCTGAATTGAATTGAATTGAATGAGCTGAACTGAATTGAACTGAATTGAATGAGCTGAACTGAACTGAACTAAAACTTTCTACGTTCCACTGAATTGAAAATGAAACTGAAATTGAAACTAAAACTGAAATTGAACTCCCTTATTCTCTACGTTCTACTGGAACTGAATCTTGCTTATTAAACTGAAACTGAATCTTGCTACTCGTGAACTGAACTCACGCATCGTTCGGGTTATAACTCTCTAAGAAATCTAGCGATAAATCAATAGCCTCGAATCTTCGTTGAGGTATACTACCGAATAAGGTGACCATGATTGTGTCACTAATCATATAATGTCATTCGTTGAGATCATCTTGGTGTCACTGCTCCTTCGAGTCCTTCATTCTTTGACCATATCTTTCAAGCTCTCTTTGGATATGCAGTCCCATTCCTGCATATCCTCGGAGTCCCTCTCATTCTAATGTATTCCGGTTCATTCATCTTACTGAACATATATGTTCATCGGGATAATAGATAACCCCTACTAATCAATCGTTCTATGTTCTTTTACACATGTGATAATGCATCCTATAGTACATTTGAATTCATATACATATTCATTTTCTTTCATCATACCTCATTCACCAATTCCTTATGTAATCCTGTCATTAATCTCTCTTTTGGAAACTACTACCTTAGAAAAGTTCGAAAGCTTTCTAAGTTCTCATTCTTTCTCGTCATTCACTATTCTTCCTTGGAAATAATTATAGATCTAAGGTAAGTCTATGTTCTTTGAGGAATCATATTCATCTCGATTTTCTTCATCATACTCTACTAGAAATTTATTTCTAGTGCTTTTCTTTAACTCTTATCTTTCCTTTCTCTTTTCTTCTTCACTTGCAGAAACTACTACACCCATTTCCTTCCTTTCCAATTTCTTATGTTTTTTTTTCTTTTTTTTCTTTCTTTTCTTTCTTTTCTTTATTGCGCCCAACAGCAATCTCTCGTCCCTCTTTCCATCTCTCAATCGCAGACGGCCACCTCCCCGGCGCTGCTGCTCTACCCATCGCGTGCTGCAACTTCTCGCTCTGCCGTTGCGCCACTTCGCCGGCGTCGCTACATAGCTCTGAAGCTGTTCGAGGTGGTTCAAAAGCTGTCCGAGGTCTGTCCGGAGCTGTTCGCTCATCGCCGCTTCGTTTGCAGCAACCTTCTCCTCCGTGTCTTTGTCCATGGTAGCAGGTAATTCAACTATTTCTATAAATATTTTCTTAATTTATGTTGATTATGTTAAAGTATCATGTTCAGTTTCTAAGTCAAATGAAAGGTTCGTATTTTACTTATTTTATATATGGAGAATAAGAATAGAAGAAAAGTTCGATTATGCTAAACTATTATGTTCAGTAGCTATGGTTGATGATTCTAGTTCTAGATTGTGAATTTATGACATCTTAGCATAGTACATACTGATTTCATTTAGATATAAACGATTTAAGATAAACCGAATAAGAATAGATGTAAACGGTGAAACTCTTACTTGTGGTGATGGTTGCTTCTCTTCTAGCTCGTTTTCAGTTTCTCACTTGGATTTCATTTTGCAGGGGAACTCTTCTTGATATAAAGGTGATATACATAGGGATGGTATGAGATGAGTGGTTGAAATGAAAAGAGCAATATGTGGCTGTGAAGAGAGCGACCGACACCAATGAAAAATTTAGATTAAGTAGTAGACTTTTTGGTCTAGATATTTGTTGTACAGTGTAGTGTTTGGATATTGCTTATTTATTCTCGTTTTGATTGGGATACAACATTATATTGTCTTTTAATTCTTTATTACAACTTAAATTTTGTTTCTTTTCAATTAGATAAACGTGCTAATTTAGTTTATTACATTAGTACGATCATTTTACTTAAATCGATCCGCTTTAAATTCGTGTTTAAATCGTTATTCGATTTAAATTAATAACCTAAAATAAAAATCAACATTAGAGTTTTATAATTCTTAACGGATATGAGAACTCTAATATAAATAAACTCGATTAATACGATGATTAAAAGAGTCGGGTATTACATCCTACCCTCTTAAAAAAAATTTCGTCTCGAAATTTAGATACCTTTTGTGAATAACTCTGGATACTTTTCTTTCATTTTATCCTCTAGTTCCCATGTAGCCTCTTCTTTACCATGGTGTTTCCACAACACTTTAACGAGGGCAATCTCCTTGCTCCTCAATACTTGAATTTTGCGATCAAGTATTTCCATTGGCTTCTCATCATAACTTAGATCATGTGCTAGGACTACTTCATCATATTTGATCACATGCTTTGGATCGAAAACATACTTGCGCAATTGTAGACATGAAACACATTGTGCACATCTCCAATGCTAGGTGGCAGTGCCAACCTATAGGCTACGAGCCTATTCTTTCTAGGATCTCAAAAGGTCCTATGTAATGAGGACGTAACTTTACTCTCTTTCCAAAGCGTATAACTCCCTTAGAAGGAGATACTTTCAGGAATACTCGATCCCCTACGTTAAACTCTAAATTTGAACGACGCTTGTCAGCATAACTTTTTTGTCGATCTTGAGCCTCTTTGATCTTTTGTTTGATATGGTCGACCTTCTCAACCATCTGTTCAACTAACTCTGAACCTAAGAGTTTTCTTTCACCGACTTCGTCCCAATACAGTGGCGACCTACATTTTCTGCCATACAGAGCTTCATATGGAGCCATTTCTATCGTCGCTTGATAACTGTTGTTATAAGCAAATTCCACAAGAGGTAGTAAATCCTCCCAACTTCCTCCTCGGTCCGCGACTATAGCTCACAACATATCTTCTAGAATTTGTATTGTCCTTTCTGACTGTCCGTCAGTTTGAGGGTGGAAAGCATTACTAAAATTCAATTGAGTACCCATTGCTTCTTGCAACCCTTTCCAGAAACGTGTCGTGAACCTTGTGTCACGATCTGACGTGATTGAGACAGGCACGCCGTGAAGGCGTACTATCTCCTTGACGTAAAGATTAGCAAGTTTTTCCAAACCAAACATCATTTGGATTGGCAAAAAGTGCGCTGACTTTGTGAGCCGGTCTACAATAACCCAGATGGCAGTGTTGCCACGTACCGACTTCGGTAGGCTTACCACAAAATCCATATTGATGTGCTCCCACTTCCATTCTGGAATAGGTAGTGGTTGCAGCATCCCGTATGGTCTTTGATGAACAGCCTTAACTTGTTGACATGCAAGACATCGTTCCACAAACGATGCTACATCTCGTTTCATTCCTTTCCACCAAAATCTTCTTTTCAAGTCCTGATACATCTTAGTACTTCCAGGATGGGCTGTATATGGTGTGTCATGAGCTTCACTCATTATCTCTTCCTTCAGCTCTCCATTGTGAGGTACACACAGTCTATCTCCAAACATCAAAGCATTATCTTTATCTTCGGTAAACCCCTTAGGTTCACCTGATCTTGTTGCAAGACGAATTTTCTCCAAAAATTCATCTTCTCGTTGTGCCCTCATGATTCTTTCCTTCAAATCTGGCTCCGCTGTTATGACTGCTAAGTAACATAACACAGTTTCAGGAGGGTGTACAACCTCTAAACTGAGCTTAGCAAAGTCATGAATTAGTTCATCTTGTTGGGTAACAAAATACCCTAACTTGGCCTTTATCTTTCGACTCAAAGCATCTGCTACCACGTTGGCCTTTCCTGGGTGGTAGTTGATTGTACAGTCATAATCTTTTACTAATTCGAGTCATCTCCTTTGTCTCATATTTAGATCTTTCTGCTCGAAAAATTATTTTAAACTCTTGTGATTAGTGAAAATCTCACACCTTACTCCGTACAGGTGATGTCTCCAGATTTTCAGTGCATGCACGACTGCAGCCAATTCTAGATCATGAGTTGGGTAATTCAACTCATGTGGTTTCAATTGTCGGGATGCATATGCAATAACCTTTCTGTTTTGCATTAACACGCATCCTAATCCCAGTTTTGAAGCATCCGTATAAACAACGAATCCTTCTTTTTCTTCTGGAACAACTAACACTGGTGCAGTAGTTAGCCTGGTCTTGAGTTCTTGAAAACTCTTCTCACAATCTTCTGACCAAGTAAACTTGATCCCTTTTCTGAATAATTGTGTCATTGGCCTAGCTAACTTTGAAAATCCTTCTATGAAACGCCGATAGTATCCGGCTAGGCCAAGAAAACTCCTTATCTCATTTATGTTGGATGGCGTTTTCCATTCCTTCACTGCTTCAACCTTGGCAGGGTCAACTTTGATCCCATCGGCTGAAACTATGTGTCCAAGGAACATAACTTCCTTTAGCCAGAATTCACATTTGCTAAATTTGGCATATAATTTCTCTGCACGTAAAGTTTCTAGAACTATATGCAGGTGCTCTTTATGTTGTTCCTCATTCTTTGAGTAAATGAGGATGTCATCAATGAAAACTAAGACAAAATTGTCCAAGTACTGATGAAACACTCTATTCATCAGATCCATGAAGACAGCAGGGGCATTTGTCAACCCAAACGGCATTACTGTAAACTCATAATGACTGTAGCGTGTTCTAAACGCAGTCTTAGGAATATCTTCCTTCTTCATCTTGAGTTGGTGGTAGCCAGACATTAAGTCTATCTTTGAAAACACTCTAGCTCCCTTCATCTGGTCAAATAAATCGTCTATCCTCGGAAGAGGATATCTATTCTTGATAGTGAGTTTGTTCAACTCTCTGTAATCGATACACATTCTCAGTGTACCATCTTTCTTCTTCACGAAAAGCATTGGTGCTCCCCATGGCGACACACTAGGTTGTATGAAACCTAGGTTGAGTAACTCTTGTAGTTGAATTTTCAATTCTTGCAGCTTCTTGGGGGGCCATCCTGTATGGTGCTTTTGATACTGGTGCGGCTCCCGGTTCTAGATCTATTGTAAAATCTAGTTGTCTGTCTGGAGGTAATCCTGGTAAGTCTTCAGGAAATACATCTGGATATCCCTGTACTATTGGTACCTCTACAAGCTCAATTTTATCTTTTTGATTACTCGCCAGGCTTACCAAGAAAGCTTGACATCCGCTCTTCTTCATGAGCTTCATAGCTTTGAAAGCTGAGATAACGGGTACTTTCATGCCCGTTCTCTTTCCACGGAAACCAACTTCGATTCCTTCTGGTGTTTGAAACAAAACTTCTCTCTCTTTACAGCAAATCTTCGCGTCGTTTGCTTCCATGAAATCCATACCCAAGATAACGTCGAAATCTTTCATATCAATTACGTAAAGATCTACTCTGAGGGAAAGTTTCCCAATTCTAAGATCCTGATTCAAGCATATCTCCCTAGAAATCATCTGTCTTCCTGAGGGAATACTTATCTTAAGGACATTCTCAGGTTGTTTAGTCACTAAGCTTAGTTCTCTACAGGCATACTTCGAGATAAAAGAATGTGATGCTCCCGTATCAAACAAAGCTAAAACAGGTTGATCAACAATATGGATCATACCTGCTAAGTTTCCTTGAGCATGTGCTGCCTGCTGTTGGTTCAGTGCATAGGCCCTAGCTTGTGGTTGTTGCCTCTGATTCCCTACTGGTCCTTGGTTTGGCCTTTGTTGATTACCTTGATTTCGTTGCGGCACTCCTCCAACAATCCTTGCCTGATTCGGACATGTTCTGGCAAAATGTCCTGCTTGGCCACACTTGTAGCAGTCGTTGGTTCCCTTTCGACATTCTCCTAAATGAGTCCATTGGCATTTGGGACATGGTGGTTTATTCTCAATTTGGAATCGTTGTTGGAGACGTTGGTATTGTTGATAGTTGTTCTGCTGGTTTTGTCATGGATATGTTCCTTGTGTTCCCTTCCACGGCTTCTTATCATTTCCTGAATTTCCTCCACTTTGATCTTCCCATTTTCGTTTTCCTTTTCCACCATCATGTTGTGGAACTTGTGAGTTAAACCTCTCTTGAGGTAGCAATGACTCGATAGTGAGAGCCCTGCTCAGTGATTGCGCATATGTGAGATCTCCTTGTGCAGCTAACGACACTGAGATCTCATGGTGAAGTCCTAAACGAAATTTTTCAGCTCTCTTCTCGTCCGTGTCCACCAGATGTGGAGCATAACGGGATAACTGGTTGAAAGCTCGATCATACTCAGTAAATGTCCCCTTTCTCTGCTTCAGATTCCAGAACTCATTTTGCTTCTTGTGGCGATAACATCCTGGTATGTATTTCTCATACAGTTCTTCCTTAAAGTCTTCCCATGTGAAGGCTTGCCAGTTTTCAGGAGTCATGGTGCGTCTCACTGACTCCCACCAATAGTCAGCCTCATCAATCAGTTGGTAAGTAGCACACGTCAACTTTTCTAGATCAGTGCATCCTATGTAGTCGAAAATCCTTTCAACAGCTCGGATCCACTTCTCGGCATCCATCGGATCACCTAGTCCATCAAAAGTAGGTGGTTTTTCCTTTCAAAATTTTTCTTCAGCTCGACGTTCAGGAAATACGTTGGCAGCTGGCTCCTGTGGCAACGGTCCTCGACCTCCTCCTCTGCCTCTACCTCTGCCTCTTCCTCTAGCTCGACCACGACCACGTCCACGTCCTCTTCCTTCTGGCATGTCTCGTCCTATTTCTTCTTCATCCATTCTTTAAAGCGATCGTGAGTTCTATTAGTTGATATGTCCTGATTTCATCAGCACGTTAGCCTATTTGTTGGGAACCCTAAGATTAGTGTTGATGATGGTCTCTCGAAACACACTTAGTTTGTTTATATGTTTAATCTGTTCTTCATCTAAAACCAGATCACTATGGATAAAGCGTTTTCTGTTATGGAACAGATTAGGAGATGACTTAAAATGTAAAGAAGATGTTCCTATAGAAGTCATTCTCAAAATAGAATAGGATGAAAGTCAATGCCTTATGTCTAAGAAGAATCGATCTGCTGTAACAGACAGCGACCAGATCGATGACCAGATCGA
>JAPKLX010000883.1:0-36531 GCA_026898415.1 Leonotis leonurus
GTGTTTCGAGAGACCATCATCAACACTAATCTTAGGGTTCCCAACAATTTCCCCCTTGTTGATGATGTCGAAACCACACTTTACAACAAGATCCTATCAGCGCATAAAGAACGATCTAGTCTGGTATCCAGATTGTTGTGAGTACGTTATTAAGTTTATAACGTTTTAGGATAATTTATATGTGTTCTGGACAATGAATTGTTGTCATCAGAAACTCAAAATGGATTTCATATATTGATAAGAGGACAAGTGAGGTTATAGATAGACAGAACAGAACATAAGAAAAGGCAGATCATAAAGATATAAGAAGTAAGACTACTATCTGCTTTTTCTTCTCTCCTCTTGTTGCTTCTTCATCTTTGCTCTGGTCTCATCAGAGATAAGCTGCACGCTTTCGTACACCCCTTCTCTTACCCTTATGTAGTCAGGGTCTTCAGCATCCACCTTATACCCTCTGTTTTCTGCCAGCTGATTTATGAAGTTTAGCAGAAAAGTCTTGTCTGGAAGGTCTGTCCCAGGGATGGTAGGACAGGTTCTGAATTCCTTCTCAGGAGCAGTTATAGTGATCTGGGCTTTGGCAGCTGCTGCTCTAATCTCCTCTACCAGATCCCTTGCATCATTTCGATCCATATACAGGTCGAAGGCTTCATTAGGTGTCCCCTCACAGTAGAGTGGTTCCTTGAGGAAATAGCGACACATAATGAACCCGTATTTCAGACCTTCAAGACCTTCCTTCAAATGATCTGGGACCCAGTTGGTCTCTTCCTGTTTGGTCAGTGATCTTCGGATAGGAGCAGAAGAGAACCAGCTGGATCCTGCTCTTTTCTTTTTCTTGGGTGGTTGGGATGATCTGCTTGGAGTAAATGTCTTCTGTGCTTGGAATGAAGGAGAGCTGGCTGGACTAGGTCGATCTGGTATGATAGCTGGTTTCTTTGCAGTTGATGCGCCAGATCCAGGCAAGCTCTTCTGTTTCTCTTGTGCTGCTTTCTCTTTCTTCTTCTCCTGTGCAGCAGATGGCAGCTTTTTCTTCCCAATCCCTTCCCCCTTTTCGACATCATCAAGAAATGATTGAATGAATGTCTTGAGGGAGGTGACCTCGGTCTTCAACTCTGCGACCTCTTTGTCCGATTCAAATCTGCTAGACAGCAGCGATGTAATGTTGAGATTGGAGTCATTGATTTGTTTCTGAAGAGAAGCCTGTGTGTTGGCCAGGTCAGATTTGATCTCTTCTTGTGCTGCTTTGATATCCGCTGTTTCATCAAAATATGAAGTGATGAGGGTGGAGGTTGGGTAGCTCAGGTCACGTAGTTTCCTTTCAACAAAATTTCTCCCATCAACTTCAAACTGCCTGAGCATAGCTTTGGTATGGGAGATTGTTTCCTTGACAACATCAGCTGCTATCCCATCAGTCTGGGCCTTCACTATGTCGTGCACCATATCTTTCTCTTTTTCTGCAAAGGCACTGATGATTTTGTACATCTCCTTCACTTTGAATTCAGTTAAAAACAGATTTTGATCAATCTGTGCTTTCCTCTCATCAGCAGCAGCCCGATCATCATCTAGTTTCTTGTTGATCTCTTCAATCTTCAGTCTACAGATGCGCCTTAGATCAGAGTCGACCTGATTGACATGAGTTTGCAGGTGGTCGTTGAACTCTGTGAGTATGCGGTTGGCTTCATCTTGAACTGTGGTCAGTGTTCCATACATGTACTGATCCACCTTCTTGGAGATGAGATCTCTGATTTGTGTATGAGACAGTGATTGATGTTGGTCCATCAATATGTCCTCCAAGGTGAATGACTGCACATGGACATTAAGTGCAGCTGCAGCAGCAGGAGTGAGAATGTCATTTGTAAGCTCGCCTCCGATGGTCTGACCAAGGGGTTCTTCCTCTGCTGGTTCCCCCTCAGTTGATGCAGGAGGGGTATTGATTTGCACATCAGTGGCAGTCATGATCTGATCTGGTGCAGGTTCTGCTATTGCTGCACCCTGTTGGTGAGCAGCAGATGGAATCTCAGGTTCTGCTTTATCGACTACACTATCATAGAAATCCAGCTTTCCTGCCTTCTCATAGATTTCTCGCAGATTGATTTGTAGCTTCTGAGCTTCTAGCTGAGCTATGGAAAGGATGGATTGTGAGTAGCTTTCTCTTAGTTCAGCAACAGATGACACTTCAAAGATATTTAGCAGTGTGGCTTCCTCTGCCTTGAGCTGGTCAATTGATCGGATTTTAAGCAGTGCATCTAAGACATAGAACTCCTTATCTTTGATCAGCAGTAGCAGTTTAACTCTCTTAGCTGCATCGTAGCTCTCAGGCGTGAGCTGGATGCCTGGAAATGTGCTGATTACTGCTCTGTCAATTTCACAACAGACTGAGCTGTTTTCTTTTCCACATCTTCATCCGAAGATTCAATTTCTTCCTCATCCTCCTCAGCGATCTGCTCTAGAGGCTCAGCAGAAGATGAGCTTATGGTATGAGCTGGGGAGAAATCCTTGGACTGGTCTGGGTTAAGAGATGATATGGGAGCCACATCTTCTGGTTGGTCTCCTATCAGAATCTCTTCTTCCTCAACCTCCTGGTGAGGGAGTGCAGATTCTTGTGCTGGTTCTGGGATTCGTTCTGCATCAGTCAGTTTTTGAAGCTTTCGTCGTTTAGTTTTTGGTGGTTGAGCTGCTGTAGATATGTCAGTTTCAACCGAGCTGGCTCTCCTGGTCGTTCTCTTGGTAGGGGTTCTCTCTGTTTGCTTCTCCTTGGTTGCTTGAGATTTTGTGGATCGATCTGCTGGACCAGAAGGAGGAATCCAGATAGGATTTGAACTCCCCATCTCCATCAGAGCGTTGAAGACTACAGGGTCTTTAGCTCTGGCAATCAGATTTGCTGAAATGCCCATCGACATTTCTATCTGATGCTGGTCCTTGGGAAAGTGTTGCCTGGTGTTGAATTCAACTGTGGTATCCCACTGATGTTGGGGAAAGAAAGATGTAAGCATAAAGCTTATTTTGGTTGAATGTCTCAGGCTGCTCCTTTTCACTTCGATGCCAGGGGAGCTGCCTTTCACAAGTAAGATCATCTTAGCCTCCTTTGCTAAGAGATCGTATAAGATCCTGCTCCAGTTGACAGGCAGATTGAGAACTACTGCTGCTAATATCCTGAACTTCTCAGGAGTAACCTGGTCGTAGGACCCATTGTGATTGAGGAAGATTCGCTGTACGAATTCAAATAGGATCCTGAATTCTGGTGCAAGAAGTGCTCGGACAAACATCCTGTTTGTGTAATGGATGGGGACTATCATCACCATTTCCACAGCTTCTTGCAGCTGTTCTGCAGTAATTTCTCCTAAATCAAGGCCTTCATCTTTGATGTTATAAGCAGCGTTGATGATGTTGATAACATTGTAGGAAGTATTGCTAATAGTGCTTCCTTTGCTCACCCTGATGGTGGCCTCATCTCTACCTTTCTCTCCCTGCCATGAGAGGTAGAAGGCTGCAACATCCTTAGGAAGGAAGTGCATGGGGTATGAAGTGATAATATTGTAGAAACCTACATAGAACACAATAGTATATATGTGAGCACTATTCTTCCATCAGTGAAGTATAAGTGCCACAAAGACAATTTATCCAGTTTTAACAATTAATATCACAAATGATCACAGAGAGAAACATGTGCAAAGAAGCAGTTTGTCCAAAAGTAATTTTGAAAGAAAATGAAGAACAAACAGTATCGACGACAAATAAGGATAGAAGCGAGAAACCTTTGCATTGACGAACTAGGTCAAATGCCTTATCCAGTTTATGAAACCCGAAGGTATCAAGAACCGCGAAAAGGTCTTGGTGAATATAAGGTTTCAGAAAACTTGCTTGCTCGAGGAAAATGGAAGATTTTGGTGCCATTTTTGCTAAAGAACAGAGTTTTGCGAAGGAAGAGAGAACTTTGGAAGGCAGAGAATTTTCTAAGTGTTCGAGAAAATATGTAAGTGTAAGTGATACACGAACCGCCTTATCAATCTATATACGCTAAAGAGAAGATAAGTAAAGTAATAAAATATTGAGAAATCCTTCCCTTTTTCAGCTTTCCCGCCTTTCCAAGTACTAGGTTTTCAACCCATAGCCGCCTCTCTTCATTGTGTGATGCACGCGCTATAATTTAACGGTTGTGATGTGGTGCGTTGTCTTGGTTGTAGTCTTTTATCTCCCTTTTTCTTGATTTGGTAGATATTTTCTCGATCACGTCTCCCAATTACTGTATGTAATCATCAAAAATAAAAGATTTGATATCTAGTGTCAGAATATAGATAATTAGTCGCCGTATATAGTTGACCTTTTCCCCCTTAACCAAGTAATGGATTACGAATTAATAAGAAATATATTAATTCAGTATCCACGTGACATTAAGTGATCTGGTCAAGGTCAATCTATTTTATGGGGAGAACTATCGATCTGGTTGACTTCTTTAGTAATTCCCAGTTGGAATTCGATCAATCTGTATTAACATATACTTAGTGATCTGATATCAATCTGTACCAAGATGATCTGGTTTTGTTTCCCTGTTGGAATATTGAATTTGATCTGGTTAGATCAATCTGGTCCTATCTTCAAGATTTAAGAGACCTAATTTTCCACAAAGCATCTTAAATCTTTCTTCTGGTAATGCCTTAGTGAGAATGTCTGCTCTCTGAATCTCAGTGTGTATTTTCTCAATCTGTACATGTTTTCTTTCAACATGATCTCTTATAAAGTGATGTCTCACATCAACATGTTTGCATCTGGTGTGTAATACTGGGTTCTGTGTGATTGCTATAGCACTTGAGCTGTCACAGAAAATAGGAATTTCCTTGACATCAATCTCATAGTCTTTGAGCTGTTGTCTTAACCACAGTATTTGTGCACAGCAACTTCCTGCTGCCATGTATTCTGCCTCTGTAGTTGAGGTGGCGACTGATGTCTGTTTCTTAGAGAACCAAGAGATCAGTTTATTTCCTAGAAACTGACATGTACCAGATGTTGACTTTCTATCCAGTTTGCATCCAGCATAGTCTGAGTCAGTATATCCAGTTAGCTCAAAATTGTCTTCACATGGATACCATAATCCTATATGGGTTGTTCCCTTAAGATATCTTAGTATCTTCTTAGCTGCTTCCATGTGAGACTCTTTGGGATTTGCTTGATATCTTGCACATACTCCTACTGCAAAGGTAATGTCCGGTCGACTTGCAGTTAGGTAGAGTAGTGATCCTATGATCCCTCTGTATTGTGTAACATTAGCTGGTTTTCCTTCGGGATCTGGACCGATTTTCCCATTGGTCTGCATTGGGATTTTCACTGTATTACTGTCTTTTAATCCAAATTTTGTCAGCAGATCGTTGATGTATTTTGTCTGATTAATAAAGATACCATCTGGTTGCTGCTTGACCTGCAAACCTAAAAAGAAACTCATTTCTCCCATCATAGACATTTGATACTTATTTTTCATAAGTTCAGCAAATTTGTCACACAGATAGGTAGATTGAGATCCAAAGATGATATCATCTACATAGATCTGGACTAAGAGGATGTTTTCCTTGATTTTGATAATGAACAGAGTCTTATCAACGGATCCTCTTCTGAATCCAGATTCTAGTAGAAAGGTTGACAAGGTCTCATACCAAGCTCTAGGGGCTTGTTTTAGACCATAGACTGCTTTAGCTAGTCTGTATACTTTCTGATCTGGATCTGCCTCTTCAAATCCAGGTGGTTGTTCAACATATACTTCTTCTTCAAGAATACCATTGAGGAAGGCACTTTTGACATCCATCTGGTATACCTTGAATCATTTGTGAGCAGCATATGCTAGAAATAGTCTTATGGCTTCTAATCTGGCTACTGGTGCAAACGTTTCATCAAAATCAATGCCTTCTTGTTGATTATAGCCTTTAGCTAGTAATCTGGCTTTGTTTCTGACTACTTCACCATTCTCATCTCGTTTGTTTTTGAACACCCATTTTACACCTATTACTCCTTGGTGTTTGGGTCTGTTCACGAGATACCAGACTTCATTTCTTTTGAACTCATTGAGTTCTTCTTGCATTGCCATTATCCAATCTGCATCTTGAAGTGCTTCATAAGCATCAGATGGCTCCATGCGAGAGAGGTAACAGCTCAACAATGCACTTTCTCCATGCATTCTTCTGGTCTTCACACGATCTGATGGGTTCCCAACGATCTGTTCTGGTGGATGGTCTTGTATCCATCTTCTTCTCCTGGTCATTTCTTCATCAGATAACTCAGGATTAGGTTGATCTGTTGGTTCCTCAAATTCAGGGTGTGCTGTTGATGTAGCATGAAATGGATTCTCATCTGGACTTTCTTCTGGATGTTGATCATCATTTGTAGTAATTGTATCATTGTCTTCTGTTGATGATCTGTTCTCATCCAGGTTAGGTAGTGATATTCCCCCTTGCAGTATGATCTCCTCAGCAACAGGTTGAGTGATAATTTCTTCATCCTCACTCCTTGAATTCCAGATAAGAATATCTTCCAGTAGTAGATCATTTATCTTTCTGGTTGTCACCTGATTGTCTGTCTGCTTTTCATCTGGTGATCTGTACTCAACAATAGACTCATCAAAAACAACATGAGGTGTTACTTCCACAATATGAGAGTTCTTATTGTAAACTCGATAAGCTTTACTGACATCAGAATATCCTAAGAATATTCCAGGGTCAGTTTTGCTATCAAAAGTTTTCAACTGAGATTTTCCATTATTGTGTATGTAACATAAACAGCCAAAAGTTCTAAAATAAGAAATCTTAGGCTTTCTGTTGTTCCAAATCTCGTATGGTGTTTTTCCATGTCTCATTGTGATGGATGATCTGTTTTGAGTATAACAGGCTGTGTATATGGCTTCTGCCCAGAATTTCTTCGGTAGATTGGTTGCATTAAGCATTGTACGTGCTGCTTCTTTGAGTGATCTGTTTCTCCTTTCAACAACTCCATTCTGTTGGGGAGTTCGAGCAGCAGATGTTTGATGTGTAATTCCCATCTTGTTGCAGTATGCTTCAATCTTCTGGTTGAGAAATTATGTTCCTCGATCTGTTATGATAGAGGTTATACTTATCTCTTTCTGTTTAGTGATTTTGTGTAAAAAAATCAGGGAGCTTGTCTAGGGTTTCTTTCTTCTTTAGCAGAAAGATGACCCAAGTGAATCTTGAGTAATCATCTATGATTACCAATGTGTACTTTCTCCCATTGATACTTAGAGGTTTGACTGGTCCAAACAGATCAAGGTGTAACAGCTCTAGTATCCTTGATGTTGAGTGAGCTGCTTTGCTTGTAAAGGATGATCTGGTTTGCTTTCCAGCTTGACAAGCGTCACATATGTGATCTTTATCATACACCTGATCTGGTAGTCCTTTTACTAACCTTTCCTTGGCAATCCTGTTGATTGATTTGAAATTCAGATGACTTAATCTCTTATGCCATAACTAGCTTATTTCTGATACAGTCTTAGTGACTAAGCAGGTCTCGATCTGGTTTGTCCACTGGACAATATATAACCTATCCTGCAGTTTACCGGTAAGGAGTATTTCATCTCCTTCCTTGTTCTTCACCAGACAGTTGTTAGTATCAAAAACAATCTGATTACCATTAGCACAAAACTGACTTACAGAAAATAGATTGTGACTAAGACCCTCCACGTATGACACATTTGTGATAGTGGTCTTGCCTACTCTGATGTTTCCATACCCTCTGGTATATCCTTTTGAATTACATCCAAAAGTGACCTGTGGGCCTGGTTTCTCTATGTAATCTGACAGTAGGTTCTTGTCACATGTCATGTGTTTTGAACAACCACTATCTATAATCCAGATAGTTCCTCTTGCTATCTTACTCCTTCTTGCAGTTCTTTGATCCTGCAATTAATCACACTTAGCTACCCTTTCAACGTTTGGGTGCTTGATTATTAGCAAACAATCCTTTTCGAATCCAGAACATTCTAGGGTTAGGAACAGCAGTATAGCAGGTAATGATGTTTCCCTCATTATCTATTTTAGAAACAGAGTGAATTTCAGATGGATGATATCTCTCTATTTCACCCTTCTTCAATCCTTTCTTAGTAGGTTCTGTCTTGTTGACAATTTTTGTCCTGTTGACATTTGCTCTTTGAAGATGTTCTGTTTCTGTGTAGTAAGCTGGTTGTCCCTTTGTTTGATGATACTTTCTGTTCTTTCCATCTTTTATTATCATCTTTTGAGGATGACCTTTCTTGTTTTTCAAGTCCTTCACTTGATCTGGTATCTGTTTCCTTTCTGGTACGAAGTTTATAGTTCCAGAAGGCTTTTCTGAGTAACCTGGATACCCTAATCCAGATGTGCCCTTTTGTTGCAGATTGATTAGCAACTTGGCACGTTCATCACTCTTGTAGATCATATCCTTTCCCTTCTTGATCTTTTCTTCAGCAATACTGTTTCTTGTAACCAGATCCTTAACTTTTGAGTTAAGTGTGTGGATCTCACTGTCTTTACTCTTGATCTGTTCTTCCAGATCGTTTACTTTAGCAACAAATTGTGTATTTGCTGTGCTTAAAATTTGCTCGACTTTCTTCAATCTGTCGTTCTCTTCAACAACTTCTTTAAATAGCCTCTTGATACTTGAGTAGCTTTTAAACATCTCATCTATTTCATTCCATGAGTATTCTGCTTGATCTTCACTTTCCTGTTCAAGATTATTATCATTATCTGAGGAATTTGAGTAGCAAGAATTTACCTCAACTTCATCTAGCCCGTTGTCCAATCCCACATAGCATTCATTCCAGCTTTCTTCATCGTCAGCAATGAAAGCTTCATCATTTTCTGATGAACTATCTGAGAAATGACTCGAGCTGCTTGAGTTCTGTTCAGCTATCATCGCTTTGCGCTCATATTTAAGTTTGCGATCTCGTTTAGCTCTTAGTTCTTCCCTTTGGCTTCTGGACAGATTAGGACAATCTGTTTTGAAGTGACCTGTTCTGCCACATTCAAAGCAAGTGTAATCTGTAGAACTAGGGGTCTTTCCTGTTTTAGAGAATTGCTTCTTGGACTCATCTTTGTCTTCAGATCGATCGTTGTCATACTTCTTGTTGAAGTTTCTCTTATTATCTTTGTAGAAGCGTCTGTACTTCTTCGATCTGGTTTCCATCTTGTCCATTCGTTTGGCGATCATTGCAAACTCTTTTAAGAGTTTGTCATAGCCTTTCTCTTCATCTGGAGTAACAGACTCAGAAGGATCGTCTGGTTTGCTCTTCGCTTTGAAGGCTACCTCTTTGTCCTTCTTTGAACTACTTTCTTCCTTTTTGGACAGATGGTCTGGTCCTCGAATTCTTTGGATGTCACACTCATGACCTTCGAGATGATCAAATAAGGCTTCAGTGGACAGATCATTGAAGTCTGCTCTTAGAGGTTGCATTGCTGCATATATCTCCCAGCTTGGTGGAAGAGCTCTAAGAACTTTCATGTTCTTCTCTCTTTGAGTATATTTGTTCTTTTTGAACGCAGATATCTCAAGGAGAATTCCAGTGAATCTCATCTTCATCTGTTCTATTGTCTCGCCAGGTTTCATTTTAAATTCGTCATATTTGTTGCAGGCTAAAGACAGCTTATTCTCGATCATTACTTCAGATCCCAGGGCTAGGTCTCTTAAGGCTTCCCACATCTCTTTGGCAGTATCCAAATCTTGGATTTTGGCCAGATGTATGCCTTTGACCGTGCTGGAGATGATCCCTTTGGCAAAATCATCAAGATTTGCTTCTCTCCTTTCTTCAGAGGTATATTTTCTGGGATCTTTCAGTACGGTTTCTTTAACCGCTCCTGTCTCAGTTATACGAGTAGTTTCTTCTGTAATCGCCAATGGCCCTTCCTCAATTACTTTCCACATTAAGCAATGATGGGCTTTAAGGCACATTTTGATCCTGAAGCTCCATTCTCTATATCCTTGAATTGAGAATTCTTCGCAAGCCCTGATAACAGATGACTCCATAGCAGATAAAATGCACGTGAATGAATGAAAAAGGTTTTCTTAGATCTATTCAAGTAGACCACGCAGGTATTAACCTTGTGAAACAAAACAATGGTCAGTTTGAACCACTGCTCTGATACCACTTGTTGGTCCCGAAAGAGCAAGGTTTGGTGTATGGGGGGGGGGGGGGAATACACCAAATACTAACTTTTCAGTTTTACTTGACAATTTATAAGAGAGCTCAAGCTATTCTACACTGGAATTTGCTCGGTGGTGACTAACCAGATCGATATACAGATCAGTAGCTAGTTTAGTCCAAACAGATTACTCTCTTTGTGTAAACACTTAACAGATAATAAGAGTGATCTTATTGCCTCCTGAGTGTAGAGTGAGTGCGGAATAATGGTGGATTAATGATTGCTCTTTTTTAGAAAACCTTAGAATATTAACCAGATTGATTAGAGGGTTTATTAAGATGCAGATGGATGATAGTGTAATGAGTTAGAATAATAAACAACAGAAAATATAAAGAATGCAGAAATGTAAAGCACACAGTTGTTTAACGTGGTTCGGGAAATCCCTACGTCCACGAACTGGTCAAAACTAGACCAGATTATCCACTACTAGGATACTCTGCTTCTTTATACTCGTGGAGAACGAGTCACAAGTATCAATCACAACTAGAATGATACTTATGCACGAATGAAGGGTCGTGTCCCTTTACAACAGATTACCTCTACGTTACCACTAGAAAACTACTAGCTAGCAGGGTGATCTCCTTTCTCTCGATAAGACAGACTTGAATCGAGGTGGTTGGTGTGATGTTGAATCACAGATTGTTGAAGCTCTAAAGTCTGGAATGCAGAATACTTGAAGGATAATTGCAGTATAGCTCGTGCGTAAGTTCTCTCTATTTCCAGATTGTTGACTTCAACTATATAGGCATTGAATATTGAAATTCTAGCCGTTGTTGATTGGCGTTAGATACATGGTATATTGCCAATCAATGATTTCCATCATATCTGTTCTTGCCATATAGGAAAGGTTGACTCAATCTTTGAGTTTATGGAAAGCAGATTGCTAACGGTCTATTTCCTTATAAATGTGTAACCGAAGATCTTCTTTCCAATCCCTGTTGGATGGACTTTGATCTTGGCGTGGCAAGAGTATATGATGTGTAGGATGATGTCAGCTGATGGATTGATGACTCAATCGTTCTGGTTCCTCACTGTAGGTATCGATCTGGTCATCGATCTGGTCGCTGTCTGTTACAGCAGATCGATTCTTCTTAGACATAAAGCATTGACTTTCATCCTATTCTATTTTGAGAATGACTTCTATAGGAACATCTCCTTTACATTTTAAGTCATCTCCTAATCTGTTCCATAACAGAAAACGCCTTATCCATAGTGATCTGGTTTTAGATGAAGAACAGATTAAACATATAAACAAACTAAGTGTGTTTCGAGAGACCATCATCAACACTAATCTTAGGGTTCCCAACAAGATTGTTTTTGGAACAACACGATCTGCTGCTTGAGATGACAGTAGGTTGATGTATTCATTTTGAACGAGCTGCTTCATCCTCTTGTGATGACTTGAAAAACGATCTGTTGGTAGTACCAAGCAGCGGGCTGATTTTGGAGAACTAGCTGCTTAACTACATGTAATATTTTTCAACTATATTCTGCTTCCTAAGCTAATCCTAGTCTATAGGACCAGATGTTGATAGATGATCTAAAAATTGAAACCAAGAAACAAGTAAAAATGTCAGCGAGCTGTTTATGTAGGAAGCAGATCGTTATTAAAGTATAAAAAACGATCTGCTCACCACATTAGGAGCTAGCTGACTTACAAGGAAAAAACTTGTTATTCTTAGTAATCATTGTATCCAGGATACCTTTTACTAGAATAATACAGATCGTTATTTATGTACTAAAAAAAAACGATCTGCTTCTATTACACTTAAGATATTCCTTAATAGATGACAATGACTACCTGGTTTCCAAAACATCAAAGTGTAGTTTCGAGGAACATCAGCAAAACAAATATAAGTTCATGGGGTTCCCAATAATTTCCATCGGTGTCTTGACGAATGTTTATCTGTTGTTCTTCATCAACTATAAGTTTTAACAACGATCTTGCCCAATTGACCTTGAGATTGAATAGAACTGCAGTCAAGACCTTTTTCACGAAATCAAGGAGAAGGCGATAACTGGGTAGCATTAAGGATCGGTTAAATGCTTTTCCAGTCCATTGGAATGGTTGAGCTAGGATAATGTCTAGAGCACTCTGGATTTGTGCATCCGTAACTTCTTCAATCACTATGTCTCCCTCATCGTCCAAGTGATAGGTTTGAAGAATCATCTCAATCACAGTCGTCCTAATGTTTTCTTCCTTTGACTTTCCAACTAGTATTTTGACAGTGTATTCTTCGCGATCATCAACCATCCACGAACAATAGAATAAGGCAATCTGTCATGGAAGGAAATAGTCGGGTTCTGTGGTGATTATCTTGTGAAACCCTAGGGAAGAAGGAAAGATTGGTTAAGTGTGTGTTCCATTTGAAGAACATAGCCAGTGATAAGAATAATTAAGCATAAGGCGGTGATGAACACATAGTTAACCAGTAATCATATCATACGAGTAGCATACCAATAGGTAAGGTATGCAGATTAAACTAGATTGAGCACATAATCAAATATTCATAAATGATCAAGTTATACATCAAACATTTACATAAAAATTTCTATCCTAGTTCATGTTTGAGTGACTTTTAACCTGAGCACGCCCTGATTTTATTAAATAGCATCTCTAGGGTACGAAACCCATGATGTGTGAGTACGGCACGAGGCTCGGGGGTAAGTTTTGCCTCAATCATGTGAAGCATATCAGGTAGAGAAATTGGAGGTGAGTGAGCGGATGAGGAACTGGCTTCTGAAGCAGGCATTTCGGAAATGGTATGAGGAATCTCGAGGAAAAATGAAGTTGCAGAAAAGCTTAGTTTGAGAGCTTAGGCACAACAATGGCGGTTTAGGTTATATGAGAGGGAATTTTGAAAGTGTGAAGAAAAACAGTCAACCCATCATATATATATACTTAAACAATGAACGATTAGGATTAAAACTTGTAAAAGTAATAACTAGCAACGGTTGAGATTACTCCCTTGTGTAATTATTTTTCGCCCAAAAGTTGTATGAAGTTCATACGCCATAAAATTGTGTCACATCATTGTCTCGAACCAGTAATCGAGGTCTGCAATTGTAATACCCTCAAATTCTAATTAGTACTTAATTGCTAATTAGAGTCTTAATAAGGCTTTGCATCCTTAAGAGATAATATTTATGAGATTAAGAAGAGCTTGAAAGCTTTATTATATAATTTAGAAGAAAGAATTTTAATTACTTTGTTAAGAAAGAAAGTGGAATTTATTAATTCCATATTAGGAATAAAAGAAAGGGGTTGAGGCAGAATAAATTCAGACGAAGCATACCCCTCAGAAGAGAAATTTTTTATCTATTAGATAATATAAAAAAATGGAATTAGAAATTTTATTAAGTTAGTAAACAGATAATATAGAGAATAAAAATTTATTATTGCAATTTCGGCAATAATTAAATAAGTTCTCGTTTAGAATTCAGTTTGAGAATTCGACAGCTGTAGTAATATCTACAAATTATGCCCAATTTTATAATATATATAGAAGAGATTATTATGAAGATTTTATTAGAAAAATATTATTATAGAAAGAATTTATTCAGTTAAATTTATTCGATATTTTAAAGTTTGAATAAGTTATTCAAACGAACTCCAAATCATGAACGGTCTGAACCAGTGGATTCTAGGTGTCAAGACGAATCATCCAGTATCAATGTCTCAAAACCCAAAAAAAAAGATTCTAGAAGCTTCTAGAAGTCCCTAGAGAAGTGTAGAAAAATTAAATAAATTAATTATTAAATTAGGAAATTATTTACTTAGCTTATAAGTAAGATTTTTACTTACTATTCATGATCATCATCATCTTCCAACATCTCCACCCTAATTTTCGTCACTATTCACACACACTACACACACTAAACAAAGTTTTCTTCAAATCTCAAGAATTAAGCCAAAAATCAATACCAAATTGTGAGGAAATCATCCAATCAAGGTAAATATCCAATTTCTTCATGTTTTAGCTTGAAAAATGATGAAGAATTCCCTCTTTTAAAGCATGAGAATTCCATGCCCTATAGCATGTTAGTATATGGCTTTGATTTTTAATTATGTTGTAGCAAATAGATAGAAATGCATGCTTTAAGCAAGATTATGAAAGAATTTCAAGAAATGATGGTTAATTTGATTTCCCTAAATCTCTACATGAACCCTAATTTTTAAATTATTAGAATTTGTATGAAATTGCTTGAATTGAGCATGAATAAGTATCATTAGATATCAATAAACATGATTAGAACAAGAAATTATATCAAAATCAAATTTTCTACCCTTAACCATATGGACCGAAAATTTCCCCTATTTAGTCCTATGAGATTTTGATTTTATTTGTTTAAATTGATATCATATTTGAGTTCAAGGGCATGAATAATGTCTAGAATAATTTATTGAGAATTTTTCCAAGCACTAGAAATGAACTTTCAAAAATTTAGTAGTTAATGGAGTTTCAAAGTTTATATATATGTGGATGCTATTTAGTTTAAATGATGATGCATTGGAGTTTATTAAGTAGTATTAAGCATGAGTAAATCAAGAGATTAGAGATAGAATCACTCTTACATTAAGATCTTTAATTTTCAAGAAGAAGGGCATTATTAAAACTTACACATAGAGATTTTATTTGTTTGATTTAATATGTAATTTGAGATAAAGAATGAATATAGTGGCTAATGTGAATTTATGGGATTTTATTAGCCAAGTATGTAAGAGTTAGAAATTGTTAGTTTAGTATGTAAAGAAGTGATGTAATAATATAAATAAGATAAGTGATGAATGTAATGTTAAGATAGAAGGATGCAAAAGCCGAATAAATTATAGTTATACTAATTGATAATCAAGTAAATTACAAGAAGAAGAATGAGATTATGAATTGATTTCTATAGAAAAGAGTAAGATTTCTTATTCTTAAATGTTTTATTTATGAAAGGTTCAGCTGAGAAGGAGAAAGAAGAAAAGAAAGAAAGAGACGAAGCCTCGGGTTAAATAGATTAAACCCTTCAGGTGGGCTTTCTAACTAAAGAATGCACGTGCTAAAGAATTATTTATGATGATATGTTTTTATGTTTAAAGAAGTTGACTTGCCTATTTTTGAGCATGTTGCATGTACCTATCTACGCCAGAATTTCGATATCGGCCCTATGCCGGACGAGCTGCCGGTAAGGGTTTGTGTGCACATTAGACCGTGAGCCGGTGAGCGGACTGGCCGGTCAGAGTGTTTGAGAGGGAGGCCTACCTCTCAACACAAGAAAGTAGATATGGTATCACAGATTTAAGATATTTGTCTACAGACATAGAACATGCATATTCAGTTTTTATTATTTTCAGAAAGAAGAGATATATATATGTTTTAAGAAGCGTATGCAGGTTATTTTCTTAAAACCCCTATATATGCTAAAGTTGGCAAGTCAATCATATAGCTCTAAGAGCAAGTTTTAAATGTTTTGGCATGTGTCCACTGAGTGCTTTAAGTACTCACGCCCTGCATGTGTTTCTAAACATGCAGGTTGAGCTGGGAGATGGTGATGGAGCTGAACACTGGAGTTATTTTGACATGTAAATTATTGAGTGGGTTATGGTTATTTTGTTGAATTTTGTTGAAACCTACTTGTGAGCCTAGAGTTATATGTCGTCATACATATAACTCAACCACTCTTTCCGTTGTGAACCTCAGTTTTCTTTGGTTGTTAATTTGAATGTTTGGTACCATTATGTTTGCTCAGCTTATGAAATCCATGTTGGTAATTTCCTTGGTGAATCATCATGTTTAACCCTTCTTCTTAATTACTTGAGCTTTGCCTTTGGTAAATTGAAACCTGAGACCATAAATTGTTGAGTTTTGTTTTCGATAGAAACAGGGCAGCAGGTTGAAACCCCTTTTCTGTGCGTTTCATCTGTCCGAATTTAGGTAAAATGGGTACCATTTCAAAGATCTTTTCAATACCTTTCTAACGGTTCTTTCGGATCTCAATTTGGAGTCCGGATGAGTAAGTTATGAGCCTTTGAAGTTAAGGTGTCGAACCTGCCCTGAATTCCTGCAAAAACTTTGATTCAATTTATCCTTGAGAATAAACTTCATTTCCCAGAGTTTCCGAAGTTAACCGAGTCATGGTCTAATTACTTAACTAAGAAAAGGTTAAAGAATTGGGCTGTGACAGCAATATTAAATGAATTGTACTTTATCCGTCATCTTTTCTGACATAAGGGCGTTTGATATGACCTAGTAAATAATAGTTTTTATGAGCAATCATTAGACATAATTAATCAAGGAGTTGGAGAAATAAATGAACTTGATTCCCCCTTGATTAAGGCCCTAGCAGATCGTTTTTGATTTGAACGATCTGCTTTACTTGGTGTTAGCAGCGGGCTGCTATTTTTCATTTTATGAAGCTAGCTGATGTTGACTGCCATTTGAAGTAAAGGGCCAGATCGTTTTCTTCCTTTTAACGATCTATTGTTGGCTGCTTTTGGAAGTAGAGGAGCAGATCGTTTTCATCTTTTGAACGATCTGCTATTCTTAATATCAACATTTTTGTTGCTTTCTCTTTCATGCAGCTCGCTGCTCGCTGCTTTTGTTGATAGATAGCAGGTCGTTTTCTTCTTTGAACGATCTGTTGTGCATATTCAACTTAATCAACCAGCTGTTAATTTTCAAAATTAAGCAGCTTGATTTAACTTGGAATATTCATACAAAGTTTAGCAACATAATAATATTAAGAAAATATGAAGCTAAAATTAAAGTTGTGATAACAGATCGCCTTTTTACCACCAGCTAACTGTTATCAACATTTGTACCAATTTCGA
The DNA here is from genome assembly GCA_026898415.1 of Leonotis leonurus. NCBI lineage: Eukaryota > Viridiplantae > Streptophyta > Magnoliopsida > Lamiales > Lamiaceae > Leonotis > Leonotis leonurus. Next base: position 16,984 of record JAPKLX010000883.1, read on the forward strand.
TAAAATTTATCAAGCCCAATTTTCCACAAAGCATTTTGAATCTATCTTCTGGTAATGCTTTCGTGAGAACATCAGCTCGCTGCACATCCGTATGAATTTTCTCGATCTTGATGTTCTTCTTTTCAACATGATCACGTATAAAGTGATGACGAACATCCACATGTTTGCAGCGAGTGTGTAGAACAGGATTTTGCGTGATGGCAATTGCGCTTGAGCTATCGCAAAATATGGGCACACCATCTATGTAGACTTCATAATCTTTTAGTTGCTGTTTGAACCACAAAATTTGTGCTGTGCAACTCCCTGCAGCCATGTACTCTGCTTCTGTTGCTGAGGTTGCAACCGAACTTTGCTTTTTAGAGAACCACGAGATGAGCTTGCTTCCAAGAAATTGACAAGTCCCAGGTGTGGATTTTCTATCAAGCTTGCAACCTGCATAATCAGAATTAGAGTAGCCAGTTAATTCAAAATTATCATCACAAGGATACCATAAACCTATTTCAATGGTCCCTTTGAGATAATGCAGGATTCTTTTAGCTGCTTCCAAGTGGGATTCCCTTGGGCTAGCTTGATACCTAGCACAAACACCAACAACAAAAGTAATATCAGATCGACTTGCAGTTAGATATAAAAGAGATCCGATAATACCACGATACTGTGTGATATTTGTTACCTTCCCAAGTACATCAGGATCAATTTGTCCATTAGTTTGCATTGGGATTTTTGCTGGTTTGCAATCTTTAACACCAAATTTTGTGATGAGATCGTTGATGTATTTGGATTGATTAATTAGGATCCCATCAGCAGATTGCTTGACTTGCAAGCCTAGGAAGAAGTTCATTTCTCCCATCATTGACATCTTGTACTTGTCCTGCATTAGCTTACTAAACTTGTTACAAAGGAATTCAGATTTGGATCCAAAAATAATATCATCAACATAAATCTGAACTAAAAGGATATAGTCTTGGACTTTGATGGTGAATAACGTCTTGTCTACTGATCCTCGTTTGAATCCCGATTGAAGTAAAAATGTGGATAGTGTTTCATACCAAGCTCGAGGAGCTTGTTTTAATCCATACACTGCTTTAACTAATCTGTACACCTTGTGTTCATCTTCAACTTCAAACCCAGGTGGTTGTTCCAAGTAGACTTCTTCTTCCAGAATCCCATTCAAAAATGCACTTTTTACATCCATCTGGAATACTTTGAAGCGTTGGAAAGCTGCATAAGCAAGAAACAATCTGATGGCTTCTAGTCTTGCAACAGGTGCAAATGTCTCATCAAAGTCTATCCCTTCTTGTTGGCAATAACCTTTTGCGACTAGCCTTGCCTTGTTTCTTACTACTTCACCTGATTCACCTCTTTTATCTTGAATATCCATTTGACTCCAATCACACCTTGATGATGAGGTCGATCCACTAAGTACCACACATCATTTCTCTTGAACTCATTTAATTCTTCTTGCATGGCATTGATCCAATCTGCACTTTGCAAGGCTTCTTCGATGTTCTTTGGTTCGGTGTGTGCAAGATAGCAACTTAGTAGTGCACTTTCTCCATGCATGCGTCTCGTTTTGACTCTATCTGTTGGGTTCCCAACAATGAGATCAGATGTATGGCTATCTACCCATCTTCTTCGTCTTTTCATTTCATCCGCAGATACTTCGATTTCCATTTCATCGGGTGGATTCTCGAATTCAGGATGATCTATGGTAGGTACATCAAAGAGATCGTTTGTATTTAAATCAATGCTTGATACTTCATTTATCAATTGTTGAACAGATGGTTGTTGAGTTGAGGGAGGGGGAGATTGAGTGTTTTGTTCATCAACAGATGGTTGAGAATGTTCATGTGAAGTTCCCACTTCATTTGTTCCCCCTAGATGAGAGAGTTGTCCATCTGTTCCCCCTTGCTGTGGCTTTTCTCCAGCAGGTTGATTATTAGCTTCTTCTTCATCTTCATCTCTTCGTGGACTCCATAGAAGAATGTCATCGATGAGTCTATCTGTGGAATTTCTCAACGTTGAGTGAGAGAGATCATCTTTTGAAGAAACGCTATCTGTTCCTGAAACTTCAAAATTGGCTTCATAAAAAATAACATGTGGTGTTACTTCCACAACAAGGGTTCTTTTATTAAAAACTCTATAAGCTTTACTGATCTCAAAATATCCCAAAAATATTCCTTGATCACTTTTGCTATCAAATGTTTTTAATTGAGTTTTCCCATTGTTGTGAATGTAACATTTACATCCAAAGGATCTAAAGTATGAGATTCGAGGCTTCCTGTTATTCCACAGCTCGTATGAAGTTTTCCCATGTCGTTTTGTGACCACAGATCGATTTTGATATAGCAGGCTGTGTTAACTGCTTCTGCCCAGAATTTCTTAGGGAGGTTGATCTCATTTAGCATAGTTCGGGCAGCCTCCTTGAGAGATCTGTTGCGCCTTTCCACAATCCCATTTTGTTGTGGTGTACGAGCTGCTGAAGTTTGATGTTGAATTCCCATTTTTGAGCAGTATCCTTCGATCATGTGATTGATGAATTCGGTTCCACGATCAGATCGAATGGTTATGATGGATGTCTCCTTTTGATTTGAAAGTTTGCTGAGAAGATCTGGCAGTTTCTCTAGAGTTTCCTTTTTCTTGAACATAAACACAACCCAAGTAAATCTAGAGAAATCATCAATAACAAAAAGAGTATACTTTCTACCGTTTACACTTAATGGAGATACAGGTTCAAAAATGTCTAGATGTAGAAGTTCCAATATTCTTGAAGTGGAGTGAGCTGCCTTTGTAGGAAATGATGCTCTTGTTTGTTTTCCTACTTGGCAAGCTTCACATATGTGGTCTTTGTCATATATTTGATTAGGTAGACCTTCAACCAGATTGTCCTTCACCAGCTTGTTGATTGTTTTGAAGTTCAAGTGGTTTAACCGTTTGTGCCACAACCAGCTGGTCTCTGTACTTGATTTTGTTACTAGACAAATTTCAGATTGATCGTTCCATTGTATAATGTACAATTTGTCCTGCAAAATCCCAGTAAGAAGAACTTCTTCTCCTTCTATATTTTTGACAAGACACTCGTTAGCTGTAAATTCTACTCTCTTGTTATTAGCACAAAATTGGCTAATTGAGAATAGATTATGATTTAAACCTTCAACATATGATACATGTAGAATTGTAGAGTTACCAACTTGAAGATCACCACAACCCTTTGTGTATCCTTTTGAATTTCCTCCAAAGGTAACATTTGGTCCATTTCTCTCCTTGTAGTTGATTAACAAATCTTTGTTGCCTGTCATATGTTTGGAGCATCCGCTATCAAGTATCCATATTGTGCCCCGAGCGGTGTGCTTTCTTCTCATCGATTTCCTATCCTGCAATGAAAGTTTATTTAGCTACCCTACTGAATGAGGGTGCTTTGTTAGTAGACATAGTACCCTTTGGAACCCAAATTTGTCTAATAATAGTAACATTCTGTGAAGGTCTGATTTGTTTGCCACTAAAGTCGATGTACACAACTTTCTTCTTGGCAGGTGGTTGATTAGGCACTTGTTTCCTAGGAGCAGTTGGTTTGTAGGGAACAGACGATTGTCTCGATCTGTTCTCGTGCAGTTGCTTCTGGTTGAATAGTTTGGGAGCTCGCTGATGATTATTTTGTTGAGCAGATTGATCAAATTTTTGAGCAAACTACTTCCTTTGTTGAAACCCAATCCCTTGAGTGGTGAATCTTTGTTGTCGCTGACCTTGATCTTTGATTAAGATAGCTTGTGGCTGTCTCGCATTGTTGTTGAGATTCACTATCTTATCTTTTCCCTTCTCTTTGACAAAGTTTCCTTTTGGTGGTCCTTTGTCAACTCCGTCAAATCCTAATCCAGTACGATCTGCAGCTCTTCTTTGCATGTCATTGATGAGTTGAATTCAATCCTCCTTTTTGTGCATTCAGTGGTTAATCAAGGCACTCAAGTCATCAACCTTCCGTTGAGCGGAAGCTTCTCGATCAATGAGATCAGAAATCTTGGCATTCAAGGTGTAATTTTCTTCGCTCTTGCTCTTGAGTTGCTTAAGTAAAGCGTTTTCCCTATCATTGAATGAGCTGCTGATTTCCTTCATTTCCTGAATAGTGTTTGCCATTCTTCCATTTTCCTTTATTGCATGTTTGAACATCTTGTTCAATCTTGCATGATCTTCCATGAGTTTGGTGAAGTCTTCAATGGACAGATCGTCTTCCCCTTCATCTATCTCTTCTTCGTCACCCGAGTCATATAAAGGTGAGTTAGAAATAGGAGAAGAACAATTATTTTCTACCTCATTGTTGTCGAGTCCGTTGTCATGACCCATGAGACACTCATCCCATTCTTCATCCTCTTCGGCGATGAAAGTTTCATCATTTTCGGATGAGCTGTCGGTTAATGTTTTTGATGTAGTTTGTTCTTCAGCGAGCATAGCTTTTCTTTGTTCTCGAAGCTTTCTATCTCGTTTGTTTCTTAGTTCCTCTCTCTCAGCCTTAGAGATATCTGGGCAGTCTGTTTTAAAGTGACCTTTCCTGCCACACTTAAAACAACAAAATTCGGACAGGTCAGCTTTAATATAGGAAGAGTTAGGTTTTACTTCACTTTTCCTTTCGGGTCGATCTCCAGAACGATCTCTTCCTTTGAAGTTTCTATTGTTGTCCTTGTAGAGACGCTTGTATCTGTTTGCCCTGAGTTCCATCTTCTAGAATCTTTGCGCCATGAGAGAGTATTCGTCGAAGTAGTTTTTGGTGGGATAGTTTTCATCATCTGAACTAGATGATTCTTTTACTATCACAACAGGTGGAGACTTCTTTTCTACCTCATTCTCCTTTAACTTGGCCTTGAAGGCAGTTTCTTTTTCTTTCGTTCCTGCAGCAGAAGGTTTACTAAAGGAAGAATTAGAATGGCCATGAATACGATTGATTTCGTACTCATTGCCCGTTAGTAAATCAAATAAAGCATCGATGGTAAGAGAATTGAACTCTGGCATCATGGGATGCATAGCCGAATATATCTCCCAGTTGGCAGGTAAGACGCGAATGATTTTGAGGTTCCTCTCACGTTGGGTATATTTGCCTTTGTCGATAGCATCTATTTCGATCAAGATTTCAGTGAACCTGTTCTTCATTTGCGCAATAGTTTCACCGGTTTTCATCTTGAATTCTTCATATTTGTTACAAGCTATGGACAGCTTGTTTTCTTGAATCACGTCGGATCCCATGCTTATATCTCGTAGCACATCCCACATCTCTTTGGCCGTTTTGAGATGTCGGATTTTGGCCAAGTATATTCCTCTTACTGTGCTTGAGATTAGACCTTTAGCATAGTCGTCTAGACTTGCTTCTTTCTTCTCCTCCGTGGTGTAGTCGTCCATGTCTTTTTCCTTTTCGACTAACTCAACGGTAGGTGTGGATCCTGTTCCATCTTTAATCTCAGCGGAGTGTTTGTTCATGATTTTGATTGGTCCATTTGTGATGACGGACCACATCTTGATGTGATGAGCTCTAAGACACATTTCCAGTCTGAAGCTCCAATCTTCATATCCAGTTATAGAGAAATCCTCACAAGCTCTAGCCATTTGACCTTCCATAACTTAGAAGAAGATGATTAGAAGAATGCAGATGCTTTATGCTGTGAAAACGTTTTTCAGGATCTATCCAAGATGACCACACAGAGATAATCTCTCGTGAATTAGAAACAATGGTCAATGTGGACCATTGCTCTGATACCACTTGTTGGTCCCGAAAGAGCTAGTTTGGTGTATGGGGGGGGGGGGGGAAATACACCAATTCAAACTTTTTAGGTTTACTTGTTTCAAATATAAGTATAATGCTTAAGTACACTTAAAGACTAAGATAGCTTAGGGTAGCAAGACAAATCTTCTTGTTAGGAAGATTTAATCTTTCTCAAATAATACCTTATATGTGAAAACAGTAATTAAGAATATCAAATACAGATTTAAACTTGATTAATGTTGTGTGCGGAATATGGTGGTTAATGCTCTTTTTAATGAGTAAAACGTTTTCTTCCTTGAGGTGATTAACAACCCAGATTTAAATGCAAGAGTATGAAGAAGATGATAATGAAGTAAAACAGAAATAAAGAACACAAGAAGTTAACGTGGTTCGGGATAAACTGTCCCTACGTCCACGGCTCGATCAAATCTAGATCGAATAACTTCACTAGCTTTCTCCTTTCTTTTTACTCGTTGAGTACGAGCCACAAGAATTATCAAAACTAGATAACTTGTGATTAAAAATCTTCTTCCTAAGATTGAAAACTACAATCTAGGAATACAACTGGATCAAAACTAGATCCCAACTTTGGGTTTTTGGTAAAAACAAATTTCTAGAAAGTAAATCTTCAAAATAATAAACACAACAGAGAATTCTTGAAGGTTGGATGTGTTTAGAGCGTTGAGAGCTTGAAGATTTTTGAGCAGAGTAATTGCAGGATAATAGCTTGAATTCTCGTGCTTCTTTCTGGAGGTGAAGGTAGTATTTATAGCCTCAATGAAGTAACTATCCGTTGGAGACGATGACCTCTATTTTCAACGCATTAATGGCCGCATTAAATGCATGGCAGGGTTGTTGATGCACGCGTAGCCAAATGAGAGTTGTTCCACCTTTCATGCGATTTCCCAGTGTATTGCCATACTGGGAATGATTCACCGTACAGAGATATTTGAAATTCTTGTACATCATTCCTTAAAGCATGCTGTTGATGTGACAATACACAGAGTGGTTGACTTATGACAAATTTAGGTATGTCGGCAGTCCACCATAGTTACTGTGAGGAGCAGCTTGAACTTGATGTCATAACAGCTCGCTGTCCATCGTGTTGTAACTTCATCTCTTTGGTTCTCCATTGAATGTAACGACCAGATCGTTTTTGGTATAAAACGATCTGCTATATGTATGGTAGAGATGATAAGATCATTTTTGGAACAAAACGATCTGTTGCTTGAGATATCAGTTGGTTGATGTATTCCTTTTGAACGAGCTGCTTCATCCTCTTGTAATGTCTTGAAAACGATCTGTTGGTAGAAGTAAGCAGCGGGCTGATTATGGGGAACTAGCTTGTTGGTCCCGAAAGAGCAAGGTTTGGTGTATGGGGGGGGAATACACCAAATACTAACTTTTCAGTTTTACTTGACAGTTTGTAAGAGAGCTCAAGCTATTCTATACGAGAAATTGCTCGGCAGTGACTAAACAGATCGATATGCAGATCAGTAGCTGATTTAGTCCAAACAGATTACTCTCTTAGTGAAAACACTTAGCAGATAATAAGAGTGATCTTATTATTTTCTTAGTGTAGAGTGAGTGCGGAATAATGGTGGATTAGTGATTGCTCTTGTTTAGAAAGCCTTAAGTATTAGCCAGATTGATTAGGGAGATTGATTGAGATGCAGATGGATGATAATGCAGAGAGTTAGAACAATAAACAACAGAGAATAAAAGAATGCAGAAATGTAAAGCACACGGTTGTTTAACGTGGTTCCGGAAATCTCTACGTCCACGATCTGGTCAAAGCTAGACCAGATTATCCACTACTAGGATACTCTGCTTCTTTATACTCGTGGAGAACGAGTCACAAGTACCAATCACAACTAGACAGATACTTATGCACGAAGTAAGGGTCGTGTCCCTTTACAACAGATTACCTCTACGTTACCACTAGAAAGCTACTAGCTGGTAGGGTGATCTCTTTTCTCTCATCAAGACAGACTTGAATCGAGGTGGTTGGTGTGATGTAAAATCACAAGATGTTGAAGCTCTAAGTCTGGAATGCAGAATGCTTGGAAGAATAATAGTAGTATAGCTCACGCGTATGTTCTCTATTTTTCCAGATTTTTTGTCTTCAACTATATAGGCATTGAATTTTAAATTCTAGCCGTTTTTGATTGGCGTAAGATAGATGGTATATTGCCAATCAATGGTTTCCATCATATCTGTTCTTGCCTTATAGGAAAGGTTGACTCAATCTTTGATTTATGGAAAGCAGATTGCTAACGGTCTCTTTCCTTATATGTATAATCGAAGATCTTCTTTCCAATCCCTGTTGGATGTATCTTGATCTTGACGTGGCAGGAATATATGATGTGTAGAATGATGTCAGCTGATGGATTTGATGACTCAATCGTTCTGGTTCCTCGCTGTAGGCATCAATCTGGTCATCGATCTGGTCGCTGTCTGTTACAGCAGATCGATTCTTCTTTGGCATAAATCCTTGACTTCATCCTATTCTAAGTTGAGATTGACTTCTATAGGAATATTTCCTTTACATTTTAAGTCTTCTTCTAATCTATTCCATAACAGAAATCACCTTATCTCTAGTGATCTGTTTTTACACGAGAACAGTTTTAAGCTCTAACTAGCTAAGTGTGTTTCGAGATACCATCATCAACACTAAAACCTCAGGGTTCCCAACAATTTCCCCCTTGTTGATGATGTCGAAACCACACTTTACAAAAAGATGTCCTATCAGCTTATAAAGAGCGATCTGGTCTGATATCCAAATTGATTTTAGTACGTTATTAAGTTTATAACGTTTAGGATATTTTCATATATGTTCTGGACAATAAAATGTTGTCATCAGAAACTCAAGAAGGATTTCATATATTAGAGACATAACAGCTCGCTGTCCATCGTGTTGTAACTTCATCTCTTTGGTTCTCCATTGAATGTAACGACCAGATCGTTTTTGGTATAAAACGATCTGCTATATGTATGGTAGAGATGATAAGATCATTTTTGGAACAAAACGATCTGTTGCTTGAGATATCAGTTGGTTGATGTATTCCTTTTGAACGAGCTGCTTCATCCTCTTGTAATGTCTTGAAAACGATCTGTTGGTAGAAGTAAGCAGCGGGCTGATTATGGGGAACTAGCTGCTAAACTACTTGCAATATTCTACAACTATATTCTGCTTTCTAAACTAATCCTAGTCTATAGGACCAGATCGTTAGAAGAGGATTTGAAACTTCAAACCTCTTTTACATTTGTGATCTGTTGATAGATGAACTAAAAATCGAAACCAAAACAAGTATAAATATCAGTGAGCTGTTTATGTAGGAAGCAGATCGTTATTATTATATAGAAAACGATCTGCTTACTGCATTAGGAGCTAGCTGACTTACAAAGGATAAAACTTGTTATCTTAGTAATCATTGTGTCCAGGATACCTTTTACTTAGAATAATACAGATCATTATTTATGTACTAAAAACGATCTGCTTTTATTACACTTAAGATATTCCTTAATAGATGACAATGACTACTTGGTTTCCAAAATATCAAAGTGTAGTTTCGAGGAACATCATCAAAACAAATATAAATTCATGGGGTTCCCAACATTAAATATTAAGATAAACAAATATAAATTCATGGGGTTCCCAACATTAATCATAAACGAGAAAACCCTAAAAGTTTGAATTGGTGTATTCCCCCCCCCCAATACACCACTCTTGCTCTTTCGGGACCAACAAGTGGTATCAGAATAGTGGTCCATTTTGGCCATTGTTTCTGTTTCACAAGAGTGAATCTCTGTGTGGTCATCTTGGATAGATCTAAGAAAGCATTTTTCACAGCATAAAGCACTTGCATTAAACTAATCATCTACTTTAGTCATGGAAGGACAGATGGTTCGCGCTTGTGAGGATTTCTCCATTGCTGGTTACGATGACTGGAGCTTTAGAATTAAAATGTGTCTAAGGGCACAATATATCAAGATGTGGAAAGTCATCACAGATGGACCAATCAAAATCATGAACAAAGGAAGCGCATAAATCAAAGATGGAACTAGACCTACTCCATCCTTGATTATAGTTGAAAAGGAGAAAAGTATCGATTAATACACTGCTGAAGAGAGAAAGGAAGCTGGACTTGATGACTATGCTAAAGGACTAATCTCAAACACTGTTCGAGGCATCTACTTGGCCAAAATTAGACATCTCCAAACAGCTAAAGAGATGTGGGACGTGCTAAAATAAATCAGTCATGGATCAGGCATAATTCAAGAAAACAAGCTTTCCATCGCGTGCAACAAATTTGAGGAATTCAAAATGAAGTCGGGAGAGACCATCGCTCAAATGAAGAACAAATTCACAGAATTTCTCATTGAGATCGCTACCCGCTAGTTGGGAAATTTACTCAGCCATGCATCCCATGATGCCAGAGTTCAATTCTTTAACTACTGATTCACTTTTTGATTTACTAACTGGAAATGAGTACAAAATAAATCATATTCATGGACCATATAATTCTACTTCTGGTAAGTTAACTGCTGTAGGTAACAAGGATAAAGACAAATTTTAAAGCTAAGGTGAAAGAGAAGGAAGTCCCAAAGAAAGCCCCCAGCTGTTGTTGTCAAAGAGTCATCTAGCTCAGATGATGAGAACTATCACACGAAAAAATATTTCGAGGAATACTCTCTCATGGCTAAAAGGTTTCAAAGAATGGAAGTGAGAGAAAACAAATATAAAAGACTCTACAACGAAAATAACAATAGAAGCTTCAAGGGAAAGGATCGATCTGGCGATCGACCTGATCGAAAAAGTGAGGTAAAATCCACCTCATATGTTAAAGCTGACCTCTTCGAATACTCTTGTTTTAAGTGTGGCAGGAAAGGACACTTCAAAACCGACTGTCCCGACATATCAAAAACAGAAAGAGATGAGCTTAGAGCAAAAAGAGATAAAAAAACTCAAAGAACAAAGAAGAGCCATGATAGCAGAAGAGCAATCATCTCCAAGCCATCTATCAGATAGCTCATCCAAAAATGATGAAGCTTTCGTTGCCATTGATGAAGAAGATGAATGAGACGAATGCTTCATGGGACATGACAACAGACTCGAAAATCCTGAGGTAAATTGTCAAGATTCCATTTCCTCTAATCCACCTATTTGTGATTCTTGTGAAGAAGAAGACGATCTGTCAATTGACGACTTCACAAAGCTCATGGAAGATCACGCCAGATTGAACAAAATTTTCAAACATGCCATAAAGGAAAATGGAAGAATGAAAATTACCATCCAAGAGATGAAGGACGTTAACAACTTGTTCAATGACAGAGAAAATGCACTGTTAAAACAACTCAAAAGCAAGTGTGAAGAGAATTACACTTTGAATGCCAAAATTTCTAATTTAATCGACCGGGAAGCTTCTGCTCAATGCAAGGTTGATGATTTAAGCGCCATAATCAACCACTCAATGCATACGAAGGAAGATCAAATTCAATAGATCGACGATATGCAAAGACGAGCAACAAATCGAACAAACTTTGGTTTTGATGGAGTGGATAAAGGTCCCCCATCAGGAAAATTTGTCAAAGAAAAAGGCAAAGATAAGGTGGTAAATCTCAACAATCAAAATCCCAGACAGCCACAAGCCATATTGATAAAACAACATACCAAGCAACAACCTCAACTTCAGACTCAAAAGAGGTACACAACACGTGGAGTTGTCTATCAACAACAAAAATCATTTGCTCGTCACCAACAAGAACAATCTCATCCTCAGCGATCTGCCCCTCAACACCAACGAGGATATCCACCACCAGCTCCAGCTAAATATCAGTCAGTCAAACCATATGCTCCAAGGAAACAAGTCACGACTACTCAACCATCTGCCAAAAGGAAACAGATTGTCTATATTGATTTCAGTGGCAAACAGATCAGGCCATCACAAAATGTTTCCATTATTAGACAAATTTGGTTCCAAAAGGAACTTTGTCTACCGATAAAGCACCCTCTATCAGTAGGGTAGCTAAGTAATTTTTCATTGCAGGATAGGAGATCGATGAGAAAAATGCACATAGCTCGGGGCGCAATGTGGATACTTGATAAAGGATGCTCCAAACATATGACATGTAGCAAAGACTTATTAATCAACTATAGAGAAAGCATTGGACCAACTGTTTCCTTTGGAGAAAATTCTAAAGGATAGACAAAAGGCTACGGTGTTCTTCAAGTTGGTAACACTATCATTCGTAATGTATCATATGTTGATGGTTTAAATCATAATTTATTCTCTATTAGTCAATTCTGTCCTAATAATATGAGAGTTGAGTTTACTGCTAACAAGTGTTTAGTCAAGAACCTGGAAGGAGAAGAAATTCTTCTTACCGAAATTTTACAAGGCAAGTTATACATCGTACAATGGGACGAACAGATTGAAACCTGCCTTGTAACAAAGTCAAATCCAGACACCAGTTGGTTGTGGTATAAAAGATTAAATCACCTCAACTTCAAGTCCATCAACAAGCTGGTGAAAGAAAACTTGGTCGAGGGTCTACCTGTTCAAACATATGACAAAGACCACGTATGTGAAGCTTGTCAAGCAGGAAAACAAACGAGAGCTTCATTTTCAACAAAAGCAGCTCACTCAACATCAAGAATATTGGAACTTCTCCACTTTGACCTTTTTGGACCAGTATCTCCATTAAATATAAACGGTAGAAAATACACTCTAGTAGTTATTGATGATTTCTCTAGATTTACGTGGGTTGCTTTCATGTATAAGAAAAAGGAGACCTTGGAGAAACTACCTGATTTGCTCAACAAATTGTCAAATCAAAATGGAGCCTCCATCATCACCATTCGATCTGATCGAGGAACATAATTCATAAATCACATGATTGAAGCTCACTGTTCAAAAATGGGAATACAATATCAAACCTCAGCAGCTCGTACTCCTCAACAAAATGGAATTGTTGAAAGGCGTAACATATCGCTCAAAGAAGCAGCCCGAACAATGCTCAACGAAATCAATCTCCCCAAGAAGTTTTGGGCGGAAGAAATCAATACGGCATGCTATACACAAAATCGATCCGTCATCACATTACGCCATGGAAAAACACCATACGAGCTATGGAATAACAGGAAACCTCGAATCACTTATTTTCGTTCATTTGTATGCAAGTGTTACATTCACAACAATGGAAAAACTCAATTAAAACCTTTGATAGTAACGCTGATCAATGAATATTCTTAGGATATTCTGACATTAGCAAAGCATACCGTGTTTTTAATAAAAGAACCCTTGTTGTGGAAGTAACACCACATGTTGTTTTTGATGAAACTATTTTTGAGGTTTCAGAAACAGATAGCACTTCCTCGAGGAATGAACAAACCTCTACAAAACTAAGGAACTCCTCAGATCAACTAATTGAAGATATACTTCTATGAAGTCCACGTAAATAAGAAGAGGAAGAAGAAGAACTCAACAATCAACCTGCTGTAAAAATGCAACAGCAAGGGGGAACTTCACATGCTGAAAGTTCTCCACCACCTGTTGATGAAGAACATATTTGTTGGTCCCAAAAGAGCAAATTTTGGTGTATGGCGGGGGGAGGGAATACACCAAATATAGACTTTTCAGTTAACTTGACTTAATTGCTTAGAGAGATTAAGCTTCCTCGAAAGGAGACTGCTTAAGTGTGACTAACCAGATCGATACACGGTCTGTCCAGATTAACTCTCTTGTGAAAAACACTTAGCATATAGCAAGAGTAATCTTGTTATCCAACAGAGCGTTGTGTGCGTAAAATGGTGGACTTAGTCTGTGCTCTTTATTAGAAAACCTTTGCAAATCTTAACCTAATAGTTTAGCAGATTGATTAAGAATGTAGATTGTATGGACGTGCTGGTTAGTGAATAAACAACTGAAAGTAAATATGCAGAATATAAATAACATAATTATTTTACGTGGTTCGGAAAAACCCATACGTCCACGGTCCAATCCAAACTGGATTAGATATCCACTACTAGGATACTCTCTTCTCTATACTCGCTGAGAACGAGCCACAAGTTTCAAACACAATCTGATTGAAATTTATGCACGAATAAGGGTCGTGTTCCTTTACAACTTACAGTATAAAACTGCAATTAGATATCTTCACGTTAATCCACTAGAAAACTACTAGCTAGCGAAGCTATCTTCCTTCTCCTTCTCGATAAGATAGACTTGAATCGAGTGGTGTGATTTCGATCACGAACGACTTAGAGCACGATCTGGTGTGTAGAAATCTTCTCAAATAAAACTTTGATGAATGAATTGATTTCTGAGCAGAGTAACAACTTGATGATGATCTTGAAGTATCCGTACTCTTCCAGTCTTGGTTCCAAGCTTTTATAGGTGTAGAATTTGAAATTCTAACCGTTGGACTTGATTGGCTTGAAGTAAATGTTGATTGCTAATCAGGAATTCGAATCCCATAATATCTCATCTTGCCTTGTGTGAAAGGTTGACCAATCCCTTGAAATATAGAAAGCAGATCGTGATTGATGCTTCTTTCCTTCTTCGCACAATGATTGATTCTCCTTCCAAACTTGATCTTCAAATAGATATACTTTCTATCTTTATGAGATCTACTGATGTGGCAAGATGATTTGGAATTCTCCTCAGTCTATCTTGACAAACAAGCGAATGTCAAATGACTGGGTTGATCTGGTTCAGTCTGGCTCACTTTATGGTAACGATCTGGTCACAGCAGATTGACATCGATCTGGTCCAACATCAATCTGTTCCAACAAATGCTCCAAAGCATGGTTGCAATCATAGTGAAGGATTTCTCAGCAACCAGATCGAGTGGCCATTGATCAGATCATCTGCTTGCTTGTAGTCTGTTGTTGATCTGGTCCTCGAACAAAAGACAAAATGACTTATGTAGGATGTAATCCTTTACATTTCAAGTCATCCTCTAATCTGATCATAAATCATGTTCTCTATCAGATTCACTTTATATGATAGTGATCTGGTACAAGTAGAACAAATTACAACCTAGCAAACAGAATTAAAGCTAAGTGTGTTTTGAGAGAACATCATCAAAACTAAATATTATGGGGTTCCCAACAATATCCCTCAACCTGTCTCCACACCAGATCATCAACCATCTGTTGCAGAGATGAGCATCAAAATATCAAATATTGATTTAAATACTGATAATCTATTTGATGTTCCTGTTACAGATCATCTAGAATTTGAAAATCCACCTGATAAACTAGAAATCGAAGTATCGGAAGAAGAAATGAAGAAGCGTAGAAAATGGGTAGATAGTCATCCAACCGAACTCATTATTGGGAACCCAGCTGATAGAGCAAGGACAAGAAGAATGCATGGAGAAAGTGCACTGCTCAGCTGCTATCTATCTCACGTTGAACTTAGGGATGTGGATGAAGCCTTGCAAGATGCAGATTGGACCAATGCCATGCAAGAGGAGCTAAACGAATTCAAGAGAAATTAATTGTGGTACTTGGTTGATAGACCCACACATCAAGGAGTCATAGGAGTAAAGTGGATATTCAAAAATAAAAGAGATGAAATAGGAGAAGTCGTGAGAAAAAAAGCTCGACTAGTTGCAAAAGGATATTGCTAACATGAAGGAATTGATTTTGATGAAATATTTGCACCTGTGGCACGATTAGAAGCCATTCGACTATTTCTCGCTTATGCTGCCTATCAACGATTCAAGGTGTTTCAAATGGACGTAAAGAGTGCATTTCTAAATGGAATATAGAAGAAGAAGTCACTTTTGGAACAGCCAACAGGATTTGAAGTTGAAGATGAAAGTAAGGTGTACAGATTGGTCAAAGCAGTATATGGATTGAAACAAGCTCCTCGAGCTTGGTATGAGACATTGTCCACCTTCTTGCTACAATCGGGATTCAAACGAGGCTCAGTGGATAAAACACTCTTC
Organism: Leonotis leonurus; assembly: GCA_026898415.1. Classification (NCBI taxonomy): domain Eukaryota; kingdom Viridiplantae; phylum Streptophyta; class Magnoliopsida; order Lamiales; family Lamiaceae; genus Leonotis; species Leonotis leonurus. Next base: position 32,690 of record JAPKLX010000883.1, read on the forward strand.
ACTATCAAAGTTCAAGATTATATCCTTTTAGTTCAAATATATGTTGATGATATTATCTCTGGATGTAAATCTGAATTCCTTTGTAACAAGTTTAGCAAGCTTATGCAGGATAAGTACAAGATATCAATGATGGGAGAAATGAACTTCTTCCTAGGACTACAAGTCAAACAATCTGATGATGTGATACTTAATAAATCAATCAAAATATATGAACAATCTCATCATCAAATTTGGAGTAAAAGACAACAAACCAGTAAAAATCCTTATGCAGACAAATGGACAAATTGGTCCTGATGTACTTGGGAAGGCAACTGATATAAAACAGTATCATGGTATTATCAGATTATTATTATATCTAACTGCCAGTCGACCTGATATTACATTTGTTGTTAGTGTTTGTGCTGGGTATCAATCCAATCCAAGAGAATATCACATGGAAGCGGCCAAAAGAATACTACGTTATCCCAAAGGAACAACTGAGATAGGATTATGGTATCCATGTGATGATAACTTTGAACTAACTGGATATTATGATTCTGACTATGCAGGTTGCAAGCTTGATAGAAAATCTACATCTAGGACTTGCCAATTTCTTGGAAGCAAGCTCATATCTTGGTTTTCTAAAAAGAAACCTCGATTGCAACCTCAACAACAGAAGTAGAATACATGGCAGTAGGGAGCTGTACCGTACAAATACTATGACTTAAACAACAACTAAAAGATTATGAAGTCTACTTGGATGTGATATCAATCTTCTGTGATAGTTCTAGCGCGATAGCCATTACCCAAAATCCAGTACTTCATACCCATTGCAAACATGTTGATGTTTGACATCACTTCATCCGTGACCATGTTGAAAAGAAGAACATCAAGATCGAGAAAATCCACACGGATTTGCAACGAGCTGACATTGTCACCAAAGCTCTAGCAGAAGATCGTTATAAAATGTTATGTGGAAAGCTGGGATTGATAAACTTTGATGAAAATGGTACAAAGTATTGATAACAGATCATTTTTTGTAAAAACCATCTGTTGCAATACCTTTCGTATTTTTTCATTAATATTTTACTTTTTATTTAATTTCTCTTAACATAACAGTTGGACATTCAATTGAATACTCTACAGTGATCTGTGATAACTACTTCATCAATAGCAGATCAATCTGGAAGATAAAAACGATTTGCTTGGCATCAATCAAGGGGAAATCAAGATAGAGTCATAAATATCATTTATTTCTCTAACTCTTCTATTATTTATTTCTCATGATTAACTTTTATGACAATTTAGTGATGCGTTAATTATATAATAATACCAAGAGTCCTAGGTGTCAGAAAAGGGAAGGGAAAAGAGAGATTATTTAATGTTGCAGCCCTCGGTACTAGCATCGAGGAGATGATGTGACAAGTAGACTAATGTATATTGATGGCGTGTACAACACAATCAAATTTGGGCAGCAAATGATTAAATCAGGGAGTAATCTAAACCGTTGATTGCTATCGTTTTCAATTCCTTTAATCTTGAGCGTTCATTGTCTGCCTATATATATCTATGTGCTTGACCGCCTTCCATTTTATACTTTCAAACTTTCTCTCACCCACAGAAACTGCCATTGTTACATCCCAAACTTTTCTCTGCAAAATTGTGTATTCTTATTACACTCAGTCACTTACTAAAACTCATACAAAAAATCATACATAAACAACATGTCTCCAATACCTTTGTCAGAAATGCTTCATACTATAGAGGCCAAGCTTTTGCTGGAGCCTCGCGCCGTTCTTAATCATCATGGGTTTCGTACCCTCGATGTATTATTCGGCAAAATCGAAGCATGCCAATGTTATTTGTTAGATATATGTATATGTGAACTAGGTTTGTTATCTCGTTGTCCCTATAGAAAACAACGAGCTGATAACATTTATACTTAGCAAATTTTGTATTTTCTTTCCAGGATTCCAAAAAATCATAAACACAACTCCAAATTATTACCTGCCAAGACATGTGGCTCTTTTCTACTGCTGCTGGATGGAAGATGAAAGGGGTGAATATTTAGTAGAAATTCCAGTCGGAAAAGGGAAGGAAGAAAATCTCTGAACAATAGTGATCGAGATGATATCACAAGTATATCACTTGCAAGATGAATGAGAGATCGTTTTGTAATATCCCGCTAATTTCTAATTATACTTTTAAGTGTTCTAACTATTAAGGGACATAGGTATAATGATATAAGAATTTTAGGAAAAACCTAGAGCCTGTTAGGACCTACCATGTTAATTTGGCAGACCGGCAAATCTTTTTAAAAGGTTTATTTCAAAAATGAACTTTTCATGCATAAGTCGAAAGTATATACATATTATACTCCTTGCGTAGAGTTTTTCAAAAGAAAATTATTGGCACTAGGTTTACCCAAAAAGGAGTTCGTATGCAACCGCTACGAATTTTTAAAGTTTAAGCACGTCGTTAAAAAAAAATAATTTTTTCATGCATGACCGAAACTATATCAATATTATAGTCATTGTGTAGAGTATGAAAAAAGGGAGATGTTGACGTTAGGTTTGCCCGAAAAGGAAGTCGTGTGCAGAAGTTATGACGTTTTAAGGTTAAAGCATTAATAATAATATAATATAATATAATATACTCCTCCCCAGAAGCAGCATTTCGCCCTTCCTCCCCCCCTTTCCTCTTCTCCTTTTCCTCTCTCTTCTTCCCTCTTCTTTTCTTCTTCTTTATGCCATTTTCGAGTACCGAGGTTCTGCGGGTTAAAGAATTGAGAATCGATCGAAGTCAAGGTACGCCAGGTTAAGGTAGAAGGTAGCATGGAGCTTGACAAAGGTGGCTCAGCCGCCGTCGAGTCTTCATCGCCATCATTTCGATATCATTATCTTCATATTTTCTCATCTCGTTCTATTCTTCATTCATTGTCCCATTCATGACTATCGGTCTATCTGACGGCTAAGGTCCTTTAAGGTTTTAAGTTTCTGGCAATAAGATCCATTACTCTGTCGGATTGAATTTTAGATTAGGATCCCGATTAAGATCATCATGTCATGATTTATTGCAATATTTCATGTTTTTCTAAAGGAAAAATATTCATGGTCAATCATTTTTCAATAAAATTTATAGTGCATGTAGAGAAAAAAAATATAGGATTTTCTGAAAGAGGTTTCATTAATTTTCATCGGTCCAATTTACATAGATCTGAAAAAAACTACGAATCTTCTCGATAAAGCTTCGAGGTAAAGTTGCATATTTTAAAATTGTTTATACATATTCCTATAGGGAATAATGTCCGGAGTATTTTTGCCTTCTTGGCCAAAGTCATTTGAAAGTCCGATTGCGGCCAAATTAATTTATTACGTGATAAAAAGAATATTATTAAGCCTAAAAATTTAGTACTACTTATCTATAGTTCCTTTTTTGAAATTAAAGCCAAAATATATTCCCTATGACTAACAGGTACCTAGCACTGAAATTTGAGCTCATAAGGATTTACGGTTTTCCCGTAATCGAGGAATATCATCAGTGAAAGGTTGAGGATATATTCGTATTTTGAGTTATTAAGCTCTTTTCTTTAAATGAAAAATGCATGGATCTCTGTTAAAATGTTTTCACGAAGGTATCGACTATTTAATGCTCTTATCGACCGCCGGGGGTTCTTATTCGGCCTAACACGTCGATTTAAGGACTGTGATCACTTAGTCTCTACTGCGGTGGATTGATCACCATCGGGTTTTGATTCATGCTTTGTTAGGGTGTACGGTTCGCCGAGCCCTATTTGACTGAATCTTTATGATCCGTCGGTGGTAAAAGGCCCGGGACATAACCTATATAAGAGTAACGTCATG
>JAPKLX010004202.1:0-10252 GCA_026898415.1 Leonotis leonurus
ATCTCTAGTGATCTGTTTTTACACGTAGAACAGTTTAAGCTCTAAAATAGCTAAGTGTGTTTCGAAAGACCATCATTAAAACTAAAAAATCTTAGGGTTCCCAACAATTTCCCCCTTTTTGATGATGTCGAAACCACACTTTACAATGATGTCCTAGCAACTCTTAAGAGTGATCTGGTTTGATGACCAGATAGATAATTGTTCGTTATTTAGGTTATAACGATCTAAGATATTTTATATGTGTTCTGGACAATAGAGTGTTGTCATCAGAAACTTCAAGGATTTTATATATGAATAAAGAGAAGAAAATAGAGTTTACAGATAGTCAAGACAAGAAAATAATAAGAAATACAGATCATAAAGATATGAGAATGAGTCTATCTGCTTTTTCTTTTCTCTTCTTGTTGCCTCTTCATCTTTGCTCTGGTCTCGTCCGAGATAAGCTGGACACTCTCGTATATCCCCTCTCTGATCCTTATGTAGTCCGGGTCCTCTGCATCCACCTTGTACCCTCTGTTCTCAGCAAGTTGGTTAATGGGTGAGCAGGAATGTCTTGTCTGGTAGATCAGTGCCTGGAATGCTGGGGCATGATCTGTATTCTTTTTCGGGCGCAGTGATCTGGATGTTAGCTTGTGCTGCAGCTTTTCTAATCTCTTCCACCAGATCACTAGCATCATTCATGTCTAGATATCGATTGAATTCTTCGTTAGGTGATCCATCAGTGTATGCAAGTTCCTTCAGGAAGTATCTGTAGAGAACGAATGCATTCTTGAGTCCTTCCCATCCATCTCTTAGGTGAACTGGGACCCAGTTGGTCACTCCAGATGGTCTGATGTGAGTCGATGGCCAGCTGGATCCAGTTTTCTTCTTTTTCTTCTGAGTCTGGCTCGATCTGCTAGATGATTTAGATTTTTGAGTGTGAGCAGATGGAGCAGATGGAGGGCTGGTTGTTTGTGCTATGCTCTGCTGCTCCGGTTGAGCTATCTCCTTTCCTTTCCCTTTTTCAGCAGCAGATGGCTTTGTTTTCTCCCCAGTCCCTTCCCCCTTTTCGACATCAGCAACAACCATGTTGATAAGTGTCCGCAGGGAAGAGATCTCTTCCTTCAATGCATTGATCTCTCTGTCGGTCTCCACCTTCTGTGTAAGCAGGGAAGTGATGTTGAGGTTGGAATCATCAAGCTGCTTTTGAAATGATTTTGTAATGTTGGACAGTTCAGCTGTGTGACGCTCTACATCTTCCTGGACAATCCCAAAGTCGTTGAAATATGTGTCGATCATTGTTTTGGTGGGATAGCGTAGTTCGCTTAACTTCCGTTCGACAAAATTCTTCCCATTGACCTCAAACTGTCTGAACATGGCCTTGGTGTGTGAGATGGCTTCCTTTAGAATATCAGCTGTTATGCCATCGATCTGTTCTTGCACTATGGTATGCACCATGTCCTTCTCTTTCTCGGCGAAGGCAGTGATAATCTTGTAGATTTTTTTGACTTTGAGCTCAGTGGTAAACAGACTTTGAGCAGCAGCTCGATCATCGTCCATTTTCTTGCTAACTTCTTCAATCTTCAGCCTGCAGATTCTCCTCAAGTCAGAGTCAACTTGATCGACATGTGTCTTCAAGTGATCGTTGAACTCTGTGAGTATGCGGATGGCTTCATCTTGAACTGTGGAGAGAGTGCCGTACATGTACTTGTCAACTTTCTGGGAGATGAGATCTCTCACTTGTGCATTAGACAGGGATTGATGCTGGGTCATCAATATGTCTTCCAGAGTTGACATTTCAACATATTCATCCATTGTGGCAGCGACAGCTGGGGTGTATATGTTATCTGTGTGTACACCACCCACCCTCTGTCCTGCTGGTTCATGTTCTGGTTCATGAATTGGTTCTTCCTCAGCCAGTGCAGTAGTGGGCTGTTCAACCTCAACCATGGGCTGATCTTGTTTTGTTATTGCTGCACCCTATTGGTGAGCATCAGCCTGAGCTACTTCAGCTGCTTCTTCTACAATCGCTTCAACAATCTCGTCATCTTCGTGATCAGAGGTTATACTTTCGAAGAATTGCAGCATCCCAGCCTTCTCATACAAAGATCTCAGATCGATCTTTAACTTGATGGCTTCGTGCTGGGATATGGCTAGTATGTCTTGGGGAAAAGATTCTCGTAGTTCTGTGATGGAAGAAACTCCGAAGGTGTTTAAGAAGATGGCTTCTTCTACTTTCAGCGCATCGATGGATTTAACCTTGAGCAGAGCATCCAGTACATAGAACTCCTTATCCTTGATAAGAAGCAGGAGTTGAACTCTCTTTGCTGCATCATAGCTCTCAGGAGTGAGCTGGATGCCTGGAAATCGTTTGAGAACAGCACGATCTGCCTCTGCTTCAAGTAGTTTTACAATTTTTTTAGCCTTGTGCTGTTCTTCATCTTCATCAGATGATGCATCCTCTCCTTCTAAGACCTCATCGATCTGCTCAAGTGGTTCTGCAGACGATGGACTGGTGGAGTGTGCTGGAGAGAAGTCCTTGGACTGATCTGGATGCACAGATGAAATGGGGGCCACATCCTCTGGTGGACCACCCAACTGAATTTCTTCTTCCTCAACCTCTTGTTGAGGGAGAATGGTTTCAGCTGCAGCAGGTACCTCAGCCTGGACTTCGTCTGTAAGCTTCTGAAGTCGTCTGCGCTTGGTTTTAGGTGGCTGGGCTGCTGTAGAGATATCTGTGTCAATCGAGCTAGATCTTCTGGTGGTCCTCTTAGTGGGTGTCTTCTCGATTGGTTTCTCCTTTGTGATTTTGGATTTGGTGGGTCGATCTGCTGGAATCCATATGGAGGAATCCAGATAGGATTCGAATTTCCCATCTCCATCAATGCATTAAAGACTACTGAGTCTTTAACCCTGGCAATCAGATTTGCTGAAATGCCCATTAATATTTCTATCTGATGCTGGTCCTTTGGGAAGTGCTGTCTGGTGTTGAATTCAACAGCAGTATCCCACTGGTGGTGAGGGAAGAATGTTTCCAGCATGAAGCTTATTTTCGTTGAGTGTCTGAAGCTGCTGCGCTTCACTTCAATGCCAGGGGATCCTCCTTTCACGAACAGGATCATCTTGGCTTCCTTGGCCAAGAGATCAAACAAAATCCTGCTCCAGTTCACTGGCAGGTTGAGTACCACTGCTACTAGGATCCTGAATTTCTCAGGGGTGACCTGATCGTAGGATCCATTGTGGTTGAGAAAGATTCGCTGTACGAATTCAAACAAAATTCTGAATTCTGGAGCGAGAAGTGCACGGACAAACATCCTGTTTGTGTATTGGATGGGTATAATCATCACTATCTCCACAGCTTCTTGCAGCTGTTGTGCAGTGATTTCCCCAAGGTCAAGACCTTCATCTTTCACTTTGTAAACGTCGTTGATGATGTTGATGACGTTGTACGAGGTGTTGCTGATAGTGTTCCCTTTACTCACCCTGATGGTTGCCTCGTCTCCACCCCGCTCTCCCTGCCATGAGAGGTAGAAGGCTGCAACATCCTTGGGTAGGAAATGAACTGGGTGTGAAGTGATAATATTGTGAAAGCCTACAGAAAACACAGAAGAGCATATGTGAGCACTATCCTTCCATCAGTGAAGTATAAGTGCCCAAAATAGTTTATACAGTCTAACAGTTTATATCATAGTAACCATAACCATTCGTATATGCAGATGAGAAAAGAGAACAGTTTAAAACGCATGATTGAAAAGTAACATAGGACAAATCACAACAAAACCATAAAATAGTGAACTTTTGCATTGGCGAACAAGGTCAAATGCCATTTCTAGTTTGTGAAACCCGAAGGTATCAAGAGTGGCAAAAAGGTCTTGGTGCAGATATGGTTTCAGAAAGTTCGCTTGGTCAAGAAAAACAGAGGATTTGGGTGCCATTGTTACTAAAACAGAGTGAAATTCGAAAGTAGAGAGAGTTTGAAAGAGAGGAAATTTTGCTAAGTGTTTCGAGAAATATAAGTGTAAGTGATAGATGAAACAACTTATCAAACATATAAACGAAAGAGAAGATAAGTAAAGGAATAAAATATTCAGAAATCCTTCCCTTTTTCAGCTTTTCCCGCCTTTCCATGTTCTAGGTTTACAGTCTATAACCGCCTCTCTTTATCGTGTGATGCACGCGCTTGATCAAACGGTTGTGACGTGGCGCGTTATTTTTGTTGCAGTCATTTTCTCCCTTTTTCTTGATTTGGAAGATATTTCCTCGATCACGTTTCCCAATTACTGTACTTAATCATCAAAAATAAAAGATTTGATATCTAGTGACGGAAATTAGATATTTTGTATAATTAGTCGCCATATATAGTTGACCTTTCCCCCTTAACTAAGTAATGGGATAATTAATAAGAAATATATTAAATTAATATCCATGTGGCATTTAGTAATCTGGTCAAGGTCGATCTCTTGCATAGTGATAACTATCGATCTGGTTGTGCCACTGTTCAATCTGGTGTTTTGACTCCTTTACTAATTCCCAGTTGGAATTTGATTAATTGACATATACTCAGTGATCTGGTGTCAATTCCCTATTGGAATTTCACGTGATCTGGATTTTATCAATCTGGACCATGATGATCTGGTTTTGATTCCCTATTGGAATATTGAATTTGATCTGGTTTAGATCAATCTGGTTCTTTCTTCAAGATTTAAAAGTCCTAGTTTTCCACAAAGCATCTTAAATCTTTCTTCTGGTAATGCCTTAGTGAGAATGTCTGCTCTCTGAACTTCAGTGTGTATTTTCTCAATCTGTACATGTTTTCTTTCAACATGGTCTCTTATGGAGTGATGTCTCACATCCACATGTTTGCATCTGGTGTGCAACACTGGGTTCTGTGTGATTGCTATAGCACTTGAACTGTCACAGAAAATTGGTATTTCCTTGACATCAATCTCATAATCTTTAAGCTGTTGTCTTAACCATAGTATTTGTGCACAACAACTTCCAGCTGCCATATATTTTGCCTCTGTAGTTGAGGTGGCAACTGATGTCTGTTTCTTTGAGGACCAAGAAATCAGTTTATTTCCTAGAAACTGACATGTACCAGATGTTGACTTTCTGTCCAGTTTACATCCAGCATAATCTGAGTCAGTATATCCAGTTAACTCAAAATTGTCTTCACATGGATACCATAATCCTACATGGGCTGTTCCCTTAAGATATCTTAGTATCTTCTTAGCTGCTTCCATGTGAGACTCTTTGGGATTTGCTTGATATCTTGCACATACACCTACTGCAAATGTGATGTCAGGTCGACTGGCAGTTAGGTATAGTAATGATCCAATAATCCCTCTGTATTGAGTAATGTTTGCTAGTTTTCCTTCTGGATCTGGATCAATTTTCCCATTTGTTTGCATTGGGATTTTTACTGGGTTACTGTCTTTTAACCCAAACTTGGTCAGTAGATCGTTGATGTATTTTGTCTGATTAATAAAGATACCTTCTTGTAGCTGCTTGACCTGCAAACCTAAAAAGAAGCTCATTTCTCCCATCATGGACATTTGGTACTTATTTTTCATAAGTTCAGCAAATTTGTCACACAGATAAGTAGATTGAGATCCAAAGATGATATCATCTACATAGATCTGGACTAGGAGAATGTTTTCTTTGACTTTGATGATAAACAAAGTCTTGTCAACAGATCCTCTTCTGAAACCAGATTCTAGTAGGAAGGTTGATAAGGTCTCATACCAAGCTCTAGGGGCTTGTTTTAGACCATAGACTGCATTAGCCAGTCTGTATACTTTCTGATCTGGATCTGCCTCTTCAAATCTAGGTGGCTGTTCCACATATACTTCTTCTTCAAGGATGCCATTAAGGAAGGCACTTTTGACGTCCATCTGGTATACTTTGAACCGTTTGTGAGCAGCATATGCTAGAAATAGCCTTATAGCTTCTAATCTGGCTACTGGTGCGAATGTTTCATCAAAATCAATGCCTTCTTGTTGATTATAGCCTTTAGCTACCAATCTGGCCTTGTTTCTGACTACTTCACCATTCTCATCTCGCTTATTTTTGAACACCCATTTTGCACCAATCACACCTTGGTGTTTGGGTCTGTCCATGAGATACCAGACTTCATTCCTTTTGAACTCATTGAGTTCTTCTTGCATTGCTGTTATCCAATTTGCATCTTGAAGTGCTTCATATGCATCAGATGGCTCCATGCGAGAGAGATAACAGCTTAACAATGCACTTTCTCCATGCATTCTTCTGGTCTTCACACGATCTGATGGGTTCCCAACGATCTGTTCTGGTGGATGATCTTGTATCCATCTTCTTCTTCTGGTCATCTCTTCATCAGATATTTCAGGATCAGGTTGATCTGTTGGTTCCTCAAACTCAGGGTGTGTTGTTGATATGGTTTGGAATGGATTCTCATCTGGACTTTCTTCTGAACTTGGATTTTCATGTTGATCATCGTTTGTAATGATTGTTTCATTGTTTTCTGTTGATGATCTGTTTTCATCCAGATTGTGTTGTGATATTCCCCCTTGCTGTATGATCTCTTCAGCAACAGGTGGAGTGACAATTTCTTCATCCTTACTTTTTGAATTCCAGACAAGAATATCTTCAAGTAGTAGTTCATTCATCTTTCTGGTAGTCACCTGGTTTTCTGTCTGCTTTTCATCTAGTGACCTGTGCTCAATAGTAGATTCGTCAAAAACAACATGAGGTGTTACCTCCACAATATGAGAGTTCTTATTGTAAACTCTATAAGTTTTACTAACATCAGAATATCCTAAGAATATTCTAGGATCAGTTTTGCTATCAAAAGTTTTCAATTGTGATTTCCCATTATTGTGTATGTAACACAGACAGCCAAAAGATCGAAAGTAGGAAATCTTAGGCTTTCTGCTGTTCCAAATCTCATGTGGTGTTTTTCTGTGTCTTATTGTGATGGATTATCTGTTTTGAGTATAGCAGGCTGTGTATATAGCTTCTGCCCAGAATTTCTTTGGTAGATTTGTTGCATTGAGCATTGTGCGAGCTGCTTCCTTGAGTGATCTGTTTCTCCTTTCAACAACTCCATTCTGTTGGGGAGTTCGAGCAGCAGATGTTTGATGAGTGATTCCCATCTTGTTGCAGTATGCTTCAATCTTCTGGTTGAGAAATTATGTTCCTCGATTTGTTCTGATAGAGGTTATACTCATCACTTTCTATTTTGTGATCTTGTGAAGGAAGTCAGGGAGCTTGTCTAGAGTCTCTTTCTTCTTTAACAAAAAGATGACCCAAGTGAATCTTGAGTAATCATCTATGATTACCAATGTGTACTTTCTCCCATTTATACTTAGTGGCTTCACTGGACCAAACAGATCAAGATGTAACAGCTCCAGTATCCTTGATGTTGAGTGAGCTGTTTTGCTTGTAAAGGATGATCTGGTTTGCTTTCCTGCTTGACAAGCATCACATATGTGATCTTTATCATACACTTGATCTGGTAGTCCTTCCACTAACTTTTCCTTGGCAATCCTGTTGATTGATTTAAAGTTTAGATGACAAGCATCACATATGTGATCTTTATGCCATAACCAGCTGATTTCTGATACAGTCTTAGTGACTAAGCAGGTCTCGATCTGATTTGTCCACTGGACAATATATTATCTATCCTGCAGTTTACCGGTAAGGAGTATTTCATCTCCTTCCTTGTTCTTCACCAGACAGTTGTTAGTATTAAAAACAATCTGATTACCATTAGCACAAAACTGACTTACAGAAAACAGATTGTGACTAAGACCCTCAACATATGACACATTAGTGATAGTGGTCTTGCCAACTTTGATGTTTCCATACCCTCTGGTATATCCTTTTGAATTACATCCAAAAGTGACCTGTGGTCCTGGTTTCTCTATGTAATCTGATAGTAGGTTTTTGTCACATGTCATGTGTTTTGAACAACCACTATCTCTTATCCAGATGGTTCCTCTTGCAACCTTACTCCTTCTTGCAGTTCTTTGATCCTGCAATTAATTAAACTTAGCTACCCTTTCAACGTTTGGGTGCCTGATTATTAGCAAACATTCCTTTTCGAATCCAGAACATTCTAGAGTTAGGAACAGAAATATAGCAAGTAATCATGTTTCCCTCATTATCAACTTTAGATATAGTGTGAATTTCAGATGGATGATATCTCTCTATTCCATCTTTCTTCAATCCTTTCTTAGTGGGTACTGTCCTGTTGACAAGTTTTGTCCTGTTGACATTTGCTTTTTGAAGCTGATTTGTTTCGGTGTAGTGAACTGGTTGTCCCTTTGTTTGATGATACTGCCTGTTCTTCGCATCTTTTATTATCATCTTTTGAGGGTAAGCTTTCTTATTTTTCAAGTCTTTCACTTGATCTGGATATCCTAATCCAGAGGACTTTTCTGAGTGGCCTGGATATCCTAATCCAGATGTGCCTTTTTGTTGCAGATTGATTAGCAACTTGGCACGCTCATCACTCTTGTAAATCATTTCTTTTCCTTTCTTGATATTTTCCTCAGCAACATTGTTTCTTGTAACCAGATCCTTAACTTTTGAGTTAAGTGAGTGGATCTCACTGTCTTTACTCTTGATCTGTTCTTCCAGATTGTTTATTTTAGCAACAAATTGTGTGTTTGTTGTGCTTAGAGTCTGCTCAACTTTCTTTAGTCTGTCATTCTCTTCAACAACTTCTTTAAATAGCCTCTTGATACTTGAGTAACTTTTGAACATCTCATCTATTTCATCCCATGAGTATTCTGCTTGATCTTCACTTTCCTATTCAAGTTCATTATTATTATCTGAGGAATTTAAGTAGCAAGAATTTACCTCAACTTCGTCTAGACCGTTGTCCAATCCCACATAGCATTCATTCCAGCTTTCTTCGTCGTCAGCAATGAAAGTTTCATCATTTTCTGATGAGCTATCTGAGAAATGACTCGAGCTACTTGAGTTCTGTTCAGCTATCATGGCTTTGCGCTCATATTTAAGCTTTCGATCTCTTTTAGCTCTTAGTTCTTCTCTTTGACTTCTGGACAGATCAGGACAATCTGTTTTGAAGTGACCTGTTCTGCCACATTCAAAGCAAGTGTAGTCTGTAGAGCTAGAGGTCTTTATTGTTTTAGCAGTCTGCTTCTTGGACTCATTCTTGTCATCAGATCAATCATTGTCATACTTCTTGTTGAAGTTTCTCTTGTTATCTTTGTAGAAGCGTCTGTATTTCTTTGATCTGGTCTCCATCTTGTCCATTCGTTTGGTTATCATTGCGAACTCTTTTAGGATTTTGTCATAGCCTTTCTCTTCATCTGGAGTAGTAGGCTCAGAAGGATCATCTGGTTTGCTCTTCGCTTTGAAGGCTACCTCTTTGTCCTTCTTTGAGCTGCTTTCTGCCTTTTTGGACATATGATCTGGTCCTCGAATTCTTTGAATGTCACATTCATGACCTTCGAGATGATCAAATAGGGCTTCAGTGGACAATTCATTAAAATCTGCTCTCAGAGGTTGCATTGCAGCATAGATCTCTCAGCTTGGTGGAAGAGCTCTAAGAACTTTCATGTTCTTCTCCCTTTGAGTATATTTGTTCTTTTTGAATGCAGATATCTCAAGGAGGATTCCAGTGAACCTCATCTTCATCTGTTCTATTGTCTCGCCTGGTTTCATTTTGAATTCATCATATTTGTTGCAGGCAAGAGACAGTTTGTTCTCAATCATTACTTCAGATCTTAGGGCTAGGTCTCTTAAGGCTTCCCACATCTCCTTGGCAGTATCCAGATCTTGGATTTTAGCCAGATGTATGCCTTTGACCACTCCTTTCTTCAGAAGTATATTTTCTGGGATCCTTTAGCACAGATTCTTTGACCACTCCTGTATCGGTGATACGAGTAGTTTCTTCTGTAATTGCCAATGGCCCTTCTTCGATTACTTTCCACATCAAACAGTGATGTGCTTTGAGACACATTTTGATTCTGAAGCTCCACTCTCTGTAACCTTGGATGGAGAATTCTTCGCATGCCCTGATAACAGATGATTCAATAGCAGATAGTATGCACGTGAATGAAAAAGGTTTTCCTAGATCTATTCAAGTTGACCACACAGGTTTTATCCCTGTGAAACAAAATAATGGTCGTTTGAACCACTGCTCTGATACCACTTGTTAGTCCCGAAAGAGCAAGGTTTGGTGTATAGGGGGGGGATACACCAAACTACAAACTTTTTCAGTTTACTTGACAAGTTATGAGAGAGTTCAAGCTATTCTGTA
>JAPKLX010001654.1:0-19020 GCA_026898415.1 Leonotis leonurus
GGAGATCGACCTGAGAAAAGGAATGAGGTAAAATCCACCTCATATGTCTAAGGCAGATTGCCCCGATATCTCTAAGGCAGAAAGAGAGGAGCTAAGAAGCAAGCGAGACAAAAAGCTTAAAGAACAACGTAAGGCCATGCTTGCTGAAGAACAAACTGCTCCAAGCACTTTTACCGACAGCTCGTCTGAGAACGATGAAACCTTTATGGCTAACGAGCTGGACCTCGAATGTGATGAATGCCTCATGGGTCATGAAAACGGACTCGACAATGACGAGGTAGAAAATAATTGCTCTTCTTTTACTTCTAACTCACTCAAATATGATTCGGGTGATGAAGAAATAGATGAAGAGGACGAACTGTCCATCGAAGACTTTAACAAACTCATGGAAGATCATGCAAGATTGAACAAAATGTTCAAACATGCGATAAAAGAAAATGGAAGAATGGCTGACACCATTCAAGAAATGAAAGAAATCAGTATCTCATTCAATGATAGGGAAAATGCTCTACTTCAGCAACTCAAAAGCAAGAGCGAAGAAAACTATACTTTGAATGCCAAGATTTCTGATCTCATTGATCGAGAAGCCTCTGCTTAAAGAAGGGTCGATGACTTGAGTGCAATGATCAACAACTCAATACACAAAAAGGAGGATCAGATTCAACTCATCAACGACATGCAAAGAAGAGCTGCAGATCGTACTGGACTAGGATTTGACGGAGTTGACAAAGGACCACCAAAAGGGAAATTTGTCAAAGAAAAGGGAAAAGATAAGATAGTGAATCTCAACAACAATGTAAGACAGCCACAAGCTATCTTAATCAAGGATCAAAGTCAGCGACAACAAAAATTCACTACACAAGGGATTGGATTTCAACCAAGGAAACAACCTGCTCAAAGGACAAATCAAACAGCTCAACAGCTTAACCTTCAGCGAGCTCCTCAACCATTCAACCAGAGACAACGATCTGCCCCTCACAAACCATCTGCTCCTAGGAAACAAGTGCCCAATCAACTATCTACTAAGAAGAAAGGCGTGTATATTGACTTTAGTGGCAAACAAATCAGACCTTCACAAACCGTTACTATTATTAGGCAGATTTGGGTTCCAAAAGGAACTTGGTCCACTAACAAAGCACCCTCATTCAGTAGGGTAGCTAAATAAACTTTCATTGCAGGATATGAGATCGATAAGAAGAAATCGCACAGCTCGGGGTGCAGTATGGATTCTTGACAGCGGATGTTACAAACATATGACATGCAACAAGGAGATGTTATCCAACTACAAACAAAGCAATGGACCAGTTGTAACCTTTGGAGGAGACTCGAAAGGATATACAAGAGGTTATGGCGATCTCCATGTTGGTAACACAATTATTCAGAATGTATCTTATGTTGAAGGATTAAATCACAATCTATTCTCAATTAGCCAATTTTGTGCTAATAACAAGAGAGTAGAATTTACCGCTAATAAATGTCTAGTAAAGAACTTGGAAGGAGAAGAAATTCTTCTTACCGGAATTTTGCAGGACAGATTGTACATTGTACAATGGAATGAACAGACTGAAACTTGTCTTGTAACTGCATCAAATTCCTCCACCAGCTGGCTATGGCACAAACGCTTGAGCCATCTCAACTTCAAATCAATCAACAAACTGGTGAAAAATAACCTAGTTGAAGGTCTGCCTACTCAAATCTATGACAAGGATCATGTATGTGAAGCTTGCTAAGAAGGAAAACAAACAAGAGCATCATTTCACACAAAGGCAGCTCACTCCACGTCAAGGATTCTGGAGCTTCTACACTTGGACCTTTTTGGACCTGTATCTCCATTAAGTGTAAACGGTAGAAAGTATACTCTAGTTGTCATTGATGATTTCTCTAGATTTACTTGGGTTAGTTTTATGTTCAAGAAAAAGGAAACTCTAGAGAAACTACCTGATCTCCTCAACAAACTTTCAAATCAAAAGGAGTCATCCATCATCACCATTCGATCTGATCGTGGAACCGAATTCATAAATCATATGATCGAAGGATACTGCTCAAAAATGGGAATTCAACATCAAACTTCAGCAGCTCGAACACCACAACAAAATGGGGTTGTGGAGAGACGTAACAGATTGCTCAAAGAGGCTGCCCGAACTATGTTAAATGAAATCAATCTCCCAAAGAAGTTCTGGGCAGAAGCAGTCAACACCGCCTACTACACACAAAATCGATCTGTCATCACTCAACGCCACGGGAAAACTCCATACGAACTGTGGAATAACAGGAAGCCTCGAATCTCATATTTTAAATCATTTGGTTGTAAATGTTACATTCACAATAATGGGAAAATTCTATTAAAAACCTTTGATAGCAAAAGTGATCAAGGAACATTTTTAGGATATTCCGAAATCAGTAAAGCTTATAGGGTTTTTAATAAGAGAACTCAAGTTGTGGAAGTAACACCACATGTTGTTTTTGATGAAGCTACCTTTGAAGTTTCAGGAACAGATTGCTCCTCTTCAAAAGATGATCTCTCATATTCAACCTTGAGAAATTCCACAAATAGACTCATTGATGACATTCTTCTTTGGAGTCCACGAAAAGATGATGAAGAAGAAACTTCTATTCAACCTGCTATAGAAAAACCACAGAAAGGGGGAACAGATGGACAACTAACTCATCTAGGGGAAACAAATGAAGGGGGAACTCCACATGAATGTTCTCAACCATCTGTTGATGAACAAAATAATCGATCTCCCTCCTCCCCAACACAACAACCATCGGTTCAAGAGTTGGTAAATGAAGTATCAAGTATTGATTTAAATACTAACAACCTCTTTGATGTGCCTACCATAGATTTTCCCAAATTTGAGAATCCGCCCGATGAAATGCAAATCGAAGTATCTGAGGATGAAATGAAAAGGCAAAGAAAATGGATAGATAACCATCCTTCTAATCTCATTGTTGGGAACCGAACGGATAAAGTCAAAACAAGACGCATGCACGGAGAAAGCGCATTACTAAGCTGCTACCTTGGTCACACCGAACCAAAGGACATCGAAGAAGCATTACAAAGTACAGATTGGATTAATGGCATGCAAGAAGAGCTAAATGAATTCAAGAGGAATGATGTATGGTATTTGGTAGATCGACCGAGACATCAAGGTGTTATTGGGGTCAAATGGATATTTAAAAATAAAAGAGATGAAACAGGCGAGGTGGTGAGAAACAAAGCAAGGCTAGTCGCCAAGGGATATTGTCACCTTTGCACCCATGGCACGACTAGAAGCTATCAGATTGTTTCTTGCTTATGCAGCCTTTCAACGCTTCAAAGTATTCCAGATGGATGTAAAAAGTGCATTCCTAAATGGTATTTTGGAAGAAGAAGTCTACTTGGAACAACCACCTGGGTTTGAAGTTGAAGATGAGAGAAAAGTATACAGATTAGCAAAAGCAGTATATGGACTAAAACAAGCTCCTCGAGCTTGGTATGAGACACTGTCTACATTCTTACTTCAATCGGGATTCAAATGAGGATCAGTTGACAAAACGCTATTCACCATCAAAGTCAAAGACTATATCCTTTTAGTCCAAATTTATGTTGATAATATCATTTTTGGATCCAAATCTGAATTCCTTTGTAACAAATTTAGCAAGTTAATGCAGGACAAATACAAGATGTCAATGATGGGAGAGATGAACTTCTTCTTAGGTTTACAAGTCAAACAATCTGCTGATGGGATCCTAATCAATCAATCCAAATATATCAACGATCTCATCACAAAGTTTGGAGTTAAAGATTGCAAACCAACAAAAATCCCTATGCAAACTAATGGACAGATTGGTCCTGATGTACTTGGAAAAAAAACGGATATAAAACAGTATCGTGGTATCATCGGATCACTTTTATATCTAACTGCAAGTCGACCTGATATTACTTTTGCTGTTGGTGTTTGTGCTAGGTATCAAGCTCGTCCACGGGAATCCCACTTGGAAGCAGCCAAAAGAATTTTGCGTTATCTCAAAGGAACCATTGAAATAGGTTTATGGTATCCATGTGATGATAATTTTGAATTAACTGGTTACTCTGACTCTGATTATGCAGGTTGCAAGCTTGATAGAAAATCCACTTCTGAAACTTGTCAATTTCTTGGAAACAAGCTCATCTCGTGGTTTTCTAAAAAGCAAACTTCGGTTGCAACTTCAACAACAGAAGCAGAGTACATGGTTGCAGGGAGTTGTACAGCACAAATCTTGTGGATAAAGCAACAACTAAAGGACTATGAAATCTTCATAGATGGTGTTCCAATATTTTGTGATAGCTCCAGCGCAATTGCCATCACTCAAAATCCTGTCCTACACACTCGCTGTAAATATGTGGATGTTCGTCATCATTTTATTCGTGATCATGTTGAAAAGAAGAACATCAAGATAGAGAAAATTCACACGGATGTGCAGCGAGCTGATATTCTCACAAAAGCATTACCCGAAGACAGATTCAAAATGCTTTGTGGAAAACTGGGATTAATAAATCTTGAAATTGGTACAAGTGTTGATAACAGCTAGCTGGTGGTAAAAAGCTATCTGTTATCACACCTTCAATTCTAGCTACTTATTTACTAAGTTTTAATGTGCTGTTAAACTTGTGCTTAATTTCAAAAACAATAACATGCTTTACTTTGAAAATTTACAGCCTGCTGTTTAGTTAAAAACACGGAGCAGATCGTTAAAAGAATAAAAACGATCTGCTGCCAATCCTCAAAAGCTGCAAACTGCATGAAAGTAAAAATGGACAGCCAACTGCTGATGTCAAGAATAGCAGATCGTTATTTATATATTAAGAACGATCTGCTTCCTCTTTGAATGACAAAATTTTGCAGATCGTTCAAAGTAAATACGATCTGCTAACAAAAGCAGCAAGCTACACAAAGTGTATCATAGCAGCTAGCTGTCACCAACAACTAAAGCAGATCGTTCAACCATGAAAACGATCTGCTGGAGCATTAATCAAGGGGGAATCAAGCTCCATTAATCAAGGGGGAATCAAGCTCATTTATTTCTCCAACTCTTTGATTATTTAATTCTAATGATTGCCCTTAAATACTATTAATTGCTAGGAAATGTCTAACGCCTCCATGATAGAAAAAGTACAGGATAAAGTAATGTTCATTTAATGTTGCAGTCCTCGATTATTGTTTCAAGGCAATGATGTGACGCAATTTTATGGCGTATGAACTTCACTCATTTTTGGGCGGCAAATCATTAAACAAGGGAGTATTCTCAACCGTCACTTGTTATTAATTTTATATGCTTTAATCTGTTTCGTTCATGATTTGCTTATAAATATGTGAATGTTTGACTGTTCCACTTATACTTTCAAATATTCCCTCTCTCATAAAACCTAAACCGCCATTGTTGTGATAGTTCTTTCAAACTAAGCTTTTCTGCAACTTCATACTTCTTCAAAATCACTCCAATCATTCTCAAAATGACCGCATTAGAAACTAGCTCTTCATCCTCTCAAGCAAAATCGATTTCCTTATCGGAGATGTTACACACTATTGAGGCAAAATTGACGCCTGAGCCTCGTGCTGTACTCACACATCACGGGTTTAGATCCCTCGATATTTTATTTAGCAAAATCGAGGCTTGCACAGGTTACATTACTTAAAAAGCATAAATTGGATTTCTAGGCTTCATATGATTGCTTACTCTACAGATACTACACAATTCTTGCTCTATGTATCTATGTGTTCTTTATATAGTATGGTTGTTTGCTTAGGATTTACTCAACTGTCTATGGTAAATTATCAATTTATCAACCAATAAACATTGTTTTCAATCACTTAATCGTATTACATCTCTGTCTAGGGTTTCACAAAATCATCATTGCGGAACCAGACTACTTTCTCCCACGACAAATAGCATTATTTTACTGTTCGTGGATGGTGGATGATAGAGATGAATATACCGTGAAGATACCCTTTGGAAAGACGAAGGAGGACAATATCCGCACTACAGTTATTGAAATGATTCTGCAAACCTACCATCTGGCTGATGAAGGTGATCTTGTGATTGAAGAGGTCACCGATGACCACATTCAAAGAACTCTCGCTATAATTCTTGCACATCCATTTACATGGACGGGAAAAGCATTCAATCGGGCGCTTATTCTACCCAGCTATAGACTGCTCCTTGATTACGTTCAAAAGGTGTTTCTTGGACACCTGCGTACCTTTGACTCTGTCACTGCTGGAAAGCTCAAAGTCATGGCTATAGTGTTACTTAATCTAAAGATAAATTGGGCAAGATCGCTGTTGAAACTCATCGTGGATGAAGAACAGCAAATCATTATTCGACAAAATGATGATGTAAACTGCACAAGTATCAACATCAAACGACCTCTCCGACTCTCCACCAAACTTAGTACTATCATTGTTGGGTTCTTCCAGAAGGATAAATGGCACAAATCTGTTGATTTCAGCAAGGATTGGATTCTACCAAGGACCCGTCACCAGATGGAAATGTCATTGGGCATTGCGTCTCAAATTTTTCTCAAAGTCAGTGATGAAAGATTGAAGGACGCACTGATTCGGGTCGGCCAATCAAATCCCGAATGGGAAATCCCAACAAAGAAACCAGAAACTGTTGGTGAAGCAGCAGCAGCAGCACAAGTAAAGGAAGCAGCAGTTGCAGATCGATCAGCAAAGAGGAAGGATTACCAGCTGCTGCTGTCAAAGAATTCAAAAACGCAAGGAAAACCAAGAGCAAACCCACTGCTCGAAATCTGGAGGATGAATTAGAAGCAACAGTTGACAAATTGAAGGAGCCGACTGCTCCAGAAATAAATGAAGTTGAGGTGGAACTTAATGTACACGAGCAGCCCGCTGATAATGTTGAAGAGCGAATAAAAGGAGCTCAATTACTTTTCACTCAGCTGCAAGAAAAGGCAACTGAGACTGTAATCAAGTCGATGCCTGGGATCCAGCTTACACCAGCCACATTTGAAATGGCTCAAAGGTTCCAAACTTATTTGGAAATAAGAGACTTCAAATTCTATATTTTGGAGGCCATTCTACTATTTTTTTCCATCAGCGAGCTAAAGGCTGAGGAAAACAAACTACAAACATTATTTGGATTTCTTGACGTGTCAGATGCAAGGCAGTATTTTTGTACCTATGTACTGACTAATATGAAAGAGGAAGCCGCTGCCCTTCAAATTGATCTCATTTCTTATTATGAAAAGGAGAAAGACTTGTACAACTTTGCTGTGGATTTGCAGTCAGGTGACTTTGATGAAATATTCACTTTTGAGGAGAAATCAGCTGAGAAACTACAGCTAGGTGACACATCCACATCCCAGCCCGCTGATACACTTGATAAGGTAGAACCATCTGCTGCAATGGAGGAAGCAGCATCCATTTTGGAACCATCTGCCACTCATATTGCAGAACAAGCTGTTGATGAACACATTGAAGAAATTTACACTCACGGCACAGCTCCAGATGGATTTCAACTACACAATATGGAGGAATTGCTCTCTGCAAATCTTGGTGCCCAAATGACAACAGATCAACTCAACGCACTTATTCATGAGAGGATTAATAATCGATCTGCTGCATTGGCCAACTTCATGTTCTCTGTTGCAGAAAGCGCACTTCAAACTGTTGAACAAAATGTCCAGCTCGCTCACTCCAAACTCTCCAACGAGCTGCATAAAGATTTGGATAACGATCGTGAAATTTTGATAAATTCAAGGATGAGACCAACAGCAGGATCGCTGCCATTCAAGAAGAGACAAAATCCTTCGAGACCAAGATGAATGAGGCAGGAAAGAAGATGGTGGAGGAAGTGAAAAAGAATGTGGAGGGACAATATGCGGACATGGAGAAAACCACCATTCCAACTGTGGTTCAAAGCTCGCTGCCCACATTGCTCAAAGACCAGCTGCCAAAGGCTTTAATTGAGGAAGACGTTGCAACTGACAATGAAATTTTCTTAATCAATAAAACAATCACGGACATGAAAGTAGCACACAGCGAGCTGGCTGTGAATTTTGAGTCTCACATCAAGGATGCTTCCAAACAGTTCCATGAAGTTCATGGCAACATCTCTTCATTCCTCCAATACAAAGAGAATTTTGAAGCCCAGTTCAAAGCACTACATGACGAAATCGCTTCTCTTCGACTAATCATTTCCAAGGAATTCATTGCTGATGTCGAAAAGGGAGAAGGGAAGAAGGTTGACCAGCCCGCTGCCCCCTCTAAGAAGAAACAAGCTGCACCCAAAAAGAAGAAGCTAACTGCTAAACAGGCCGCTGAAGCCAAGCAGTTACAAAGAGAGAATGAAGAAAAACGCAAAAGAGAGGAGGCCAAAATGGCAGCAGACCGAAAAGGGAAGAAGGTCATGACCGAGGATGATAAAAATGAAGAGATGTTCTTGGATGGATGCACGGCGGAGCAGATCGCTAATCCCGAGTTTAGAAAACTTTGGAGGGCTGAGAAGTTAAGGCAAGGAGAGACTGGTGCCAAAGATGACGAGATTGAATCTCCAGCTGAAGAAGAAGAAGAGTCTTCAAATCCAATATTCAAATTCTTTGAAAAATTCCAGTTGACTAACCCTCAAAACCTTACATGGATTCATTCCAAGAAGGCAGCTCAATGAAATAAATTGGTCAAAGAGTTCATAATGCAACACTATTATTTGATGGACCAAGATATACAAGGAGGATCAGTAGACGATCTGTTTTGATAAATTCTTTCCCAACACAAGAATCAAACTTTCATAGAATATCTTCACAGACAGTCTACTATGACTAACACCCCACTCACAGCCCCAAAGAAGACAACCCTTCTGTATCCAAGGATACCGGGAACCACAGAAGTCGATCACACTGCTGTCTTAAATGTCATAAATCGATCTGCTCAACTGATGAACTATCCAATTGACTTTAACAATAAGGACTACCGAAGACTCTTCAACGGAATCTATGCCAGTTTCGGTGTGCCTTCTGAATTGAGACAAAGAGAGATGGTAGAAAGGAGGAGGCAACAACTAGCTGATCAACAAAGAAGACAATCACAATCTGCAACAAAGGAAAGCCAACCACCTCCTCAACCATAATCATTATTTTGTTTAACAGCGAGCTGATATAAATGCAAAAATGTAATTGTAAGCTGTTAAGTCTATAAAGTAAAGTTTATTTTGAAAAACAACCTGATGACAATATCTTTTTGTCCAGGCAATGTTTTATGATTGACAATTTATTATTATGCTCTTAACTGTCCTTAACATTAATACTTCATATTTAAAAGAAAATATAAGTGTAGGTTTCGACATCATCAAAAAGGGGAAAATTGTTGGGAACCCCATGAAGTTACATTAGTTTTGATGATGTTCCTCGAAACTACACTAATGTTTTATATATTGGAAACCAGGTAGTCATTGTTATCTATTAAGGAATATCTTTAAGTGTAAAAGAAGCAGATCGTTTTCAAGATATAAATAACGATCTATATTATTCTAGTAAAAGGTATCTTGGACTCAATGTCTACTAAGATAACAAGTCTCTACTATTGTAAGTCAGCTAGCTCCTAATGTAGGTGAGTAGATCGTTTTTGGTATATTAATAACGATCTGCTTCCTATATAAGCAGCTCGCTGACATTTATACTTGTTCTTGGTTTCATTTTTTAATTCATCTATCAACAGATCACAAATGTAAAAGTGGTTTTAAATTTCAAACACACGTATAACGATCTGGTTCTATAGACTAGTTCTTCAAAGTCAGCCCGCTGCTTGGAACTACCATCAGATCATTTTCGTCGATTACAAATGGATGGGCAGCTAGTTCTCAAAATCAGCCCGCTGCTCGAACGCCAACAACATTATTCCAAGTCATTACTAGAGGCGGAAGCAGCTCGTTCCAAATGATTGCATCAATCTGCAGTCATCTCAAGCAGCAGATTGTTTGTGTCCAAAAACGATCTTATCATCTCTACCATATATATATAGCAGATCGTTTTATACCAAAAACGATCTGGTCGTCACATTCAATGGAGAACCAAAGAGATGAAGTTACAACACGAGGTACAGCAAGCTGTCATTTCATCAAATTCAAGCTGCTCCTCACAGTAACTACGGTGGACTGCCGACATACCTAAATTTGTCACAAGTCAACCACTACGTGTATTGTCACATCAACAACATACTTTAAGGAATGAAGTACAAGAAAATCAAAACTAATGTACGAAGAATTGTTAGGTATTTTAAGTCTGATGTTATTTGGGATGTTGACCTAACATGTGTATTTTTGTGTTTCTTCATAGGAATGTTGTTGTTGACCTCAGAATCCAGGTACATAGCCACGTGGAAGGTTGATTTGGCAGTGACTCAGCATCCAGGTCCACAACCACGTGGAAGGCTGACTTGGCGTCTCTTGAAAGACACGTGAAGACTTGAAGGATACTCAAAGACTGGAGAGAAGACCGAGTTATACCATGCAGCCATGCAGTTGAGATATTCATGCTAAGTGGAATTATGTTCCACAAATCCAGGAGTCAACAACCAACTGAAGTGGTTCCACAATTCCAGGCAGATATGCGGAGAGCAACAACTGAACAACTGACTGTGAAAATTGTGGAAGACATGGGCCAGCAGTTGCTATATTCATGGACCCAAGCCCATGTAATCTATCTATAAATACTAGAGTCATTCATTAAGTTGAGTGCGGATTTTGAGATGATATAAGAGGTTAGATAGACACGATTTGCAGATTAAGTTCGTAGTTTAGTGTGTATGATTCTTAGTCTTTTAAGATCATACGTTTAGTGTTTTTGTAAGAAGTGTTGTTGTTGTGTGGTACTAAACATTGTAACAACACAACACTTATTTTGATTATTCTTTTTGGCCGTATGGCTGCCGTGTAGGTTGTTCGTTAACACAACCTACGCAAAATTATCTCGTGTTTTCCTTCTTAGCTTCCGCAACAATCACTTAGAGTAGTTGATACACTTTCAAGTGGTATCAGAGCCATCACTCGACACACTGAGTGTGGTCCTGACTATATCACAACTCTAACGCGAAGATGGATCCAAATAGCACTGGAGCATTTCGACCTCCAATCCTGGATGGTTCGAATTATTCTTACTGGAAGTCACGTACCCGCTCTTATATCAAATCTCTTGATAGACGAGCATGGATTTCTGTGGAGAATGGGTGGTCACCACCAAAGCAAACTAATGCTGACGGTGATTGTGTTCCAATAGACCAAAGTGCCTGGTCACGTGAACAAATTGAAGCTACCACTCTTGATGATCGAGCACTAAATACTATAGTCTCAGCTGTTGACATAAACATGTTCAAATAATCAAGAACTGTATGTGTGCGAGAGATGCTTGAGATATACTCCAAAGACACTGTGAAGGTGACAAGAGCGTCAAGCAGTCTCGTCTACGTATTCTCGCCTCTCAATTCGAGGATATGAAGATGGAGAAAGATGAAGATATCTCTAGCTACATGAAAAGGATTCTTGACATTGCTAACGAGTGTCAAGACCTAGGAGATCCATTGAGCAACAAGGTTCTTGTCTCCAAAGCACTTCGAACGTTGCCGCCTAGATTTGACATGAAGGTAACAACCATTGAAACAGTGCAAGGCGTGAATGCACTGGAATTCACAGATCTCATGAATTCTTTCAAAACCTATGAGATGAATCACGAAGCAAGAGGAACCTTCCCCAAGAAGAAAACATTGGCTCTCACTGCAGGCTCAAGTTCATCACCATCATGCAGTAAGTTGTTGAACCAAATGGACTCTAGTGACTCCGAAGAAGTGGAAGAAATCTATGATGGAGATGATGTTGCCATGATCACCAGAAAGTTCAATCGCATGGTGAGAGAATTTAAACGTGATAAGTCCAAACCCAAGGGGCGTGATGTACCACGTTTGGAGTACTATGAACCTCCAAAGACCAACAACGATCAAAGAAAACCCCCTGTTACCCCTGTTAGAAACTCTTCTAACAACGAAGTATTCAAATACAGCTCCTCAAAGCTCGATGGCATACAATGTCATGAATATAAGGGCTTTGGACACTTTGCAAATCAGTGTGCCAACACAGTTCGAAAAAGGGGTAAATCTTATTGGGTTTCGTGGAATGATGATGAGCATGAGTTTTTTGAAGATGTTGAGGAAAAATTGTTTGAAAGTCTAGCACTGCATGTAACAATGCCTCCGCAAGACGTGCAGCAACACACAGATGCTGACATCTTCTCTGAATGGTATGATCCTAACTATTATTCTACATTGTTTTGTTTAAATGCCTCTATTGATGGTACAGGAAGTGTTGAGGACGACATAGACTCCACATGTACTGAAGAGTGTGATAGCAATGCCTTCTCAATAATTCATGGCTTGAAAAGGTTGTATGATGAGCTGTTGGGAAAATGGAAACATCAAGCAAAAGATCTGCTGACCGCAACAGCTGAGGTAACACGACTCAAGGAAGTTCAATCAAAACAGGAGGCATTGATCACACAACAAGACATAGAGCTCACCAAGGTGAAAACCAAACTTGAGAAAGCAGAACTTACCATCCGCAAGTGGAATACAGGTACTTACACACTTCAAGAGATCATGGATAGTGCGAATCCCAACAAACAAGGCCTTGGATATGCTGCACCAAATGTGTTGTGTAAAAGGTCCACATCGGAAGGAGAAACATCAAAAGGCGGAGCAGATGCTGTGACCACAAAGACCTCAACACAGAAGAAACAAGGGATCTCTCCAGCTGGAAAAGGTAAGAAAAAAGGTAAAAGATATAGGAGGAAATATATATGTCATTACTGTATGAAACTAGGACATATAAAACCCTTCTGTTATAAAAAACAAAGAGATGAGAGATCTGAGTGTGTACCACCACAGAAACCCAAAACAGTGTGGGTAAAGAAATCTGACCTAACTTGCAATGTTGTGTACACAGCCTTGAAAACTAACGTTTCAGGTTCTTGGTATTTTGACAGCGAATGTTCTCGTCACATGACAGGTAACAAAACATTCCTTTCCAATTATGAGACATATGATGGAGGAAATGTTTCTTTCGGTGGAGGCTCAAAAGGTAAAATTGTTGGTAAAGGTATACTAAATGTTCCTGGTTTACCTGCTTTAACAAATGTTTATCATGTGCAAGGACTTATGGCAAATCTTATCAGCATAAGTCAACTGTGTGATGGGAACATGTTTGTGAAATTTACTAAAAATGCATGCGAAGTTTACGACAACAAGAACTTGTGTATCATGACAGGTCCAAGGTCGTCAGACAATTGTTACATGACTGATCATGTGAAGTGCAACAAGGCTCAAGTTGATGATGTCATACTCTGGCATAAGAGATTAGGTCACACTAACTTTCAAAATCTTGGCAGGTTAATCAAGATGGATGCCGTGCGAGGTTTACCCAAACTTGGAAATGCAGACCAGATCGTGTGTGGAGACTGTCAACGAGGAAAACAATTACATGCCTCACATCCTGCCTTACAACACAGTGAACAACACTTTGGGACCAACCGATGTTTTGAACTTCTACATATGGATCTTGTAGGACCCATCGAAGTTGAAAGCATTGGTGGTAAAATGTATGTACTTGTTGTGATTGACGATTTTTCCAGATTCACATGGACCTATTTTTTACGAGAAAAATCTAAAATATTTGAGGTATTTAAAAATATGTTTTCTCGTGTTACTAATGTGTTTGATGCTAGAATATCTCGCATAAGGTCAGATCATGGTCGTGAGTTTGAAAACTCAAAATTTACAACCTTTTGTGATGAAAAATGAGTGTTCCAAGAGTTTGCAGCACCAAAAACACCACAACAGAATGGTGTGGTCGAACGCAAGAATAGGACCTTGATTGAGATGGCTAGGGTTATGCTGAGCTCAAAACAAATGGCAAAATGTTTTTGGGCTGAGGCAGTAAACACCGCATGTTACATCAACAATCGAGTCAACATTCGACCAGGCTCATTCAAAACACCATATGAGCTACTTAAGGGAAGAAAACCTAACCTAAAACATCTTCGTGTTTTCGGGTGTGTTTGTTTTATCTTAAATGATCGAGAGTATCTAACAAAGTTTGATGATAAGAGCGACAAAGGTGTATTTGTTGGGTACTCAACAAACAGCGTAGCTTATAGGGTATTTAATCTTCGTATCAAGACGATACAAGAATCTGTTAATGTTGTCTTTGATGATGCAGGTGCTGAGAACAAAGAGGTGGAAGCAGAAGATGACATATATCAATGGGGAGTTATTCTACCTCCTGTTGGGATGCAACCTGCTCCACCTAACACAACAACCGGCAGTGATGTGGAAAACAATGATACACAACAGGAACCAGAAGAAGAACAAGATGAGGTTCAAGAGGTCACTCACCGCAGAGAACCTCCAAGAAGAGTTAGAGAAAACCATCCATTGTCTCAAGTCATAGGAAATGTTGAGGATGGTGTTCGGATCAGACGAAAACAACCAGTTAACTATAGAGAAATGGCGTGCATGTACTCCGTGTGCTCTACAATTGATGGCGTAACATGTTTTGTCTCCAAGTTTGAACCAAAAAATGTCAAGGAAGCATTGACTGATGAGTTGACTAAAGATGATGCTGGAGAGGATGTTGAGCCAACACTCTACAGGTCTATGATAGGGAGTCTGCTGTACCTAACATCCATGCGTCCAGATTTGATGTTTAGTGTATGTGTATGCGCCAGGTATCAAGCTAAACCCAAGGTATCTCATATTAAAGCTGTTAAAAGAATCATCAGGTATGTTGCTGGAACATTAGAGTTAGGAATCCTTTTTTCTAAACACATGAATATGAGCTTGATTGGGTTTAGTGATTCTGATTGGGCTGGAGATGTGGATGATAGGAAAAGTAAAAGTGGAGGTTGTTTTTATCTAGGTAACAACATTGTGTCATGGCATAGCCGTAAGCAAAACTGTGTTTCCTTATCCACTGCTGAGTCCGAATATGTTGTAGCAAGCAGCTGTTGCACACAACTGCTGTGGCTTAAACAAATGCTTAGTGACTATGGCCTAGAAAACAATGACCTGGTTGTGTACTGTGACAATATGAGCGCCATAAACATTTCTAAAAATCATGTTCAACTCTCAAGAACAAAGCATATTGACATAAGACACCATTTCATTAGAGATCTAGTGGAACAAGAGGTGATTAAGCTTGAGTATGTGAAAACGGAAAACCAAGTTGCTGACATTTTTACAAAACGCTTGGATCATGAGAGATTCATACACTTACGAAAATCTCTTGGTCTTTGTTTTTCTCATTGATTTTTTGTTGTGCTACACCCGTATCTATATTATTGTTATCTATATCAAAGGGTGTAGCTTTTGTGTCTAACTTGCTGGTATAACATCACAGTCAACATGATCTGTCTACGGACGCCTGGTATTCTGCTATATATGTTTTTATGTAACTTTGTGGTAAACAATCCAAGTAGTTTGGGGGCACGGCATTCGCTGCGACGATGCTATCTTACAAAAAGATTGCAACTGCGACTGCTTTCGAGGGTGAAAGGCTAGGGGCACGG
This sequence comes from Leonotis leonurus, assembly GCA_026898415.1. Classification (NCBI taxonomy): domain Eukaryota; kingdom Viridiplantae; phylum Streptophyta; class Magnoliopsida; order Lamiales; family Lamiaceae; genus Leonotis; species Leonotis leonurus. The sequence goes on from JAPKLX010001654.1 coordinate 15,590, forward strand.
CGTTCGCTGTGACGATGCACTCTACGCTCACTAACTCTTGGATTCTTGTAGTTCTGCACCTATTTTGTCTATATAAACCGGCTGAATGTTGCAGAGACGTTGACACAACAGATCAAGTTAGACTGTTTTATCACTGTGATGTTCTCTAAATTGTTTTCATCAACATCAGCAACCTGTGTTTTCTGTATCTCATAATCTTGCATGTTCTCCTCAACATCACTTATTTCTCTCTTGATAGTGGGTTATAACTGTCGTGTAGCGTGTTTTTGGGTTTGTCAGGGTGAAAGTGAAACGACATAACTTCTTTTGAATTGAACTGTCGCCAGTCTGTTTCCCTACCCTCATCATGATTTTTTTGCCACAGTTGTCACTCACCACACGAAACCATAGAAAAACCGCCTCCTCTTTTGAAAGCTCTTGCTGCCCTAACACCGATTCTTCAAGCGTGCCTATCTTCCCAAAAAGGGGGAGAACAATATTGTTGCCGTACTGACCCTTTATTGTTGGAATGACATTTTATAGCTTTGCTCGTATAAATGTTAAACTGTTGTCTCTATGTTGTTGCTGCCCTTGAAGTTGTTTTGCAGGCATGAACATAGGGGGAGTTTGTTGTCTCTATGTTGTTGCAGCCCTTAAAGTTGTTTTGCAGGCATGAACATAGGGGGAGTTTGGAGCCCTCTCGTGAAGCTATAAGAAACGTTTTGTGAAGAAGGCACAAAAACAGGGGGAGTTTGTTAGGTATTTTAAGTCTGATGTTATTTGGGATGTTGACCTAACATGTGTGTTTTTTTGTTTCTTCACAGGAATGTTGTTGTTGACCTCAGCATCCAGGTACACAGCCACGTGAAAGGCTGATTTGGCAGTGACTCAGCATCCAGGTCCACAACCACGTGGAAGGCTGACTTGGCGTCTCTTGAAAGACACGTGAAGACTTGAAGGATACTCAAAGACTGGAGAGAAGACCGAGTCATACCATGCAGCCATGCAGTTGAGATATTCATGCTAAGTGGAATTCTGTTCCACAAATCTAGGAGTCAACAACCAACTGAAGTGGTTCCACAATTCCAGGCAGATATGCGGAGAGCAACAACTGAACAACTGACTGCGAAAATTGTGGAAGACATGGGCCAGCAGTTGCTATATTCATGGACCCAAGCCCATGTAATCTATCTATAAATACTAGAGTCATTCATTAAGTTGAGTGCGGATTTTGAGATGATATAAGAGGTTAGATAGACACGATTTGCAGATTAAGTTTGTAGTTTAGTGTGTATGATTCTTAGTCTTTTAAGATCATACATTTAGTGTTTTTGTAAGAAGTGTTGTTGTTGTGTGGTACTAAACATTATAACAACACAACACTTATTTTGATTATTCTTTTTGGCCGTAAGACTGCCGTGTAGGTTGTTCGTTAACACAACCTACGCAAAATTATCTTGTGTTTTCCTTCTTAGCTTCCGCAACAATCACTTAGAGTAGTTGATACACTTTCAAGGATCATTCCCAGTATGGCAAGACACAGGGAAATCGCGTGAAAGGTAGAAGCAACTCTCACATGGCAGCGCGTGTCTCAACATCCCTGCCATGCATTTAATGCAGCCATTAATGCGTTGAAAAAGAGAACCATTGTCTCCAATGGATAGTTTCTTCATTGAGGCTATATGTACCACCTTCACCTCCAGAAAGAAACACGAGAATTCAAGCGATTATCCTGCTATCACTGTGCTAAAATCTTCAAGCTTTCAGCATTCAAAACACTACCGACCATCAAGAATTCTCTGTAGTGTTTTCAGTTTTTGAAGATTACTTTATGGAAATCTATAGTTTACCAAAACCCAAGTTAGGATCTAGTTTTGATCCAAAAGTTGTAAGACGATTGTAGTTCTTCAATCTAAGAAGTGTAATCTCAAGTTGTTATCTAGTTTTGATAAAACTTGAGGCTCGAGCTCAACGAGTAAAAAGAAAGGAGACATAGTAGATTTCGATCTAGTTTTGATCGAGCCGTGGATGTAGGTAAAGTTTATCCCGAACCACTTTAAATTCTTTGTGTTCTTACTTTCTGTTTTTTACTTTATTATCATCTTCTTCATACTCTTGCATTTAAATCTTGGTTGATAATTTCTCAAAAGAAAGAAAACGTTCTTCACCTTAAAAAGAGCATTAACCACCATATTCCGCACACAACTTTAATCAAGTTTAAATATGTGTTTATCACTTGATTATTTTTATACACACATAAGGTATTAATTGAGTAAGACTTAATCTTCCTAACAAGAAGATTTGTTTTACTACTCCAAGCTATCTTAAGTTATTAAGAAGTATTAAAGCCTTATACTTAAGTTTTGAACAAGAAAACCTAAAAAGTTTGAATTGGTGTATTCGCCCCCCCCCCCCCCCATACACCAATCTAGCTCTTTCGGGACCAACAAGTGGTATCAGAGCAGTGGTCCATATTGACCATTGTTTCTAATTCACAGGAGATTATCTCTATGTGGTCATCTTGGATAGATCTTGAAAACGTTTTCACAGCATATTGCACTTGCACTTATTTAACCATCTACCTCGAAGTTATGGAAGGACAGATGATACGTGCTTGTGAGGATTTCTCCATTGCTGGATATGATGACTGGAGTTTCAGAATCGAGATGTGTTTACTTGCTCAACATATCAAAATGTGGAAGGTCATTACTAATGGACCCATCAAAATTATGAACAAGGGAGGTGCTGAGATAAATGATGGAATTGGTCCTACTCCTTCACTGGTCATAGCTGAAAAGGAGAAGACTATTGACGAATATACTGCAGAAGAAAGAAAAGAAGCTGGACTAGATGACTTCGCCAAAGGACTGATTTCGAGTACAGTAAGAGGCGTATACTTGGCCAAAATCAGACATCTTCAAACTGCCAAGGAGATGTGGGATGTACTCAAGGAAATTAGTCGTGGATCAAACATCATCCAAGAAAACAAGCTGTCCATTGCTTGTAATAAATTTGAAGAGTTCAAAATGAAGTCTGGAGAAACTATAGCCCAAATGAAGAACCGGTTCACCGAAGTTCTGATTGAAATAGCCATGATCGACAAAAACAAGTATTCTCAACGAGAGAAAAACTTGAAAGTGATCCGTGCTCTACCAGCTACTTGGGAAATCTACTCAGCCATGCATCCCATGATGCCAGAGTTTAATTCTCTTACCACTGACTCTCTATTTGATTTACTAACTGGAAATGAGTACGAGATCAATCGTATTCATGGTTTAACTAATTCATCCTCTAGCAAACTGTTGGTCCCGAAAGAGCAAGGTTTGGTGTATGGGGGGGGGGGGGGGAATACACCAAATGCAAACTTTTCAGTTTACTTGACTGTTTCAATCAGAGAGATGTAAACTTTCTGAATTACAGATTGCTCAAGGTGATAGAATGAATTGATTTTC
>JAPKLX010002113.1:0-15299 GCA_026898415.1 Leonotis leonurus
TAATCTGTTCCAAAACAGAAATCACTTAATCTATAGTGATCTGGTTTTAACACGAGGAACAGGTTAAACATATAAACAAACTAAGTGTGTTTCGAGAGACCATCATCAACACTAATCTTAGGGTTCCCAACAATTTCCCCCTTGTTGATGATGTCGAAACCACACTTTACAACAAGATCCTATCAGCGCAAAAAGAACGATCTAGTCTGGTATCCAGATTGTTGTGAGTACGTTATTAAGTTTATAACGTTTTAGGATAATTTATATGTGTTCTGGACAATGAATTGTTGTCATCAGAAACTCAAAATGGATTTCATATATTGATAAGAAGACAAGTGAGGTTATAGATAGAACATAAGAAAAGGCAGATCATAAAGATATAAGAAGTAAGACTACTATCTGCTTTTTCTTCTCTCCTCTTGTTGCTTCTTCATCTTGGTTCTGGTCTCATCAGAGATAAGCTGCACGCTTTCGTACACCCCTTCTCTTACCCTTATGTAGTCAGGGTCTTCAGCATCCACCTTATACCCTCTGTTTTCTGCCAGCTGATTTATGAAGTTTAGCAGAAAAGTCTTGTCCGGAAGGTCTGTCCCAGGGATGGTAGGACAGGTTCAGAATTCCTTCTCAGGAGCAGTTATAGTGATCTGGGCTTTGGCAGCTGCTGCTCTGATCTCCTCTACCAGATCCCTTGCATCATTTCGATCCATATACAGGTCGAAGGCTTCATTAGGTGTCCCCTCACAGTAGAGTGGTTCCTTGAGGAAATAGCGACACATAATGAACCCGTATTTCAGACCTTCAAGACCTTCCTTCAAATGATCTGGGACCCACTTGGTCTCTCCCTGTTTGGTCAGTGATTTTCGGATAGGAGCAGAAGAGAACCAGCTGGATCCTGCTCTTTTCTTTTTCTTGGGTGGTTGGGATGATCTGCTTGGAGTGAATGTCTTCTGTGCTTGGAATGAAGGAGAGCTGGCTGGACTAGGTCGATCTGGAATGATAGCTGGTTTCTTTGCAGTTGATGCACCAGATCCAGACAAGCTCTTCTGTTTCTCTTGTGCTGCTTTCTCTTTCTTCTTCTCCTGCGCAGCAGATGGCAGCTTTTTCTTCCCAATCCCTTCCCCCTTTTCGACATCATCAATAAATGATTGAATGAATGTCTTGAGGGAGGTGACCTCGGTCTTCAACTCTGCGACCTCTTTGTCCGATTCAAATCTGCTAGACAGCAGCGATGTAATGTTGAGATTGGAGTCATTGATCTGTTTCTGAAGAGAAGCCTGTGTGTTGGCCATGTCGGATTTGATCTCTTCTAGTGCTGCCTTGATATCCGCTGTTTCATCAAAATATGAAGTGATGAGGGTGGAGGTTGGGTAGCGCAGGTCACGTAGTTTCCTTTCAACAAAATTTCTCCCATCAACTTCAAACTGCCTGAGCATAGCTTTGGTATGGGAGATTGTTTCCTTGATAACATCAGCTGCTATCCCATCAGTCTGAGCCTTCACTATGTCGTGCACCATATCTTTTTCTTTTTCTGCAAAGGCACTGATGATTTTGTACATCTCCTTCACTTTGAATTCAGTTGAAAATAGATTTTGATCAATCTGTGCTTTCCTCTCATCAGCAGCAGCCCGATCATCATCTAGTTTCTTGTTGATCTCTTCAATCTTCAGTCTACAGATGCGCCTTAGATCAGAGTCGACCTGATTGACATGAGTTTGCAGGTGGTCGTTGAACTCTGTGAGTATGCGGGTGGCTTCATCTTGAACTGTGGTCAGTGTTCCATACATGTACTGATCCACCTTCTTGGAGATGAGATCTCTGATTTGAGTATGAGACAGTGATTGATGTTGGTCCATCAATATGTCTTCCAAGGTGTATGTCTGCACATGTATGTTCTGTGCAGCTGCAACAGCAGGAGTGATGATGTCATTGGTGAGCTCGCCGCCTATAGTTTGTCCAAGGAGGTCTTCCTCTGCTGGTGCAGGTGGGGTTGTGATCTGCACATCAGTTTCAGTCATGACCGCGTCTGGTGTAGATTCTGCTATTGCTGCACCCTGTTGGTGAGCATCAGTTGGGATTTCAGTTTCTTCTTTATCGACCACGCTGTTATAGAAATCTAGCTTTCCAGCTTTCTCATAGATCTCTCTGAGATTGACCTGTAGTGTCTGAGCTTCTAGCTGAGCTATTGCAAGGATGGATTGTGAGTAGCTTTCTCTTAGCTCAGCAACAGATGAGGCTTCAAAGATGTTTAATAGTGTGGCTTCCTCTGCTTTGAGCTGGTCGATAGTTCTGATTTTAAGCAGTGCATCTAAAACATAGAACTCCTTGTCCTTGATCAACAGCAGCAATTTGACTCTTTTAGCTGCATCATAGCTCTCTGGAGTGAGCTGGATGCCTGGAAATATGCTGAGGACAGCTCTGTCTGCTTCTGCTTCAATCATTTTGACTACTGACTGAGCTGTTTTATTCTCCACATCTTCATCTGAAGATTCAATTTCTTCTTCATCTTCTTCATTGATTTGTTCTAGAGACTCAGCAGAAGATGAGCTGATCGTGTGAGCTGGAGAAAAGTCTCTGGGCTGATCTGGGTGTACAGTTGACAGAGGCTCCACATCTTCTGGTTCATCAACCAGCACAACAACTTCTGCCTCCTCAACCTCCTGTTGAGGGATAGCAGCTTCTGTAGCAGCAGGTGCTTCAGTCTGAGGTTCGGCGATCAGTTTGTGAAGCCGTCTGCGTTTTGGTTTAGGCTGAGCTGCTGTAGAAGTATCTGTTTCAACAGAACTGGCCCTCCTGGTCACTCTCTTGGAGGGGGTTCTCTCAGCTGGCTTCTCCTTGGTGACCTTAGATTTTGTGGAGTGATCTGCTGGACCAGATGGAGGAATCCAGATTGGATTCGAGTTCCCCATCTCCATCAGAGCATTAAAGACTACAGGGTCCTTTGCTCTGGTGATCAGATTTGCTGAAATGCCCATCGACATTTCAATCTGATGTTGGTCCTTTGGAAAGTGCTGTTTCGCATTGAACTCAATTGCTGAATCCCATTGGTGATGAGGGAAGAATGATTCCAGCATAAAGCTGATCTTTGTGGAATGTTGAAGTGTGCTCCTTTTAACTTCAATGCCAGGGGAGCTGCCTTTCACGAATAGGATCATCTTGGCCTCCTTTGCCAAGAGATCGTATAAGATCCTGCTCCAGTTGACAGGCAGATCAAGAACCACTGCAGCTAATATCCTGAACTTTTCAGGAGTGACTTGGTCGTAGGATCCATTGTGATTTAAGAAAATCCGCTGAACGAATTCAAACAGGATCCTGAACTCTGGTGCGAGAAGTGAGCGAACAAACATCCTGTTTGTGTAATGGATGGGCACGATCATGACCATCTCCACAGCTTCTTGCAGCTGTTCTGCAGTAATTTCACCCATTTCTAACCCCTCATCCTTGACTTTATAAGCAGCGTTGATGAGGTTGATAACATTGTAGGGAGTGTTGCTGACAGTATTTCCTTTACTGACCCTTATGGTGGCCTCATCTCCACCTCTCTCTCCCTGCCATGAGAGGTAGAAGGCAGCAACATCCTTGGGTAGGAAGTGCACCGGGTGTGAAGTAATTATATTGTAGAAACCTACAGAAAACATAGTAGAACATATGTGAGCACTATCCTTCCATCAGTGAAGTATAAGTGCCACAGAAACAGTTTATGCAGTTCTATGATATTGACAGAGATCACAGACAAAAGAATAGAAGCAGAGTAAAACTAGAGTAAAAGCATTTTGAAATATGAATTAAGAGTTTTTTTTAAAAAATAAGAAACCTTTGCACTGGCGAACAAGGTCGAATGCCTTTTCCAGTTTATGAAACCCGAAGGTGTCAAGAACCGCAAAAAGGTCTTGATGAATATAAGGTTTCAGAAAGCTTGCTTGTTCCAGAAAAACAGATGATTTGGGAGCCATATTTGCTAGAAAGTGAGAGATTTTTCGAAGGAAGAGAGAATTTTGGAAGGCAGAAAATTTTCTAAGTGTTTCGAGAATTATGTAAGTGTGAGTGATACACGAAACGCCTTATCAGACTATATACGCAAAAGAGAAGATAAGAAGAGTAATAAAAATAATTAGAAATCCTTCCCTTTCTCAGCTTTCCCGCCTTTCCATGTACTAGGTTTTCAACCCATAGTCGTCTCTCTTGATCGTGTGATGCACGCGCTATAATCGAACGGTGGTGATATGGCGCGTTATCTTCGTTGCAGTCTTTTATTTCTCTTTTTCTTGATTTGGTAGATATTTTCTCGATCACGTCTCCCAATTACTGTATGTAATCATCAAAAATAAAAGATTTTGATATCTACTGTCAGAGTATAGATAATTAGTCGCTGTATATAGTTGACCTTTCCCCCTTAACCAAGTAATAGAATAATTAATAAGGAATATTAATTCAATATCCACGTGGCTTTCAAGTAATCTGGTAAAGGTCAATCTTATCTATGGTGATGACTATCGATCTGGTTGACTCCTTTAATGAATTCCCAGTTGGAATTATGATCAATCTGTTGTTCACATATACTTAGTGATCTGGTAGTAGTTCCCTGTTAAAATATTGAATTTTGATCTGGTTTAGATCAATCTGGTCCGCTCTTCAAGATTTAAAAGTCCTAGCTTTCCACAGAGCATCTTAAATCTTTCTTCTGGTAGTGCCTTAGTGAGAATATCTGCTCTCTGAATCTCAGTGTGTATCTTCTCAATCTGAACATGTTTTCTTTCAACATGGTCTCTTATAAAATGATGTCTCACATCAACATGTTTGCATCTGGTATGCAAGACAGGATTCTGTGTGATTGCTATAGCACTTGAGCTGTCACAGAAAATTCGTATTTCCTTGACATCAATCTCATAGTCTTTAAGCTGTTGTCTTAACCACAATATTTGTGCACAACAACTTCCAGCTGCCATACATTCTGCTTCTGTAGTTGAAGTGGCAACCGATGTCTGTTTCTTTGAGAACCATGAAATCAGTTTATTTCCCAGAAACTGACATGTACCAGATGTTGACTTTCTGTCCAGTTTGCATCCAGCGTAATCTGAGTCAGTATATCCAGTTAGCTCAAAGTTTTCTTCACATGGATACCATAATCCTATTTGGGCTGTTCCTTTAAGATATCTTAGTATCTTCTTGGCTGCTTCCATATGAGACTCTTTGGGGTTTGCTTGATATCTAGCACATACTCCTACTGCAAAAGTGATGTCAGGTCGACTGGCAGTTAGGTAGAGTAGTGATCCTATGATCCCTCTGTATTGTGTGATGTTAGCTGGTTTTCCCTCGGGATCTGGATCAATTTTCCCATTGGTCTGCATTGGGATTTTCACTGGATTACTATCTTTTAATCCAAACTTGGTTAGCAGATCGTTGATGTATTTTGTCTGATTAATAAATATACCATCTGGTAGCTGTTTGACCTGCAGTCCTAAAAAGAAACTCATCTCTCCCATCATAGACATTTGATACTTATTTTTCATAAGTTCAGCAAATTTGTCACACAGATAGGTGGATTGAGATCCAAAGATAATATCATCTACATAGATCTGGACTAAGAGAATGTTTTCATTGACCTTGATGATGAACAAAGTCTTGTCAACAGATCCTCTTCTAAATCCAGATTCTAGTAGGAAGGTTGATAAGGTCTCATACCAAGCTCTAGGGGCTTGTTTTAGACCATAGACTGCCTTAGCTAGTCTGTATACTTTCTGATCTGGATCTGCCTCTTCAAATCCAGGTGGCTGTTCAACATATACTTCTTCTTCAAGAATACCATTGAGGAAGGCACTTTTGACATCCATCTGGTATACCTTGAATCGTTTGTGAGCAGCATATGCTAGAAATAGCCTTATAGCTTCTAATCTGGCTACTGGTGCGAATGTTTCATCAAAATCAATGCCTTCTTGTTGATTATAGCCTTTAGCTACTAATCTGGCTTTGTTTCTGACTACTTCACCATTCTCATCCCGTTTGTTTTTGAAAACCCATTTTACACCAATTACTCCTTGGTGTTTTGGGTCTGTCCACAAGATACCAGACTTCATTTCTTTTGAACTCATTTAGTTCTTCTTGCATTGCTGTTATCCAATCTGCATCTTGGAGTGCTTCATAAGCATCAGATGGCTCCATGCGAGAGAGGTAACAGCTCAACAATGCACTTTCTCCATGCATTCTTCTTGTTTTCATACGATCTGATGGGTTCCCAACGATCTGTTCTGGTGGATGGTCTTGTATCCATCTTCTTCTCCTGGTCATTTCTTCATCAGATAACTCAGGATCAGGTTGATCTGTTGGTTCCTCAAATTCAGGGTGTGCTGTTGATGTAGCTTGAAATGGATTCTCATCTGGACTTTCTTCTGGAGGTTGATCATCATTTGCAATGGTTGTTTCATTGTTTTCTGTTGATGATCTGTTTTCATCCTGATTGTGTAGTAATGTTCCCCCTTGCTGTATGATTTCTTCAGCAACAGGTGGTGTGTTAATTTCTTCATCCTCACTTTTTGAATTCCAGATAAGAATATCTTCAAGTAAGAGTTCATTTATTCTTCTGGTAGTCATTTGGTTTTCTGTCTGCTTCCCATCTAGTGATCTGTACTCAACAGTAGACTCATCAAAAACAACATGGGGAATTACTTCCACAATATGAGAATTCTTATTGTAAACTCGATAAGCTTTACTGACATCAGAATATCCTAAGAATATTCCAGGATCAGTTTTGCTATCAAAAGTTTTCAGCTGTGATTTCCCATTATTGTGTATGTAACATAAACAACCAAAAGTTCTAAAGTAAGAAATCTTAGGTTTTCTGTTGTTCCATAGTTCATATGGAGTCTTTCCATGTCTGAGTGTGATGGATGATCTGTTTTGAGTGTAGCATGCTGTATATATGGCTTCAGCCCAGAATTTCTTTGGTAGGTTGGTTGCATTAAGCATTGTGCGAGCTACTTCTTTTAACGATCTGTTTCTCCTTTCAACCACTCCATTCTGTTGGGGAGTTCGAGCAGCAGATGTTTGATGAGTAATTCCCATCTTGTTGCAATATGCTTCAATCTTCTGGTTGAGAAATTCTGATCCTCGATCTGTTCTGATAGAGGTTATGCTTATCTCTTTCTGTTTAGTAATCTTGTGTAGAAAGTCAGGAAACTTGTCTAGGGTTTCTTTCTTCTTCAGCAGAAAGATGACCCAAGTAAATCTTGAGTAATCATCAATGATTACCAATGTGTACTTTCTCCCATTGATGCTTAGAGGTTTGACTGGTCCAAACAGATCAAGGTGTAACAGCTCAAGTATCCTTGATGTTGGGTGAGCTGCTTTGCTTGTAAAGGATGATCTGGTCTGCTTTCCAGCTTGACAAGCATCACATATGTGATCTTTATCATACACTTGATCTGGTAGTCCTTCTACTAACCTTTCCTTGGCAATCCTGTTGATTGATTTGAAATTAAGATGACTCAATCTCTTATGCCATAACCAGCTTGTTTCTGATACAGTCTTGGTGATTAAGCAGGTCTCGATCTGATTCGTCCACTGGACTATATATAATCTATCCTGCAGTTTACCGGTAAGGAGTATTTCATCTCCTTCCTTGTTCTTCACCAGACAGTTGTTAGCATCAAAAACAATCTGATTACCATTAGCACAAAATTGACTTACAGAAAACAGATTGTGACTAAGACCCTCAACATATGACACATTAGTGATTGTGGTCTTGCCAACTTTGATGTTTCCATACCCTCTGGTATATCCTTTTGAATTACATCCAAAAGTGACCTGTGGCCCTGGTTTCTCTATGTAATCTGTCAGTAGGTTCTTGTCACAAGTCATGTGTTTTGAACAACCACTGTCTATAATCCAGATAGTTCCTCTTGCTATCTTACTCCTTCTTGCAGTTCTTTGATCCTGCAATTAGTTAAACTTAGCTACCCTTTCAACGTTTGGGTGCTTGGTTATTAGCAAATGTTCCTTTTCGAATCCAGAACATTTTGGGGTCAAGAACAGAAATATAGCAGGTAATAGTATTTCCATCATTGTCAACTTTAGATAGTGAGTGAATTTCAGAAGGATGATATTTCTCTAATCCATCATTCTTCAATCCTTTCTTAACTGGTGCTGTCCTGTTGACATTATTGTTTGGTGGTGTCCTGTTGACCCTTTTGTTGTGAACATGATCTGATATTGTGTAGTAGGCTGATTGACCTTTCGATTGATGGTATTGCTTGTTGTCAGTCTGTTTTATGACCATCTTTTGAGGAAGACCTTTCTTGTTTTTCAAGTCTTTTACTTGATCTGGGATATTCTTCCTTTCTGGTACGAAGTTAATGGTTCCAGTCGATTTTCCTGAGTGACCTGGATATCCTAATCCAGATGTTCCCTTTTGTTGCAGATTGATTAGCAGCTTGGCACGCTCATCACTCTTGTAGATCATTTCTTTTCCTTTCTTGATCTTTTCTTCAGCAACATTGTATCTTGAGATCAGATCCTTAACTTTTGAATTAAGAGAGTGAATCTCACTGTCTTTGCTCTTGATCTGTTCTTCCAGATCAGTAATTTTGGCTACAAATTTAGTGTTTGCTGTGCTTAGAGTCTGCTCAATCTTCTTTAATCTGTCATTCTCTTCAACTACTTCTTTGAACAGTCTTTTGATGCTTGAGTAGCTTTTGAACATCTCGTCTATTTCATTCCATGAGTATTCTACTTGATCTTCACTTTCCTGTTTAAGATCACTATTATTATTTGAGGAATTTGAATAGCATGAATTTACCTCAACTTCATCTAGACCGTTGTCCAAGCCTACATAGCATTCATTCCAGCTTTCTTCGTCGTCAGCAATGAAAGCCTCATCATTTTCTGATGAACTGTCTGAGAAATGACTTGAGCTGCTTGAGTTCTGTTCAGCTATCATGGCTTTGCGCTCATTTTTAAGCTTTCGATCTCTTTTAGCTCTTAGTTCTTCTCTTTGGCTTCTGGACAGATTAGGACAATCTGTTTTGAAGTGACCTGTTCTGCCACATTCAAAACAAGTGTAATCTGTAGAGCTAGAGGTCTTTGTTGTTTTAGCAGTCTGCTGTTTAGATTCATTTTTGTCAACAGATCGATCATTATCATACTTCCTGTTGAAGTTCCTTCTGTTATCCTTGTAGAAGCGTCTGTATTTCTTCGATCTGGTTTCCATCTTGTCCATCTGTTTAGCAATCATAGCGAACTCTTTTAAGAGTTTGTCATAGCCTTTCTCTTCATCTGGAGTAACAGACTCAGAAGAATCATCTGGGTTGCTCTTCGCTTTGAAGGCTACCTCTTTATCTTTCTTTGAGCTGTTCTCTGCCTTTTTGGACATATGATCTGGTCCTTGGATTCTTTGAATGTCACACTCATGACCTTCGAGATGATCAAATAAGGCTTCAGTGGACAAATCATTGAAGTCTGCTCTTAGAGGTTGCATTGCTGCATAGATCTCCCAGCTGGGTGGAAGAGCTCTAAGAACTTTCATATTCTTCTCCCTTTGAGTATATTTGTTCTTTTTGAACGCAGATATTTCAAGAAGAATTCCAGTGAATCTCATTTTCATCTGTTCTATTGTCTCGCCTGGTTTCATTTTGAATTCGTCATATTTGTTGCAGGCTAGAGACAGCTTGTTCTCGATCATAACTTCAGATCCTAGGGCTAGGTCTCTTAAGGCTTCCCACATCTCTTTGGCAGTATCCAAATCTTGGATTTTGGCCAGATGTATGCCTTTGACCGTGCTGGAGATGATCCATTTGGCAAAATCATCAAGATTTGCTTCTCTTCTTTCTTCAGAGGTATATTTACTGGGATCCTTTAGTACAGTTTCTTTAACTGCTCCAGTCTCAGTGATACGAGTGGTTTCTTCTGTAATTGCCAATGGTCCTTCCTCAATTACTTTACACATTAAGCAATGATGAGCTTTAAGGCACATCTTGATCCTGAAGCTCCATTCTCTATATCCTTGAATAGAGAATTCTTCGCAAGCCCTGATAACAGATGACTCCATAACAGATAGTATGCACGTGAATGAAAAAGGTTTTCCTAGATCTATTCAAGTAGACCACGCAGGTTTTAACCTTGTGAAACAAAACAGTAGTCAATTTGAACCACTGCTCTGATACCACTTGTTGGTCCCGAAAGAGCAAGGTTTGGTGTATGGGGGGGGAATACACCAAATACAAACTTTTCAGTTTTACTTGACAGTTTATAAGAGAGCTCAAGCTATTCTATACAAGAAATTGCTTGGCAGTGACTTAACAGATTGATAAGCAGATCAATGTCTGATTTAGTCCAAACAGATTACTCTCTTAGTGAAAACACTTAGTTAATAATAAGATTGATCTTATTATCTTCTGAGTGTAGAGTGAGTGCGGAAGAATGGTGGATTAATGGTTGCTCTTGTTTTGAAAAACCTTAGTGAGTTAACCAGATTGATTAAGAGATTGCTTGAGATGCAGATGGATGATTATGCAGTGAGTTATAATAATAAACAACTGAAAGTAAAGAATGCAGAAATGTAAAGCACACAGTTGTTTAACGTGGTTCGGGAAATCCCTACGTCCACGATCTGGTCAAAACTAGACCAGATTATCCACTACTAGGATACTCTGCTTCTTTATACTCGTGGAGAACGAGTCACAAGTACCAATCACAACTAGAGTGATACTTATGCACGAATGAAGGGTCGTGTCCCTTTACAACAGATTACCTCTACGTTACCACTAGAAAACAACTAGCTAACGGGGTGATCTTCTTTCTCTCGATAAGACAGACTTGAATCGAGGTGGTTGGTGTGATGTTCAATCACAGATTGTTGAAGCTCTAAAGTCTGGAATGCAGAGTGCTTGAAAGTATAACAACAGTATAGCTCGTGTGTATCTACTTTTCCAGATTGTTGATTTCAACTATATAAGCATTGAATATTGAAATTCTAGCCGTTGTTGATTGGCGTGAGATAGATGGTATATTGCCAATCAATGGTTTCCATCATATCTGTTCTTGCCATATAGAAAAGGTTGACTCAATCTTTGATTTATGAAAATCAGATTGCTAACGGTCTGTTTCCTTATATGTTTAATCGTAGATCTTCTTTCCAAACCCTGTTGGATGGACTTTGATCTAGACGTGGCAAATGTATATGATGTGTAGGATGATGTCAGCTGATGGATTGATGACTCAATCGTTCTGGTTCCTCGCTGTAGGTATCGATCTGGTCACCGATCTGGTCACTGTCTGTTATAGCAGATCGATTCTTCTTTGGCATAAAAAACTTGACTTCATCCTATTCTAAGTTGAGAATGACTTCTATAGGAACATCTCCTTTACATTTTAAGTCATCTCCTAATCTGTTCCAAAACAGAAATCACTTAATCTATAGTGATCTAGTTTTAACACGAGGAACAGGTTAAACATATAAACAAACTAAGTGTGTTTCGAGAGACCATCATCAACACTAATCTTAGGGTTCCCAACAGATTGATGACTCAATCATTCTGGTTCCTCGCTGTAGGCATAGATCAGGTCATCGATCTGGTCGCTGTCTGTTACAGCAGATCAATTCCTTTTGGCGTGAAATCTTGACCTTCATCCTATATTAAGTTGAGATTGACTTCTATAGGAATATTTCCTTTACATATCAAGTCATCTCCTAATCTGTTTCATAACAGAGTACACTTTATATCTAGTGATCTGTTTAACACGTATATCAGCTCAAGCTCTAAAACAGCTAAGTGTTTTTCGAAAGACCATCATCAAAACAAAATATCTTAGGGTTCCTAACAATTTCTCCCTTTTTGATGATGTCAAAACCACACTTCACAACAATGTCCTAGCAACTCTTAAGAGTGATCTGGTTTGATGACCAGATAGATGATTGTTCGTTATTTAGGTTATAACGATTTAAGACAGTTTATATATGTTCTGGACAATTAGAGGTTGTCATCAGAAACTTCAAAGACAAACTTCATAGATAAGGGAGAATAAATTTTACAGATAATCATGACAAAGGTAAGAAGTGCAAATCAAAAAAAATATAGCTATCTGCTCTTTCTTCTCTCTTCCTGTTGTCTCTTCATCTTAGCTCTTGTCTCATCCGAGATCAGCTGCACACATTCATAGACACCCTCTCTTATCCTTATGTAGTCAGGGTCTTCTGCGTCAACTTTGTACCCTCTGTTCTCCGCGAGCTGGTTTATATAGGTGAGCAGAAAGGTCTTGTCAGGCAGATCAGTCCTTGGAATGGTTGGGCATGTTTTGAATTCCCTCTCTGGAGCAGTGATCTGGATTTTTACCTTTGCAGCTGCTTCTCTTATCCCTTCAACCAAGTCTTTAGCATCATTCATGTCAAGGTAGAGATTAAAGGCCTCGTTGGTTGTTCCTTCGCTGTATGCAGGCTCCTTGAGAAAATATCTGCACATGATAAATCCATCTCTCAGCCCTTCCCATCCTTCTCTTAAGTTCTCTGGGACCCAGTTGGTCTCTCCTTCTTTTGATTTTGATGTTCTGGTAGGAGCAGATGATGCCCAACTAAATCCAGAGCGTTTCTTTTTCTTCAGTGGTTGAGGTTGGCTCGATCTGCTTAAAGATGTGGTATTTTTTATTTGAGCAGATGTTGGTGCAGATGGTGGGTTGGTTGATTGTGGTGTGATCTGTTGCTCAGGTTGAACTATCTCCTTCTCCTTTCCTTTTGCAACAGCTGCAGCTGGCTTCTTCCCTTTCACAGATCCTTCCCCCTTTTTGACATCATCAACAACCATGTTGATAAGTGCCCGTAGGGAAGTGATCTCTTCTTTCAGTGTGTTGATCTCTTTGTCTGTCTCGACTTTTTGTGTAAGCAGCGATGTGATGTTAAGGTTTGAGTCATCAATCTACTTTTGGAGAGTGGTGCTTGTGGAGGCCAGGTTGGCAGTATGCGCTTCCTGCTCTTCTTTTATTATCCCAATCTCGTCAAAAAATGTGTCAATCATGAGTTTGGTTGGGTAGCCTAGATCACCCAGTTTTCTTTGTACAAAATCTTTCCCGTTGGCCTCAAACTACCTGAGCAATGATCTGGTGTAAGAGTTAGCTTCTTTGACTATGTCAGCTGTTAGACCATATGTCTGTTCCTTGACTATTGTGCGGACCATGTCTTTCTCTTTTTCAGCAAAGGCAGTGATGATCTTGTACATCTCTTTCACTTTCAGCTCAGTTGTAAACAAACTTTGATCGATCTGTGCCTTCCGTTCTTCGGCAGCAGCTCGATCATCGTCCATTTTTTGCTAATTTCTTCGATTTTCAGCCTACATATTCTTCTCAAGTCAGAGTCAACTTGATCGACGTGAGTCTTCAAGTGGTCGTTGAACTCTGTGAGTATGCGGATGGCTTCATCTTGGACGTAAGTGAGCGTTCCATACATGTATTTATCAACCTTCTGAGAGATGAGATCTCTCACTTGTGTATTGGACAGTGATTGATGCTGGTTCATCAATATGTCTTTCAAGTTTGTCATCTCCACATGTTCATCCAGTGTAGCTGCGACAGCTGGGGTATAGAGGTCATCAGTTGGTATACCCCCCACTCGCTGTCCAGCTGGCTCATGAGCTGGTTGAGCTTGATCACTCACTGCACCTTGAATAGTATGTTGCTGGGCTGGTTCCCCCTCAGCCTGTGCAGGAATCTGCTTTTCAACCTTAGTCATGGGTTGATATGTTGCAGGTTCTGGGATGGCTGCACCCTGTTGGTGAGTATCAGCTTGATCTGCTTTAACTGCTTCCTCCACAATCTCTTCTTCAATGTTGTTGTAAAAATCCAGCATATTTGCCTTTTCATAAACAGATCGCAGGTCGATTTGGAGTTCTTCAGCCTCAAATTTTGCCATGCCAAGTATGTCTGGCTGGTAGGTCTCCCTTAACTCAGAGATTGAAGAAGCAGTGAATATCTGGAGCAGAGTGGCTTCTTCGATTTTCAGTGCGTGAATTGATCTGGTGCGGAGCAGAGCATCCAGAACATAGAATTCTTTATCTTTCACCAGCAGAAGGAACTTTAGGCGTTTGGCTGCATCATAAGTCTCTGGGGTTAGTTGGATTCCAGGGAAGGTTCTGAGAATAGAATGATCTGCTTCTGTTTCCAGCATTCTAACCACTGTCTCTGCCTTCTGTAATTCCTCATCCTCATTAGTTGACTGCTCTTCTCCCTCAGCCTCCTCATCAATCTGCTCTAGCCGTTCAGCAGATGATGGGCTGGTGGAGTGTGCTGGAGAGAAGTCCTTGGATTGATCTGGGTGCACAGATGAAATGGGGGCCACATCCTCTGGTGGTCCACCCATCAGAACGTCCTCTTCCTCAACCTCCTGTTGAGGGAGAATGGTTACTGCAGCAACAGGTACTTCAGCCTGGACTTCATCACCAAGCTTCTGAAGTCGTCTGCGTTAGGGTTTCGGTGGCTGGGCTGCTGTTGATGTATCCGTGTCGATTGAGCTTGCCCTTCTGGTGACTCTCTTGGGAGGAGTCCTCTCAGTTGGTTTCTCCTTGGTAACCTCGGATTTTGTGGACCGTTCTGCTGGACCAGATGGAGGAATCCAGATGGAATTCGAGTTTCCCATCTCTATCAACGCATTAGTAAACACTGGGTCTTTCACCCGTGCAAGCAGATTTGCTGAAATGCCCATTGACATTTCTATCTGATGCTGATCCTTTGGGAAGTGCAGTCTGGAATTAAACTCGACGGCTGTATCCCACTGGTGTTGGGGAAAGAAGGTTTCCAGCATGTAGCTTATTTTTGTGGAATGTCTCAAGCTGCTTCTCTTCACCTCGATGCCAGGTGAGCCTCCTTTCACAAACAAGATCATCTTGGCCTCCTTTGCCAAGAGATCAAATAAGATCTTGCTCCAGTTCACTGGCAGGTTGAGTACCACGGCTGCTAGGATCCTGAACTTCTCAGGGGTAACCTGGTCATAGGATCCGTTGTGGTTGAGGAAGATTCGCTGTACGAATTCAAACAGAATTCTAAATTCTGGAGCGAGAAGGGCACGAGTGAACATCTTGTTCATGTACCGGATGGGTACTATCATCACCAATTCAACAACCTCTTGAAGCTGTTCTTCAGTGATCTCGCTGTGGTCAGTACCTTCATCCTTTAACTTGTACGCGTCGTTGATGATGTTGATGACATTGTAAGAGGTGTTGCTAATAGTATTCCCTTTACTCACCCTGATGGTTGCCTCGTGTCCACCCCTCTCTCCTTGCCATGAGAGATAGAAGGCGGCAACATCCTTAGGTAGGAAGTGAACTGGG
>JAPKLX010000708.1:0-54291 GCA_026898415.1 Leonotis leonurus
GGGGGCGCTCTTTTACGAGCTCCCTGAAGAGAGTGCCGGAGTGGATGGCATTTTGGAATGCCGAGATAAGGACGTCGTCGGATAGGCGGTCGACTTTGAGGTTTTCATTGTAGAATCTGGCCAAGAAGTCGCTAATGGATTCTCCTCGTCCTTGTCTCAATGTAAGGAGTTGAGCCGAACTGATCTTAGCCTCGGCTTTCTAGAAGAATCGTCGTTCGAAGGCATCTAGGAGGTCGGTGATCGACCCTATGCTGCAACACGGGAGGTTGTCGAACCACTTTCGTGCGTTGTCTATTAGCAGTTCGGGAAAAACTTTGCACATGTAGACGTCTTCGGCAAGCCCTTGGTTCAGCATATTTTATTGGTATTGTGACAGGAAGTTGTTGGGGTCACAGGAACCATTATAGGGTTTGATTGGTGGCACCCTATATGTTGGCGGGAGCGGAGTGTAGAGTATTTTTTTGGTGAAGGGGGTAGCGATTCGACTATAGATAGCGAATCTCCCTTCTCTATGGTCGTCCTCGTCACGTCGGGAAGGGTCGGCGTTTCGACGAGGTGCCCTTTCTCTATAGTCATCCTCGTCACGTCGAAAAGGATTGACGTTTCGACGAGGTGACGTTGGGCCACGCCGAGGTGAAATAAGATTATTATCTCCTCGGCGATTATGTTGCCTTTGGGGAAATTCGTCATTTCTTCCCTCGACAATCTAGAGGCTCGGGGGCCGAGGTCGCTGTCGTGGTGGTTCAGCTTTATCCTCCTCGTGTTGACTTCGTTGCCGATGTTGTTCGGTGAACTTGAGGAAGTCTTGTTCGTGGAGGTCTAGGTACGCCTTAAGCGCGTCTCCGAGCTGAGGCTGGAGCACGGCGTTCCCCTGTTGGTGACCTTGGTTTAGCCCTCCACTACTGATAGAATCATTAGATCGGTTTGAGTGGACATCTTCCACATGACCATCAGGAGTTCGGCTGGTTACTGGCTGCCTCTCGTTGGTAGAGGTACGAGGTGGATGGGCAAGTAGTTCGGCCTGGTTCTATTTTCCTTTGGCAGCGGCAGCTATAGCGGTGGAGCGGGTAGATCTCACCATCGTATTTTCACTCAGAAAACGTTGATCGATTTCACAAAATTTATATCGTTCCCACATACGGCGCCAGTGTTCGATCGTCAATTTTTAAAGTGATTTTATGATGATGAAATAAAGAATAAGAGGGACACGGGATTTACGTGGTTCGATCGTTAATTAGATCTACGTCCACGGAGAGAAGAGAGCCTTTATATTGATATTGAGTTCTTGAGAGTAATAATAAAATCCCCTTTTACATCTAGCTTAGGAGCACTATTTATAGATAACAAGTAGCGGTTAATTATGCCCGAGATCGTGGGCTGAAGTGGGCCGAGGTGACTTCTTGGCTTCTTAATGGGCCGAAGTGATTGGGCTCATGGGCCGAGCTGCTGGGCTCTTTGGGCCGAGCTGCTCTTGGGCCGTGCTACTCTTGGGCCTTGGTCTCGTTTGGGCCTGTTAGTGGGCTACATCCTATCAAATATCATCTAAAATGACAAAAGTTAAGACACTATTTATTATCACATCAATGCAAATATTTCACATTTAAATGAAATATCATTGAGAATCTTCATAATCAATATTGAACATTGAAGGGGAAGGACATGCCGTCAAAGTAGAAAAAAAAAAAAATTAGAATAGATCATCAATAATAACAAAAGTTAAGAAAATACTAAATAAAAATTGAATATATATATTTTATATAATACACACACATATATATATATATAAGAGAAATAAGAAGAAATGAGGAAGTGAAATATCAATGAACAAATAGAAAATACCGCAAACATATTTATAGAAAACTAGTATGTGTACCTGTTCGATGCACAAAAAATATAATTATAATTTATATCATATGTATAAGATAATGATCTTTCATTTATTTATCATATTGTTTATCATTTGGTTTGATGAGTTTTTCATTAGTACATTAGATGTGTATTGTCGTAATTAGATTGTAAAATGTGTCATGCCAAAATTTCTAAATTTTTGAAGTTCATCCAACTTGCACGAAAATTTTTGAACATATAAATATAATACGCAATTAGTTCTTTTATGGGATGTCAGATGGACATGTTTTACCTGTCTATATAATGTACTCCCTATTTTTTAATTAATAAATTTAATAGTTCTATGTATGATAAATATTTTTATTTATAGAAAATATTGAGGATAAAATATTTTAATTTTAATGATACAATGTTAGATTTTTATCATTTTAATAAAAAATAGAATATATATATATTGTTTATAATTAGTGGACTTTTTTTAAGTTCAAAATTTGATTGGCTGGAATTTTTTTGATGTATTTTTCGGAATAGATTATTTACGATTTTCCATTTTAAAGTTCAAACCGACCCAAATCTTGAATAACCTGAGCAGACAGGTCTGGCTTGTTATGACAATTGTATTATTTATATATATATATATATATAAATTCTATGTATATACATATCTTATCGCAATCTTCAATTTAAGATGTATAGTGTATATATTTTTATGCATGAAATAAAATAATGATGAGGAATCATATAAGTTTCCGTTAGAGAAAAAATAAATAGTTATTTGTCAAAATATACTACATAAATTGATTATTTAATAATTTTATTTTATTTACCTTACTTTTATATATCAAACTATTGATAAGTTAATAAATTTGAAATATTTATAAAATTGCCATTAAAATTGATATCGAAATTGAAACTGAAATTGATGGTTTATGTTTTATATATGCTAGTACATGTGTCCCGTACAAAGCACAAGAATATAATTATAACTTATTTGATTGTAAGGTTATTATTTTAATTTTTTTTATCATATTCCATGAAATTGTAGTTATTTATTTTAGTTTTCCTTTCTTTTACTTTATGTGTATTCAAAACATTGAATTTTATGTTGTTTAATATTTGACTTAATGAGTTATTTATTAGTTCATCAGAGATATTTTGACACGATTAGATCTGTCAAAATTGTTACATTAGACTTTCTAAGATGTTGAAACCCTTTCAAAAGTATAAATATAAGACTCACTTCGTGCGCTATTGGATGGGTCTATTTTACTTAACAATACAATATAATATTTTTTTTTAATTTACTAAATTTAATAAAAATAATTATTTTATCAACCTTTTGTATAATAAATATTTTTATAATGTTAGATTTTAATATTTTAATTTAAAAACTCAAAATTTTCAAAGATTGTTAATCTTGCAATTACACAATCACATTTGAAAATGAATTCTAATTGATGTTTTGTGTTGTGTGTATATATATATATATATGGTGGAGTTTTTTAAACCCGATATTAGTTTGGTTCTTAAAACTTTTAGATGTATTTTCAGGCATGATTATTTTGAGACCTAAATTTTTGAAGCCGATTCCTACCCTAATTTCGATTACTAAGAGTAGAGAGGTCAGGTCGATCTTGTCGTGACAACTTTTAACATATGTATTAATAATCCAAATAAATTAAATATCTTAGTATACCATTTATAATATTAGTGTATTTATATATATATATATATATATAGGTGTTCAAAGGAACCAAAACCGCCGGAACCGAACCGTAATCGGCGGTTTCGGGAACCGTAACCGTACCCGACGGTTCGATTTTGAATCGTAACCGTGTAGACGACAGTTCGGTTACGGTTCCAAAATTTTAGAATTGTGAACCGGCGGTTCTGAACCGTAACCGTCAATTTTGAACCGTATCACAATTTTATTATTAAATTTAATTTATTTCTTATATTATAAAGAGTCATTTTTTATAATAATATTTTTATAATTTATAATAACACATTATTACTTATGAATACATTACTAATTAAATAAAATAAAACTGAACTAGATGAGAACCTAATTAAACTCTAATATTATAAATTAAAATAATTAACTTTTTATTAGTGTTCATCTTATATTATTATATTTATGAAAATTAACATTTTATTTTATTTCATTTCATTAATATATTTGTGTTTAATGTGTTATTGAATTTAAGTATTCATGACATAATAACACATCAATTTTTTTTTATTTCATTATTAATATATTATTATATGGATATTATATATAATTAACACTAAATTAAAATAAATGTTTACCTAGTAATTATAGTATTACATTAAAAAGGTAATTATGTGATACAAAATTAAAGGATGATATGCATTGGTATATAATTAAAATTTTAAAAATTTAAATATATTAGCATTAATTTTTTAGACGGTTCGAAACCTTAACTGACGGTTTGGAACCGTAATTGGAACCGTCCTACATAGTTCGGTTCCAAACCGTGAACCGCCACAACTACGGTTCAGTTACAGTATGGTTCTGAACCGTAACCAAAGAGAGGCATATCTTTTCGATATGCAAATTAAGGAGTCTTTACTTAAGTTTAAAGTGTTGTAATATAAAGAAAAAAAATAAGGGTGCAATTAGTGTTTACTAATTACACCCTTATTACAATTAAACACCCCTTATTATTTCCATTTTGGGAAATGCCTCTCTTTGGACAGGACATGCCAAAATGGAATACGCCTCTTTTTGAAGATGACGAAGTGGTATATATATATATGTTGATTTATAAGAAAAATAAATATGCGAGAAATGTGAAAATATATCAATCATTCATTTGAATTAAAAAAATTGTGAGATTTTTTTCTTTAAAATAACTTATTTAAATATAATTATAATTTTCATGTCCATATTATATTAAAAAATGTTTATATTTGACTAAATTAATCATAATAATTAATTTTAGATAGATTAATGACATAAATTCTTTTTCATGTCCGTATTTGAACTTAGAGCGGGCGCGCACACACATATATATATATACACATATTTTAATTAATTATAAATATAATTTCATAAAATTATAAATTTATAAATTAGTAAATTAATAAATATAATTTTAAATAATTAATTATTGATAATATGTAGAAAAGAATAATAAAGATATAACTATTATTGATTAATTTAAAGTGTCATAATTTATTAATATTTAAATTATTTTTACATATTAAATTAAAGCTATTGTACTCTTTAATTTAGGATACATATTACATATATTTTACAAATGGAACAAATATTTTTACAGATAAAATAGAATTTGTATAAAGAGAAAAATATAATTACATTTTATTTTTATAGAATTATAAATTAATAATCAATATATTTAATTATAATTATTAATGTCATTGAAATTAAATTTATTTATAAAATTGTCATTGATATTGATAACTCATGTTTATATATATATATATATATATATATATATATATATATATATATATAGTTAAAAGAAAATGATTGTTAAATTATATTAGAACCTTTTAAATTTAAAATATTGTTTGAAGGTAAATGTTGGTAGCTTGACTTTTTCTTGTAAAAATCGAGATTGTGATATAAATATATGAAATATAAAATAACAAATTCTATCAATATCGTTACTGTCATCAATAAGAAAACTTTTAGGCTTGTTATCCTAAAACTTGTTCAAAAATATTATAATGAAAGGAACATAGAAGTTTGTCGCTAGGTATTTGGCCAAATGAGATCGTCTAGTTCCTATAGAACCTATTACTAAAATTCTCTTCAGATGAGGATAAGGCTAAAGGGAACGAAAAGAATTTTCCATAAAATGGAAATGCAAATGTATTAGTCTCACATAAAGTTTGTGAATAAATAATTGTTTGATAATGAATAAGGAATATCCGTCTTTCAGTTATGCTAAAGAGGATGTATCAAATTACAATAAACATATTAAGTGGTATCCACTATGCACCGTGAAGCGTCATATATATATATATATATATATATATATATATATATATAAAATAGGGAAGATATCAAATAAAAATAGTTTTGTATAAGTTAACTAAAAATAAATCTTAACTGTTAAATTATTTAGATTAATGATACAAATTAAAAAATAATTTTAGTATACTCTAAACATAAGAAATTTGTTATTCTTTCTGACTAGAATATATTAATTAGGATATAATTTAATCATATTTATTGGATACAAAATATAAATAATTTAGATATATTTTTAGGTAACATCATTATAATCATCTCATAATATATATATTTCCTGAAATCAAACGAAACTTTTAAAAATTGAATAAAATGAATTTTTCTAACGAAAGTGGTAAAAAAATTGAATAAAATCAAAATTGTATTAATGCAGTTTGTTGCCATGTAATGATAACGCCGAAATTGGCGTAATGACAAAAACAATATAGTGAATCATGGTGGTGATATTATGCCACGTCTGCAAATTTTGGCCACTTCTCCAATACCTAGATAAGAGTGAGGAGATTGAATTTATTAAAACTGTAACTTATCTAGAAGCACTGTCTCCCCATTTTTTGTCAATGTTTTAGAAACTGAACCCGTTATAAAGGAGTCATTGCGTCATTGCAATATATTTTTAAATTTTTTTATGTGATCTATAATTCTTTGTAAATTTGTCAAATGTTGGACAATGGAGTCCTAGAGCATCACTTAGGTTGGCCAAATATTGGTTTATGTGGCATAATTGTAATTAAAAAGAACTTTTTTAGGTGGAATTTGAGAGGTTGTATTGGTAGGTAGCAACGAGGTTTCTCACTTTGGATTTCTGGAATCTCTATTTTAATAATTATAAAATGATTGAATTTGAGAAAAATGATATTAATTTAATTTGTTAATTTAAATTTATAATATAAAATAAATAAATGAATAAAAACGAAAAAAAATTAAATATTTAATTTATTTAATTAAATAACATTAAAATTAAAAAAGCAATTTTAGAAATTAAAATTTCATTAATTTTAATTTCAAATACAAAATATAAGAAATTGAAATACGAGAATTGAAAACACACGGAATTAAAATACAATAAAAGAAACGAAAAAACACACTTAATTTAAATCCCCAAATCGAGCGTAGATTTCTTCGATTAAATCATGCTCGAACATCTCGTGAGCACGCTTATCTTGGAGGTTGGCCGAACGCTCCATGTACTCATTCAAACGTTCGTTGGCACCGCGAGTTGCTTCTTCGGGTGGAGTGGAGGAAGAGCTTGCTTCGGTCTCCGGTGCCCAACTAGTCGCATACGGACCTTTGTCTTCAAAAATCATGTTATGCAAAATAATGCAAGTATACATGATGTAAGATAAATGCTCACGAAATCAAAAGCGTGCCGAACCTTTAATGATTGCCCATCGAGATTGGAGTACTCCAAATGCTCGTTCGACGTCCTTGCGTGCCGCTTCTTGCATAACCTTGAAACGAGACCGTTTCTCGTCGGTGGGCGTCGACATTGATTTGACGAAAGTAGGCCAACATGGGTAAGCGTCGTCGGCTAAATAATAGCCCACGTTGTATTGTTTGTTGTTGGCCATGAACGTCACACGAGGCACTTTCCCGTTTAGCACGTCGTTGAACACCGTAGACTAGTTGAGCACGCAAACGTCGTTTGCCGATCCGGCGACGCCGAAGAAAGCATGCCAAATCCATAGATCTTGGGACGCGACCGCTTCGAGCATGATAGTTGGGTGACCTTTTTCTTGGCGTGTATAAGCCCCGCGCCACGCCATCGGATAATTTTTCCACGCCCAATGCATGCAATCGATGCTACCGAGCATGCTGGGGAAGCCGTGCTTCTCTTCGTGAAGTTCCGTTAGGCGTTAAATATCTTCTTGGTTGGGTCGTCTCAAATATTGAGACCCAAAAGCCTCCACAACAGCACGGCAAAAACGTTTGAGGCATTCGATGCCCGTTGACTCGGCGACCTGGAGATACTCGTCGTATTGATCGGCGGCACCTCCATTTGCAAGTTGCCAGATTGTAACCATGCATTTTTGTAGTGGCGTGAACCCTTGACGGCCCGTAGCATCTGTACGTTGTCGGAAGTATTGTTCACGATTCTCCAAGGTTGTGACGATGCAGAGAAATAATTCTCTCCGCATACGAAACCGACGTCGGAAATAATTGTCGGGGAATGTTGGATTTTGGGAGAAGTAGTCGTTGTATAGACGTACGGAGGCCTCCTCTCGATCCCTTTTGATGATAGCTTTCTTCTTTTTTTTTTGGACGTTGGGAGTCAGATGTGCCGAGTGATGCTAGATATTTATGACCAGCCTCCATAAAATTATTTGCGAGTTGCAAAAATTGAGCATTAATTTCATCGTCGGAATCGGAAGAAGAAGACATTTTTTTTTGGGCTAACTTGTAATAGAAATAGTTGAAGAAAGATGGTTGAAGGATTGAAGAATGAATGAAGATGTGTGAAAATGTGAGATTGAAATAGGGTATTTATCGATGAATTAAAGAATAAAAAAAAAGGAAAATAAAAAAAAAATTCTGGGGGCGCGGGAAACCGGTTTCCCGTGCCCAGCGCCTGTCTCACAAGACACAACCCGGCGCCGCAACCCCTTCTCCCGCAACGGGGGTTTCTCCCCCAAACTCCTGCGCTCCCTGCTTGGGTATCCCGCTCCTTAGGTGCTGTGGATGCTCTTATGAGTCTTTCATATTTAATTTTAATTTTACTGCTTTTGACTTAATTTAAATATTTAATTTAAATAACATCTATTTTTATTAAAACAATACAAAATGTTAGTTACTATATTATTTACTTTCCAATAAACAATTGTTTAAAATAATTTACATTATATCCACACATTTTATAATCAGACAATTATTTAATTTCATTTCAATCAAACAAAAACATTATTTATTTTTTAATTAAAAATATTTAAATTAAATGAATTTACATTGTCTCTACAACAATTTTTAAATCATGCATGTCATTTGATTTCAATTATTTAATTAGATGAAATTCAACAATTTATTATTATCTTGGATATCATTAAATTTTTTACAAACGGTAATAAATTAAGCACTAACCTACACACATTACCTCACTTACTGTTTCAATTAATAAATACTTCTAATTTTGGAGTTCAAATTACTGCACAAAATATCTATCAACAAAAAATTCATTCAAAAAATATGAAATGCAACAGAAATCATAGCTCATTTCATTGGTTTGATCAAAGAGTTGCAAATTGGAAAATCAAAGTTTGGTCTGCAATTGAAGTTAATCATAACCTACAAGATTCCAAGATTCATAATCAAAATGAAGACTATTCCCAAAAATTATTTTTTCATGAGAAAAATGTGACTATCAAAATTATTATTTTACATTTATTTAACTTAAAGGAATGAGTATGTGTATATATATATATATAAATACATATATTAATATACTACTCCAACGTCCTGTTAAAACTGACCATGTTTCCTTATTGAGATATCTCGATAAAAGTGGTCATTTACCTAAAAGAAAAGTTTTACCTTAAAAATACATAACTTACTTTTTTAAAACACAACACTTTACTTTCTTAGTCTCTGTGTCGGATCTCTTGTGACCGCATTTAGCGGGATGAATATAATATCATTTAATTGTTGATGGGCTCTAGAACTCATGACATCATTTAGAAGGATTCGACTTTAACATTATATTTATTTTCTTATATATTCAAATTATACTTTTTAACTAATATTTATATTTATTTGTTTTAAATTATAATTGTATTAAAATTTTCATTTATATGGGTGAAGAATACAAAAAATTGATACCGTGCATAGCATGAGACATCGAACTAGTTTTAAATTTTATTAAAATAGACATTAATTATAAAAAAATAAATTCATTAAAATTTAAAAATTACATTAATTAAAAGAACAAAATTAGAATTAAAAGTACATTAATTTAAAAAAAATAGAAATAAAATTACATTAATTGCAAAAAATTACATTAAAAATTAAATTACATTAATTTAAAAGAAACTGCATTAGAATTAAAATTATATTACTTAAAAAAGCTACATTAGAATTAAAATTACATCAATAAAAAAACTAAACTATTTATTCCACTTGCATTTGATTCGAGCCACCGTCATCATGTGTGTCTCGAGTTATTGGGGCGTGACGAGTCCGTTTTTCGTGTTCTATTTATGTCTTGTTTTAGGTCTAAATTGAGTCCTTTTCCCTTTATTTGTGTTGTGTTTTGTGTTTGAGAGGACATGAGTCTAGGGCTAGCAAGATGCAAGTCAAGTTGCAGGTCATTTCGAGAAAGAGACAAGGTTATGTACGGAGCAACTTGGCAGTCTGAAGCCCAAGGTAAGGTACCGCTCGAGATCACGCTGCAACTGCAAGGGGCAAGATGAGCACATTGGCCAAGAGAAGGAGACAAACTGAAGCATTCGGGAGCGCAGAAGATGACGGGCAAGACGTGGGGATGCGTGGCAGATTTCTTTCCTTCCATGGAAAAGGAAACATATCTCCCTTTCCTTTCACCAACGATTTGGGGAGGATTTGAGAATATTTCCTTCTATGCGGAAGATCTGATCGGGAAGGAAAGTTTCTCGGAACCATAGCCACCACCACCACGAAGGCCCAAGCCCATGGAAGATCTATTTATACCCGTGCCATGAATCAGAGGACGACACATACTAAGGGAGGGACGATGCCCGACTATTTTAGTTTAGTTCTTTTATTTTCTATGAGTGTTGGGGAGGAAGAAACAAGTCTTACGGGCAAACACTTATTTTAATTTCTGTTTAATGTTTTCGGCCTTGCCAAGGGTTGGTCCTGACAAGAGGATCTTTTGGTAACAACTCTATTTCCGTATTTCAATATAAGTATGCTTTTGTTTATTTCATGTTTTTTCTTTACTTTTCATATGAGTAGCTAGATTTATAAACTTGGCTTGGGAAAGATGAATTGAGTCTAATCTTATAACGTCTTGAGAGGTCTAACTGTGCACATAGTTGTATTGACATGTTCCTAAAGTGCTGGATCTGAATCCTATACAACTTGATCAAGTCTTCGGTGTTGTCTGGCCAGTAATAGTCTTGGGCAAAATCAAATTACAACTGCGAGTTGGAAACTCCAAGTGTTAGCGACTTCCTTCTTGCCAGCCAGAGGGATCAATGCGGTGATATAGATTGGGACGCCATGGGACAGGCGTCTAAGATGGTGTGCCCATGGTTGTTTTGTTCCCTGCAAATGCCTATTTGGGTATGCTGGAGTAAGCTTGGTCCAGGAGCAATCTTGGACAAGGGGGATAAGGGGATGAGTAACCTTACTTTCTAGGCTGAAAAGGTATGCTGGGCGAGGCTTCGGTGGCTACGTGATGATTAAAAAGGGGGCTGTCTGAGTGATGCGTTTGGGTGGTAGGAGTAAAACCCCATTCTTACGCTCGCCTTTAACCAATGACATGCAAGTACAATGAACAACTTTGCACCAATTATCAAGACATAAGTAAAGACTCAAGGATTCTAACCCAAGTCAAGTTGATTTTTCATTTAACTCTCTTAGTGTTTTCTTTTCAGTTATTTACTTTTACAATACTTTACTTTCTGCTTGATTACACTTCTTGCCTAAGGCAAGACCCGATTCAAAACCCCAAATTGTGACATCGAGAGAGGAATCCACCAACTCTTTGTGGGATCGACCCTGTACTTGCCACTAGAGAAACCTAGTGAAGTGTATCGGTATATAAATTTATTTTGATCAGAGCGATAACGACTTAGTTCCGTCAAATTGGCGCTGTTGCTGGGGAGGTTACGCCTTCCAGAATTTCTCTCTCACCTTGACTCAGGTCTTGTCCATGGTGTATGCTTCGTTCCAATCCTGAAGGACAAGTCAGAGACGTTTGATTTGATCCAGAGATCGAGAGAAACTCCAGGAGAAGAAGAAGCAGACTTAGGAGACAAGCATGGCTTGAGCGAGAAGCTCGTCAAGCAGCAAGAATGGTGGACGAACAAGGAGAAATGAAATATGATGACAATGGGAATGCACCTCCAGAGCAGACACTCAGGGAGATGATGTTTCCCAACAATAACAATCTGAAACCCTTGGGTATCACCTTGCCCGCGATAGCTGACAATTGGGAACTGAGACACTCTTTCATACAGATCTTGCCCAAGTTCAATGACTTTCCAGGAGAGGAACCGCAGATGCATCTTCTAGACTTTGAGATGGCCTGTGGAACCATCGGGACTAACGAGCTAGCAAAAAGGGAGTAGATACGTCTGATATCATTTCCTTTTTTACTTCAAGAAACTGCTCGAGAATTGATTTACACTTTACCTGCAGGTAGTGTCACGACTTGGCAAGCAATGCAGCAGAAGTTCCTGGAGAAATACTATTCTGTTTTGAGGATCCAGAATGGCCGCCCCAGCTTCCAGCCGGGCAACCCGAAAACCAAAAATCCCAAAAATAAATAAAACACGGGGGGAGCCTAGAAAAGAAAAGGGGTAGTAAAATCAGAAAAAATTTCAAAAAATATACACCCCATAAATAAGTGTGTTGGGGCCGGGGAGAAATTTAAGTGTGCTCTCTAGTCAAGGAATTGCCCAAGACTATAGTTCATACCGACCTTAGCCCAGTTTCAAAATTTTTCCAACCTTTTGCCAAAGCCACGTTACAACCCATGAGGACCAAAGGATAGATGCCTTGACCAGACTAATTGGGTGGAGACATGTAGAAGGCTTCTATGGGACTTTCTTGATCAACTAGGATGTCGAGCGTAAACACTTAGCCTAAACACAGAGTGCTGAGTGGGTAAGGAAACATATCTAAGCTCACTTGATCGCTATCTTAACCGCTTGAGAACATTGCTTGGTTTATACTCTAATTCCTATTTGTCTTGACTATTTTTGATACATGTATATTAGTGTGCTGGTTGTTTGAGTCTTTTATTTTCCTTCTCCTTTTGGACAAGTTATATTTACACGCTTGAGGACAATCGTGCCTAAAGTGTGTGAGGGTGACGAGTCTATTTTCGTGCTCGTTTTATGTCTTGTTTTAAGTCTACATCGAGTCATTATCCCTTTATTTGTATCGTGTTTTGTGTTTAGGAGGACACGAGTCTAGGGCTGGTAGGATGCAGGTCAAGTTGCAGGTCATCTTGAGAAAGAAGCAAGATTATGCATGGAGCAGCTTGAGAAGTTTGAAGCCCAAGGCAAGGTACCGGTCGAGATCACGTTGCAACCGCTAGGAGCAAGAGGAGCACATTGACCAAGAGAATGAGACACACTGAAGCAGTCAGGAGCATAGAAGATGACGGGCAAGACGCAGGGATGCATGGCAGATTTCTTTCCTTCCGCGGAAAAGGAAACATATCTCTATTTCCTTTCACAAACGATGTGGGGAGGAATTGAGAATATTTCCTTCTACGTGGAAGATTTGATCGGGAAGGAATGTTTGCCGGAACTCTAACCACCACCACGACGAAGGCCCAAACTCATGGAATATCTATTTATACCCACGCAATGAATCAGAGGACGACACATACAAAGGGAGGGACGACGCCCGACTGTTTTAGTCTAGTTCTTTTATTTTCTATGAGTGTTGCGGAAGAAGAAACAAGTCCTACGGGCAAACACATATTTTAATTTCTGTTTAATGCTTTTGGCCTTGCCAAGGATTGGTCTTGACAAGATGATCTTTTGTTAACAACTCTTTTTCCGTATTTCAATATAAGTATGCTTTTGTTTATTTCTTCCTTTTTCTTTACTTTTCGTATGAGTAGCTAGGTTTATAAACTTGGCTTGGGAAAGATGAATTGAGTCTAAATTTATAACATCTTGAGAGGTCTAACTGTGCATATAGTTATATTGGCATGTTCCTAAAGTGTTGGATCTGAATCCTATACAACTTGATCAAGTCCTTGGTATTGTTTGACCAGTAATAGTCTTGGGAAAGATCAAATTACAACTGCGAGCTGGAAACTCCAAGTGTTAGCGACTTCCTGCTTGCCAGCCAGAGGGATCAGTGCGGTGATGTAGGTGGGGACACCATGGGACAGGCGTCTGAGATGGTGTGCTCATGGTTGTTGTGTTCCCCGCAAATGCCTATTTGAGTATGATGGAGTAAGCTTGGTCCAGGAGCAATCTTGGGCAATTGAGATAAGGGGATGAGTAACCCTTACCTTCTGGGCTGAAAAAGTATGTTGGGCGAGGCTTTGGTGACTACGTGACGATTAAAAACGGGGCTTCCTGAGTGATGCGTTTGGGTGGTAGGAGTAAAACCTCATTCTTACACTCGCCTTTAACCAATGATATGCCAGTACAATGAAAAACTTTGCACCAATGATCAAGACATAAGTCAAGTCTCAAGGATTCTAACCCAAGTCAAGTTGTTTTCTCATGTAACTCTCTTAGTGTTTTCTTTTCAGTTATTTACTTTTACAACACTTTACTTTCTGTTTGATTACACTTCTTGCCCAAGGCAGGACCCGATTCAAAATCCAAAATTGTGACATCGAGAGAGGAATCTACCAACTCCCTGTGGGACCCTTTACTTGCCACTAGCAGAACCTAATGAAGAATATCGGTTTATAAATTTATCTTAATCATAGCGATAACGACTGAGCTCCGTCTGGGATTCATATTTGATGTATCTTTCATCAAGATCTTGTACTTTATACCTTGCATTTGATTGATGGCGAATTCCTTCAATGCTTGGGTACTCGTGACCAAATATTTCAAGGTGTCATCACTAGACTCGGTAGTTTTACTCTTTCTTTTCCTTTTGACCGTCTTTATCCCTATTTGACGTTGCTCGGACTCGGTTTGAGTGGAGTTGCTTGTGACTTCCTTCGTCCATGTTATTTTTGCCCCATTTGTTAGTCTCGGTATGGTCGGACATAATCTTTTGAAACTTAGACGTGTTTTATAAAATTTCCCAACAATGAAGATATTTGTAAGTGGCTAGGTTCGTTTGTTTGAAATCGGCCATCGCCTTGTTGATGACGTCGTGGTCGGAGTTGTTGCTTGTCCATACATTAACACATAGGTTGTTGACGAGTCTGTTTTTTGTGCTCTTTCTTAGCTTGTCTAGGTATAGATCGAGTCTTCTTTTCTTTGTTTTTGTATCTTTGTGTCTGGGAGGACACACTTTTGTCAGACAGGTTTTGTGTTTAAGAAAATGTATCGTGCGGGATCTGGACCTGACATTTCAAATCTGGAAGGCAAGGTTTCTTTAGCAACACCTTGGGCAAGCCGTTTGGAGACTCTTTGTGCCCAAGATGGAGTACCTGACGAACGAGGAGCTGAAAATGAAAGATTTGAAGAGATCATTGGAGGAGCGGCTGCATATTCTTACCGCGGAGCATAAACAAGGAAATATATATTTCTTTTATCTTGCCAAAGCTATATAAGGAAAGAATCAAGGCGGTCAACTGCTGGAGATACTAGGGATCCACTCAATAAGAAAATAAAATCTTCCATACAAACCCTAGCCGCCACCAAAACGAGTTGAATCCTGATCAAGAAGATGCACAAGTCAAGACCTTGAGCAAGACAACTATGAGAACGTTCGTTCAGAATACTTTATGACACATGGAGAAGCTTGGAGCAGAAGAAAGAAAATTTCGGGCAAGTTGGAAGACAATGTGCATACGACGCAAGTCATGACCATGCCCTTGGGCAAGGTGAGGAAGATCTTGGCAGCCGCAAAAAAATAAGGAAAGAAATCCCTTGAAACCCTAACTTGCTCAGAACGTCATGAGCCTGACCCATAACCCACTCAAGCTTTTATTTAATGTCCTGGTCGCAACAGCGGTCAGCATAAAACATAACGTGAAGTACGTGGAGGAGAGCCGCTACTACACGAACCACTCACACTCTTCGTTCTTTTTCTTAGTATATTATAGAATGATGTTTTGAGAGTTTAAGGGAGGAAGAAACGAAACCTTCAGACACTTTTTATTTTCCTTGTATTTATTTGCCTTGGTCAGGGTTGGTCCTACTATGGATTGTTTTCCGTTCTCTATTTAATTCTAGTATGTTTCCTTTTATCTTTTCCTTTTTATTTCTTTAATTTATGTATTGGTAATTTTAATACTTGGTTTGGGTAAAACGAGTTTAGCTAAAATCAACTTATCATTGTGAGGTCTAACTTGGGAAACGTAGTTGCATGTGTGTGTTCCTAAAGTGCTGGATCTGATTCTTATACAACTTGATCAAGTCCTCGGTTTTGTCTGGCCAGTAGCAGTCTTGGGCAAGATCAGGTTACAACTATGAGCTGGAAACTCCAAGTGTTAGCGACTCCCTGCTTGCCAGCTGTTTAGCCTCTTTTTGGTCATCTAAAATCGTATATTTCTTGTCTTTAATCTAGTAGTTTTCCCCATTTTGCATGATGTTTCGGGCTCCATTTACGTATCATTTTCTATTTCAGGATCACAGCCTAAAAAAGTGTTAAATTTGGAAACGGGAAGAGAAAAGATCGAGAAATGACAAGAGGATGAAGTTGAGAGCTGAGAGCACTAGTCAGGGGCCGCGGACCACGTAGGAACCGCTGACTAGGCAATGCGTGCCAAGACCGAGCCACATCCGAGCCAGGGTCAGCGGTCGCTGACCCAGCGGCTGACTCGGTCAGCAGCTAACGGTCGCGCCCGCCACATGCGTAACCAAACTTCTCAGCGGCCGCTGACCATCCTTCTCGCCTATAAATAGTCGACTCATTTCAAACTTTGTAGACAACATTTTTTCTCTCAACTTATAGATTGTTTTCTAGACGTTTTGCACTTATAATTCGAGCACCTCTCGACCTATTGTTCTAGGGTCGAGATCTTTGATTTTTAGTTAATCTTTTTTAGCTTTAGTGTTAGATTTCGAAGTATAGCCAATTACAACATTCTAGTTTCGTCGTTCTTTTTAGTTTTTCATTGTGGATTCAAGATCATTCTAGTTATTAATAAAGTTTATTTCCATTATTATTCCGGGTTCGTCTTATTATCAAGTTCATTTATTTGTTTATGCTTTCATTTTCTTATTTCGTTTATTTATTCTATGCTTTTTATGATCTCAATTTCCAAAGTATTCTCTACATTCTTCTTGACTCTGATTTCTAAGTTACTTGCATTCTTTTTAATTCGTATCTCATTTTCTTAGTTAAGAAATTCATTTCTTCGTTGATTTTCATTAGTTTAGAATTGACATTCCTCCGTTATTTATATTTCGTGCCTAGTTTTAAAACCTTCAAACATTCTTTTACTTTCTTTCGTTTGAACACATAATTAAATTGGCCTGCTAATTCTTCCATGAGAATACGAGTTGGGTTGACTTATCATTGTTAGAAGACCTCGTTAAGATTGCGAGCGACTCGAAACAATTTTAGTCGAATAAATTTTGACGTCGTTGCCGGGGAACGCTTTAGGCGATTCAATTCATTGTTCTTTTTCTTTTTCTTTTTATTTATTATGTTTTCTTCTTTCTTCTATATTATGGTACGCGTAACGTGTTCGCTGAGTGTTGTGTGTGCAAGCTCGCCGCAGTGCTAGGAAGCCTTTGACGCCCTTCATCGACAACATACATCGGAAGCGTGAAATCTTAGCCACCGTAGAAGAAGACATCGAGTGCATTGATGAATTCTTGCTACCACGATTATTCGAAGAGATGACCAATGAGATTGTTGACGAGAGACCGCGTTACATGGGCGATTTCACCAGGCCTAAATTCGGCACCACAAGCTCTGCTATCGTTCTATCGACAACAATCAAGAACTACGAGTTGAAGCCACACCACCAATCATTGCTCCCAACTTACCACTGACTCTCAAGTGAAGATGCTCTGACGTTCATCTGAGAATATTGAACTGTGGTGCAAACTTTTCCACCACTCTCACTGACAGAGGACCAACTCAAGTTAAAATTTATTTCGCTTCCATCTGGCTCGCTCACTACTTGGGAGTCGGCGTGCGAGAAATTCATGTTGAAGTATTACCCGCATCATAAAACTCAAGCGGTATGTACTAAGATAATGAATTTTGTGCAAGCCCATGACGAGCCATTCCATGAAGCCTGGGAGAGGTTTCAGGAGCTTCTACAGCAGTGTCCCCATCATCAGATGGCACCAGAGATGTTGTGCCAGTTGTTTTACGACAGTCTTCTTCAGACCACACAGTTCATGGTGGGCAGCTCAGCGGGAGGAAATATAGCAGTTAAAACAGCCGAGAAAATGAACGAAATATTTGAGACACTTGCAGCAAGTTCCCAGTAGAAATCATCTCGACCTCGGTATATGGAAGCAAGTGCGGTGACCGATACTCCCGATCTTAAGTAGCAAATGGCGGATATGATGAGGGAGCTACAAGATATGAACCGACCCCATCACCATCTGTTTAACAAGTTGCACCTGAGCCATGCGGTATTTGTGGCGACTATGGTCACGTGGTGGAAGAATGCCAACGAATGGCGGAGATGACTGTCGAAGGCGAGGCGGAAATTTATGCCACACAAGGATTCATGCCTCAACCACCCCGTCAACAAAATGCATGGAGGAATCAGCAAAACACGAGGTGGAGACCATAATTTCAAGGGCAAGGAGCGCAAAATTTTCAAAATCGACGCCCTCAAGCTCAAAATTTTCAGCCTCAGTATCAGCGTTAACTACAATTGTATTATCCACCACAACCGCAGCAACAACCTTTTCCACCACAGCAGCAACAATTTTATCACCCTCCAAATCAGCAGCATCAATATCCAATGCAGCTGTTTCCACGTTAAACTATGCCTCTTCAAAAATAATCTCTTG
Source organism: Leonotis leonurus (assembly GCA_026898415.1). NCBI lineage: Eukaryota > Viridiplantae > Streptophyta > Magnoliopsida > Lamiales > Lamiaceae > Leonotis > Leonotis leonurus. The sequence continues at coordinate 18,649 of JAPKLX010000708.1, forward strand.
AGGATAGTTTGACTGCTTTCATGCAAGAGAGTAAACAGGATCGAGAGGCACAAGATGGTACCATCAAATGCTTTGAGACTGCTATGGGACAAATTTCGGGTGCAGTGAACCATTGCAACAAAATAATCAAACGGGCAAAATTCCGGGGCAGGGTCATCAACCTCATCAAGCTCAAGCTGTGAATGTGTTGAGGAGTGGAAAAATGGTGGATAACAAAGTGGAGATGCCACCCTTCACCATTGATAAGGAGAACGGGCTCCCACCTGAAGTTGGGAAAGCCAAACCCGATTAGAAACTTCACAAGATAGTGAATCCGTATGTTCCGCCGATTCCTTATTCCAGCAGGCTAAGGAACGCAAAACACGACCAGCAGTTCGAGAATTTTTATAAAATGCAGTCTAAGGTAAACTTGAATTTAGCGCTTTTGGAAGTCATCCAAAACGTTCCCGCCTATGTCAAGTTCTTTAAAGAGTTGACGGCGAAGAAGAGAAAATTCGGTGATGAAGAAGTGGTGACAGTCTCCGAAGTGGCGAGCTCCATCATGCAGCAGCCCTTGCCTCTTAAGCAACACAATCCATGTAGTTTTTTTTATCAATATCGCTCTAGGAAATGGTAAGGAAGCATCGGGCATGTTAGATCTAGGAGCATAAATTAATTTGATGTCGTACTCTATTTTTAAGCAATTGGAATTAGGTGAACTTATATATACTCGCATGTGCTTATAGTTGGCCGATAGATCCGTTAGATATCCTAGAGGTGTCATTGAGGATGTTTTAATGCAAGTAGGTGGATTGATTGTTCCCGTTGATTTCGTTATTTTAGAGAGAGGAGATGTGCATGAAAATGGTGTAGAGAATACATTCCTTCTAGGAAGAACATTCATTTCCACCACTAATACTTTGATTGATGTTAAAAATGACATAATTATAATGTCTGTTATAGGAGAGGAAGTGACTTATTCTGCTCATAAGAGTCGCACCATACCATCTGCTAATTTTGTTGATGATTGCTATTACGTTGATACTATTGATTCCTTGGCCGAGAGTTCTTTTTTGCAGGATTTCACTAGTGAAAAATTTTTGGTGCAGGAAATTGATGAAAAAACCATCACTCAAGCAAAACCCAAGGGAGGCGTCAACACCTGACAAATTGGAACTCAAGAAGTTCCCCACTCACCTCAAGTACATTTTCTTGGAAGAAAGAGACAACAAACTCGTGATTATCTCATCCGAGTTGACAAAGGACCAAGAAAACCTACTACTTCCAGATCTCAAAAGGCACAAACTCGCTTTTGGATGGGGCTCAAGAAGCTCCCCATTCACCTCAAGTATATTTTCTTGGAATAAGGAGAGAACAAACCCGTGATCATCTCATCCGAGTTGACAAAGGACCAAGAACACTTACTACTTCCAGTTCTCAAGAAGGAGAGAACAAACCTGTGATCATCTCGCTTTTGGATGGGGCCTAGAGGACATTCACGACATTAGTCCTACTACATGCATGCACCGAATTAATCTTGAGAAAGGCGCCGTTCCAAAACGAGATGGCCAATGACGACTAAATCCAGTCTTCATGGAAGTCGTGCAAAAGGAGATTTTCAATTGTTGGTGGAAAGAATCATTTAGCTCATTGCGGATAGTGAGTGGGTGAGCCCGCTACATGGGGTACCCAAGAAGGGAGGAATCACTGTGATCCTAAACGACAAGCAAGAGCTTGTCCCTTCTCGACCCATCACGGGGTGGCAGATGTGCATTGACTACTGCAAATTAAATATCGCCACAAAAAAGGACCATTTTCCTCTTCATTTCATTGATCAAATGCTAGATAGATTATTCGGGCATGATTTTTACTATTTTCTTGATGGCCTTTAAGGATACTATCAAATTGTCATCGCACCGGAGGATCAAGCCATGGCGTTCATGAGCCTATTTAGCATATACGCGTATAAGAGAATGTCATTCAGACTATGCAATGCACCCAGAATGTTTCAAAGGTGCATGATGTCCATATTTTCCGAGATGATAGGGGACTTTGTCGAGATATTCATGGATAATTTTTCGGTATTCGGCTCATATTTTAATGATTGTTTACTTAAAATTGAGAATGCTTGAAAAATTACCTCCATTGAGAGATGTCAAGGGCATTAGAAGTTTCTTAGGTCATGCAGGTTTCTACCGACGTTTCATTAAAGATTTTTCTAAAATTTGCCAACCACTTTGCCATTTACTAGCTCAACATGTTCCTTTCGATTTTGATGACTCGTGTTTGCATGCTTTTTACCTATTGAAAGAAAAGTTGATTTCTGCCCCTATTGTCATTGGCCCTGATTATTCTATTCCTTTTGAGATTATGTGTGATGCATCTAATTTTGCAGTTGGAATTGTTTTAGGTCAACGAGTTGATAATATGCTTCGTGTGATTTACTACGCAAGTTTGACCTTGAACTCGGCCCAAGTAAATTACACCACCACGGAGAAGGAGATGTTCATCGTGATATTTGCCTTTGACAAATTTCGATCTTATACTTTAGGATCTAAGGTAATTATTCATAGTGATCATGCGGCTTGAGATACTTGTTGACCAAAGCCCAAGCTAAACCTAAATTAATTAGATGGGTATTACTTTTGCAAGAATTTGACGTAGAGATAAAAGATAGGAAAATAAGTGAAAATTTTGTGGCCGATCATCTTTCTAGACTTGAGCATTCTCATATTGATACATCTTGTGCTTCTGACAGTTTTCCTTATGAGAACATTTCTGAAATTGCAATCACTCCTTGGTATGCCGACATTGTGAATTACCTAGCATGCAATCTACTTAGACCTGGTCTAACCTCCAAAGAGAGAAACGATTTCTTCATGTGTGCATGCAATATTTTTGGGAGGAGCCTTACCTTTTCAAGCTTGGTAAGGATAGTGTAATCTGACGTTGCATTCTGGATTCCGAGCAAGAGCAAGTGCTTAGTTTCTGTTATGAATCCCCATGAAGAGGCCATTTTGGAGGACAAAAGACGGCCCATAAGGTTTTGCAAAGCGGGCTCTTTTGGCCAACTCTCTTCAAGGACGCTCAAACATTTTATTTGGCATGTGATAGATGCCAACGAGTTGGAGTCATAAGCCGCCGCAATGAGATGCCTCTCCAAAACATCTTGGTAGTCAAAATCTTCGACGTGTGGGGTATTGATTTCATGGGACCCTTCCCTAATCTTTTGGATACGAGTACATTTTATTAGTCGTTAATTATGTGTCCAAGTGGGTTGAAGCTATCCCCACTAGAACTTGTGATGCTAATGTTGTTCTCAAGTTTGTGTAGGAAAACATCTTATATAGATTTGGATCCCCTCGAGCTATCATTAACGATGGGGGAAAACACTTTTGCAATAAGTTGTTCGAAAAATTGATGAAGAACAAGATCACACACAAAGTCGCCACCCCATATCACCCACAAACTTTGGGGCAAGCCGAAATGAGTAATAGGCAAGTGAAGATCATATTGGAGAAAACCATAAAACTATCTTGGAAAGATTGGGCAGTCAAGCTAAATGATGCCTTATGGGCATATAGGACGACTTTCAAAAGCATTCTTGGGATGAGGCCGTACTGTCTTGTGTATGGGAAGGTGTGCCACTTGCCGGTCGAAGTAGAGTACAAAAGATATTGGGCAATCTAGACAGTGACATACGACCTCGACAATGCCGCCGAGAGGAGATCATTCCAAATTTCCGAGCTAGATGAGCTTCGAAATGAGGCGTATGAGAGTGCACGGATCTACAAAGACAAAGTGAAGCGGATCCATGACTGCCAAATTGTGCACAAGGAATTAAAACCGGAAATGAAAGTTCTACTTTTTAATTCTAAACTTCGACTATTCCCGGGCAAACTCAAATCAAGATGGAGCGGCATGTTCGTGATCAAAGACATACTACCATCCGAGGCTGTAGAACTATATAGTAATGAAGGGGAAGAGTCTTTTCGCATGAATGGACATCGGATAAAACCGTACATTAAAGGCGACTCCATGCCCGAAGTTGTGGAGTCAACACCCATCCGATCCCCCGTTGAATTTGTTTCATCCCGTCAAGTTAACGACGTGAAACAAGCGCTTTGTAGGAGGCAACCCACGCTCGTTTTCTCGTATTTTCATCTTTTATTTCAATTTATTTACTTCATTTTGTTAGTTAATTATTATTATTTTTCTTTGTTCGTAGATGTTACCGAGTTAGAAGGAAATTGAGACGAGACATGCAACGAAACGAAAAATCACACTTCGAAAAAGTCTGGATGAGAGGCCAAGTCAGTGGGCGCGGCACACTCAGCACCCGCGGAGGAGAGCACGAAGGAATTTGACGAGAGGAAGGGTCAGCGACCGCGGCACACTCAGCGGCCGCTGACCCAGCGCCAGCTGCACGCCCTCGGGTTAGCGGCCGCTAACCATTCCCCACGTAAATTCCTCCAAACCTTCCAAGAATTTTACTAGAACCATACTCAGCGGCCGCTGACACCTCATTGACCGCTGCGTCACCCGGATGCCACACTTAAATCACACTCTTCCTTCTTTTTCCCCACTTTTTTCACTCCCTCTCTGCTAAATACCCCAAACCCTAACCCTCCCCCAAATTTCTTTCTTCAATTCCTTCTTCCATACTCACCTTTATTTCCCTTTGCTTTTTAGTTTCTTTTCAGGTTTTTCTTTCCGTTTTGTCACTCAGAATGCCACAATTCAGGGACGTCTTTCTTATCCTTACTATATAGTTCTTTACTTTCTGCAATTAGGGCATTGCTCTATCTTTGTAGGGGGGGTGTCTTTTTAGTGCATTCATTCTTCATTTTATTATCTTGTTTATAAAAAATCTTGATTGTTTTAGAGCTACTTTGTCTTGATATCTTATGGTTAAATCGAGTCATGGCATGTGTTTGAGATATGATATGATTTGAAAGCCTTGATTGATTTGATTTGATTCATTTTATGAAATGTAGGTGAACTAGGAATGTGTGGAACATTATGACCGGATTCTTAATCTTAGTAGAATGATCGATATAGTGATACATGATGGTATAAATTGATTGATTCAATTGGCTAGATGTTTATTACCACTTGTTAGGTATCCATGTTTTGAAATGAAAATCGAACTTCTCAAGAGGTCTCTGCTCTTATGGGAACCATGAGCACGGGGAACTGCATGAGGATACATTAGGTAACCCCTAGTTGTTCACACCTCATGACTATGGCCATATAACTTGACATTGTTCTACATTGCCTTTTTGAGTTCGTTAAAAATAGGAATACAGAAGGATTCTACCCGCTCTCTTAATCAATAATTTAAAAATTATAAAAGAGATGGGTATGGGAAACCACACTGGAAAAACCCGAACATTCGGAGTACACACCCGGTGAACATTGTCCTTAATATTCCTCATATTGAAAAGAAAAGAAAAGAAAAGGAAAGAGAAAGATACGCCAATAAAGTGATGAATAAAAACTCTAGCCGGTTATGTGATCTCGATGTTACCTTGTGCATGATTGTTTAGTGTTGTTCGAATTGATGAGCATCTAGGTGGACTACTTTCTTCTATGATCTCTATGTGAGACGTGATGGTAGGAAAGTTGGTTGTGGAATGATTTGAAGTCTTGTCAGGAATGCATGTTGTGTCAGATTTTTTCTATGGATATTTTAGACTAAATTATGCTTGAGGACAAACAAGGTTTTGAGTGTGGAGGGGTTGTTTAGCCTCTTTTTCATCATCTAAACTCGTATATTTTTTGTCTTTAATCTCGTAGTTTTCCCCATTTTGCATGATGTTTTGGGCTCGATTTACGTGTCATTTTCTGCTTCAGGATCACAGCTTAAACAAGTGTTAAATTTGAAAACGGCATGAGAAAAGATCGAGAAATGATGAGAGGATGAAATTGAGAGTCGAGAGCACTAGTCAGCTACCGCGGACTATGTAGGAATCGCTGAATAGGCAGTGCGTGCTAAGACGGAGCCACAGCCAAGCCAACGTGCGAGAGCCAACATGAGCTTGGGTCTAACGGTCGCGCCCGCGACATGGGTAACCGAACTTCTCAGCGGCCGTTGACCATCCTTCTCGCCTATAAATAGTCATTTTTTAGACGTTTTGCACTTATAATTCGAGCACCTCTCGACCTATTGTTCTAGGGTCGAGATGTTTGATTTTCAGTTAGTCGTTTTTAGCTTTATTGTTAAATTTCGAAGGATAGCCAATCACAACATTCTAATTTCGTCGTTCTTTTTAGTTTTTTCATTATGGATTCAAAATCATTCCAGTTATTAATAAAGTTTGTTTCCGTTTATTATTCCGAATTCGTTTTATTATCAAGTTCATTTATTTGTTTATGCTTTCGTTTTCTTATTTTGTTTATTTATTCTATGCTCTTTTGGATCTTAATTTCCAAAGTATTCTCTACATTCTTCTTGACTCCGATTTCCAAGTTATTTGCATTCTTTTCAATTCGCATCTCGTTTTCTTAATTTGAAAGTTTGTTTCTCCGTTGATTTTCATTAGTTTAGAATTTACATTCTTCCGTTAGTTATATTCCATGACTAGTTTTAAAACCTTCAACTTTTACTTGCTTTCATTTTGAACAAAGAATTAAATTGCCCTGCTAAGTCTTCCTTGAGAATATGACTTGGGTTGGCTTATCATTGCTAGACGTTCGACCTCGTTAAGATTGCGAGCGACTTAAAATAATTTTAGTCGAACACCAGCCAGAGGGACGGGCGTCTGAGATGGTGTGCCCATGGTTTCGGTGTCCCGCTAATGCCTATTTGGGTATACTGGATTAAGTTTGGTCCAAGAGCAATCTTGGGCAAGGGGGATAAGGGAGTGAGTAACCCTTACCTTATGGGCTGAAAATGGATGTTATGCGAGACTTAGGTGGCTACATGACGAGTAAAAAGGGGGTTGCCTGAGTGATTCGTTTGGGTGGTAGGAGTAAAACCTCATTCTTATACTCGACCTTAATCAATGATATGCGTATGCAATGGGAATCTTTGCACCGATGACCAAGGAGTTGATCAAGGCGTACCAAGTTGAACCCCAAACTAAGTATCTTTTTTGCTTTATACTTTTCTTTTGTTTTATTTCAGGTCTTGGTTACTTCCCTGCCCGAGGCAGGTCCCCTTATAAAAATATGTAAATCATGACAGAGAGAGAGAGAGTACACCAACTCCCTGTGAGATCTATCATATACTAACCACTAGCAGAACCTAGTGTAAAGGATAGAAAAACTTATAAATTTATCTTGACTAGGTGATGACGACTGAGCCCTGTCAGATTGGCCCTGCTGTCGTGGAGTTGCGATTCCAGTATTTTCTCTCTCACTTTGATAATAGTCTTTTCTTTTATTTTGTATGTTTGATTCTAACCTTTTAGGTGACCAAGAGACCTGCATAATGGAAGGTTGAGGCAAACCGCTTAGGCAAGTCCATGGCCCAACTCATGGCGGAAGTCAATGGACATCGGTACTTTTTTATTTTATTTTGTTTTATTGCGGTCATAACCATTTTAACACTTTGCCTCGAGCAAAGTGTGTGAGTGGGGATGGTCGCCTTTGTTTTTGTTTGCCTTGATGTGCCTTTTGAGGGGGCTTGTTCTTCCTCGAAGGGGTGTTTGGTTCACGTGTGCAGACTTGACCAAGGCGATTGGTACTAGAGTCAGAACTGAGGCAAAAATGATTTAGAGGTTGGGGAAGACAATAGTCACGAATACTATCCTACCCGCCCGCCCAACCAGACCAGTGTCTTGACCATGCGGGAGATCCAACCTCCTAGCTCGCATTCCTTGCCCAAGCCTGACATGTTTCCAACTTGAGTCTTGCTAAGTTTGTCCTCCCTTTGTTTTTTGTTTGTCTTGTCTCGTGTCTTGTCTGTTGTACGGGGACCTTAATCAGTCTAACACTTTGTCTTGAGGAATGTGTGTGAGTGGGAGAGGGCCCCGCTTTTCGTTTGTCTTATTTGTTTTGAGTCTGTGAGTCTTGCTATCATGTTGTATGCATAGTCTTGAGCATGATAGGTGATAAGAGTTTTGAGCATGTCTTGAGCACGTTATAGGGTAGTAGAGTATGACGAAAAAGCAGTCTTGTGAGCATGAACCTTGTAAGATTTGAGCCTAAAATGTTATATGCGTCTATTTAGCATGATTTTTTTTTGTGTGTATTAAGATGTTTGACTCGGTTCGTACTAGAACTTGTATGTCTTCTTGGTCAAGACCCAGCAGACCTGGTTGAGAACTCTAGATTACTTAGGCACCCTTTTTTGTTAAAAGCTCAGAGCCAAAAACACCTACCAAAGTATATATTTATCCCTTGCTACCAAAACTTATATTCGTCTATCCTCTTGGTCAAGACCCAGCAGATCTGGTTGAGAACTCTAGATGACTTAGACACCCTTTTTTGTTAAAAGCTAAAGCCAAAAACACCTACCAAAACATATATTTATCCCTTGCTACCCATTTTGAGCTTTATTTGATTATTCATTTTGCCTCACGCTTATATATATAACCCCAAGAAACAGCCTACCCTTGGTCGGGTGAACTTAGGCAAAAAGAAAACTAAGGCAAGGAGACCCCCCTGCAACTATCTTGGTCTCCGGCCAGGCAGTTCAAGAAAATGTGATATCATGAAAGGGGGGGGGGTGTAAAAATGAAAGGGTAGGGGACGAAAAAAAAAGAGAGAAAAATAAAAAATAAAAAAATATGTCCCATAAATAAGTGTGCTCAGGCCCAAAAAGAAGATAAGTGTGGACAAGAAGTTTGGGGACGCCCGATATTTTAGTTCATACCTACCTTTAGCCCAGTTCCAAATACTGCCTACCTTACGCCATAAGCAACGTTACAACCCTGGAAAGACCTAAAGATAGACGCCTTGACCAGGCTAAGAGGGTGGAAACTTTGAGAAGACAGGCAAGACTATGAGACTACCTTGATCAAGCAATCTTCTGAGCGTAAACACTAAACCCTAAACACGGAGTGTTGAGTGGGTGAGGATGTTTCTCATATGTTCACTTGACTGCTATCTTGATGTACTTGAGGATAATTGCTCAATTTATGTTATCACTATCTACTTGCCATAAGTGTTTGAGATATATGTCTTATGACTTGTTGGCGTTTGAGTCTTTTATTTCTGCTTATTTTTGGGCAAGTTGTATTTACACGTTTGAGGATAATCGTGCTTAAAGTGTGTGAGTGTGATGAGCCCATTTTTCATGCTCTTTTTTAGCTTGTCTAGGTATAGATCGAGTCTTATTTTCTTTGTTTTTGTATCTTTGTGTCTAGGAGGACTCACTTTTGTGAGACAGGTAGTTGGGAAGAGTCTTGGGCAAGTCAGGCCACATTCTGTGAAAGAGGCAAATTCCAGGCGTTGTAACACCTTGAGCAAGGAACATTTGTGTTTAAGACAATGTACCGTGTGAGATCAGGACCTGACATTTCAAAGCTGAAAGACAAGGTTTCTTGAGCAACACCTTGGGCAAGCCATTTGGAGACTCTTTGTGCCCAAGATGGAGTACCTGACGAACGAGGAGCTGAAAATGAAAGATTTGACGAGATCATTGGAGGAGCGGATGTAGATTCTTACCGCGGAGCACAAACAAGGAAAGATATATTTCCTTTATGCAGAGTCTTCTTTATCCTGCCTGACGAATCAAGACGGTCAACTGCTAGAGATACTAGGGATCCACTCAAGAAGGAAGAATATCTTCCATACAAACTCTAGCCGCCACCAAGACGAGTTGAATCGTGACCAAGACGATGCGCAAGGCAAGACCTTGAGCAAGACAGCGAGGAGAGCGTTCATTCAGAATACTTTATGACACATGGAGAAACTTAGAGCAGAAGAAAGGAAAGTTCAGGCAAGTTGGAAGGCAATGTGCATACGACGCATGTCTTGACCATGTCCTTGGGCAAGGTGATGAAGATCCTGGTAGCCGTGAAAAAATAAGGAAAGAAATCTTTATTTTCTTACACAATGGATATGCACGATTTGGACCTCATTGATGATAGGGATGAATATATTTGAAAATATTTATGCAAGGAAATAAATCCCTTAAAACCCTAGCTTGCTCAGAACGTCATGAGCCTGGTCCATAGCCCACTCCAACTTCTATTTAATGTTCTGGTCCCAACAGCGGTCAACATAAAACATAACGTGAAGTACGTGGAGGATAGCCGCTACTACACGAACAACTCACACTCTTCGTTCTTTTCTTAGTATATTATAGAATGATGTTTTGAGAGTCTAAGTGAGAAAGAAACGAAGCATTCAGACACCTTTTATTTTCCTTGTATTTATTTTCCTTAGTCAGGGTTGGTCCTGCTATTGATTGTTTTCCGTTCTCTATTTAATTCTAGTATGTTTCCTTTTATCTTTTCCTTTTCGTTTCTTTAATTTATGTATAGGTAATTTAATACTTGGTTTGGGTAAAACGAGTTTAGCTAAAATCAACTTATCATTGTGAGGTCTAACTTGGCCAACGTAGTTGCATGTGTGTGTTCCTAAAGTGCTGGATTTGATTCTTATACAACTTGATCAAGTCCTCGGTTTTGTCTGGCCAGTAGCAGTCTTGGGCAAGATCAGGTTACAACTGCGAGTTGGAAACTTCAAGTGTTAGCGACTCCCTACTTGCCAGCCAGAGGGATCAGTGTGGTGATGTAGGTGGAAACTCCATGGGACGGGCGTCTGAGATGGTGTGCCCATGGTTGCGGTGTCCTGCTAATGTCTATTTGGGTATGCTTGAGTAATCTTGGTCCAGGAGCAATCTTGGACAAGGGGGATAAGGGAGTGAGTAACCCTTACCTTATGGGCTGAAAAAGGATTTTGGGCGAGGCTTGAGTGGCTACATGACGAGTAAAAAGAGGGTTGCATGAGTGATGCGTTTGGGTGGTAGGAGTAAAACCCCATTCTTTCGCTCGCCATTAACCAATAACATGCGTATGCAACGAGAATCTTTGCACCAATGACCAAGGAGTTGATCAAGGCGTAACAAGTTGAACGCCAAGCCAAGTATATTTTTTTGGTTTTTACGTTTCTTTTGTTTTATCTCAAGTCTTAGTTACTTCCCTGCCCGAGGCAGGTCCCCATATAAAAATATGTAAATCGTGACACAGAGATAGAGAGTACACCAACTCCTTTAGGGATCGACCTTATACTTACCACTAGCGGAACCTAGTGTAAAAGATAGGAAAACTTATAAATTTATCTTGACTGGGTGATGAGGACTGAGCCCCGTCAGTTGTAGATGACACAAAATTCCCAAGTCGTATTTTGAATACGACTCAATGACACTTCAATTGTTTTAAAGTACGGTGCTTGGAAGGATCACCACATTGCCGGTTTAAGGAGTTGGTGATGCGATTCCAATATGCCTTGGTTTTTTAGTTGTTGCCAACTATGGAGTCTTGACTTGTGTCGAGCCAAGTTCGGCAACGAATGATGTCATCCTCAACGTCATCGGTGCCTCAATTTTTTTCGATTGGACTCGTGGCCATTACTGAGAGCGAGGTAAAGAGTGTCGTCTGAAGCTTTGTCGAGGAAAAGAGTGTCGTCTGAAACTTTGTCGAAGGAATTGTTCAAGTTGAAACCTTAAACTCCAGCGGGTTCGCTTGTCGAAGAGGTTGAAAATTGGGGATAAGATTGAGAAGAAAATTGGGTAGAAAATTGGTCGAGATAATTTTGGCACCGAAAATGTTGAGAATAAATTGGAGTAGTAGAAAATGGAGGGTGAGAAACTAGAAGTTTGGTTTGCAAAACTCGTAAAACCCGGTGACGAATTATCGAAGTTCACATTTGCCCCGATTTCTGTAGAAATAAAAAAAATTAATCATCTATTTCTGTAGTTGGGAGATTGAATAATTAAAAAAGGCATATGGAATTGTAGGATTGAAATGAGGTATTTATAATTGAGAATTGCGAAAAAAAAATAAAAATTCGAAGGGCTCGCGATACTCAGCCGCACAGCGCGGCTCGTGCTTGGGCTCGTGAGGTCGCGCCTGATCATGACAGTGCGAGCCACGCTTGCGAGCTTCCGTCCCCATAACTGTCGTCTCCTTTCCACCTAGGCGCGGACTTGCAAGCACTGAGCCCCTGCCCGAGAGACCCGCATTGGGAATGCTTTATGCCATCTCTTATGACAAGTTATTCATTCTTTAATTTTAAAAATTAGAGCGGTCATCGAACACTCACTCGGTCACTGATTCATTCGATTGAACCGTTTCAAATAAATCAGACAATATATATAATATTATATATATTAATATATAATTTATATTACACAACAATATGAATATAAATATTTTAATAAATAAATATATATAAAACGCAAATCAAATTTCACAACTTTATATATTTTATGAAATAAGTATATTAATTACTAATATTATTAACATATACACATGTATGAAAATATAATATTTTTAAAAATTTATATGGATAGAATTTGTATAAAAATTAAGAAAATGTTATCTCTCCTACCATCATTTTTCTATATTTATGAATGATAATTTAATAATTTTTAAAAATAAAATAAAAAATATTAGTAATTTTAATTATATCAATATAACAATAATTATAATACTGTACTTAGCTTATTAATCAAAGTATATTTAATACAAAAATTAGTTTGTAGATATGGTTATAATGTTAAACTATTTTGTATGTTTTCAATGATAGAAATAGTAGAGGTGTGCAAACGCATCAAATCAAACCAAACTAAATTTATAAAAATAATTTTTTTTTTGAAGGAAATTAAACTAAATTAATATTTTTTTGTTTGCTCTGGTTTGGTTTAAACCAATTTTAAGATTTAGTTCTTTAACAACTATTTTTTAACACCAAAATCTTTTATTAATTTAGAGGTTCCCAAATGTACCAATATTGAACTGATATAGAATAGGAATTATAACTTTGACAAACAGTTTCAAACTAAAATCGTGAAAGATGGTTCCCTATTTGGTTACGATTCTAACTTTTTTGAATCAGCAATTTCCATTTTGAATTCATTTTTTAGATGAAAATATATTATTATGTGTTGAAAATACAACATTATTTGAGGCAAAATATAAATAGTAAAAAAAGATAGTAAAAGATAGATAATAGCGACCAACATAACACTATTTAAATTATTACAATTTTCTTTTTTATTACAGAAATACTCTTTTTTATTTTTTATTATTTACAATCAACCAATTTATTACCCTTTTTCTCATCTTCTACCTAGAGATGATAATGAGTCGGGTTGGACCATGTTTCCCTATATGCAGACCTGACCGATGATTTTGTTGATAGACACAAGCCCCGCCCATGACTATCATTTGTCTTTCGTTATTTTCTTTAACTATTCTTTATAATTAACTCATTATTTTTATTTTGGTATTGAAATAGCATAATAAAACATAAAAAATAGTTGAATGAAATTTCTCCAATATTTCATGAAAATTTAATTTTTTCTAAAAGAAAAAATAGTTCTAAGAGTTAGAACCAAAACCGCATATTCCAATTCAAACCATAATAATCTACCCTCTTAAATGATTTAATTTTATTTTCAATTCTTGGAACTGTGAAATCGCTAGTTCCGATTTAGATTGAAATTGAAATTGAACCATGGGAACCTCTACGTACTATTACATTTGATATAATATTTTGGACTTCTTACTCAAAAAGAAAATTAATTGAAAAACATAATATATTGAAAGAGTAATATTTTAATACGAGTTAGAACGTCGAGTTATTTAATCTTATTTATTAAATTAAGTCCATATATATTTTTCGTGAGCAACTTTCCATAAAAAATTTTACTTCAATTTTTTTTTCATTACATTATTCACTATTAACTTTCTCACTTTTAATAAGATTAAATCAAATTTTATATACAAATTAATATTAGTATAATTTCACATAACCTAAACGTTAAACAAATATTGTATATAAATCAATAAATTTAAAATAATTTTTTTCTATATATTGAAAATTCTATGACCAAAACACTACACGTCATTACAATGATAAACACTAGAAATTGTCAATTTACTCTTTGGCATCATCTATAACAATTGTGATTATGTAAGAATGGATGGTGTTACCACACGACAGGATATTATGAGGCAATCTCGAGCAATAGAAAATTGCAATTGGCGCTATTGATAATTTAAATTATATAATTTGATTGTTTGAATTGATTTCGCATAAAACGTTAAACAAATATTGTATATAAATCAATAAATTTAATATAAAATACAGCATCACCAACTCGTTAAGATATAAAAAGAAAATATTAAGAAGGGAATGCATATTTAAAAAAAGTGATTATACAAAATAGTCAAAAAAAGATTGTAAAAGACAAATAATAACCAGCAACAAAATAATATTTAAATTCTAGTCATTTACAAATTTCTTGTACTAAAATACTCTTATAATTATATTTTACATTTCTGAGTATGAATGGTATGAATTCTATCGAATCGTACCATTCATACGTAATACTTAATTTTATTAAACTGTATGTGCGTATGAGTCGTATGAATGAATATTATTCATACATTTCATACATTTGTACCATTCATACAATTAAATTTAAGTAGAATGATATTTATGGTATTTACATCCAAAATGACTAAAATTTAAATAGTTTTATATTTGTGGCTATTATTTATCTTTTACAAAGTTTGTATAATTAACATAATTTTTAAAAGTTTGATTTATGTGGTTTGAAAAGAAACTATTTTGTCCCAATCAAGCTAAACCAAAAACCAAAATTAATATAGTTTGTAAAATCAATCCAAACTAAATTAGATTGATTTAGTTTTGTTTTTGATTTGGTTTGAATCTTGCTCAACTCTAATGAATAGTGGTAAATAGTGGACACATAATTGGAAAGGAGGGTGTAGATATTCATATATATATATATAAATTTCAAAATAGAATATGAGAAGACCCACAAAAATCCCTATCGCTATCACTTGGAGATTGGTTTTATGTGGTTGAGGGATTGATTTCGGTCTTATTTGAACTTTAGTCTTTTTCACGACAAACATCAAATCTCTCCACAATCAAATAAAGATTCATCAATGGCTGCAGCATCCGGCAACAAACCGCACGTGCTGGCCGTACCACTGCCTGCTCAAGGTCACGTGAAGCCCCTCATGAATCTTTGCCGCCAAATAGCCAAACACGGCATTAAGGTCACCTTCGTCAACTCCCAATTCATACACGAAACCATACTTTCTGCTGCAAAACCAAGAACTAAGAATACTCAAGAAGAAGAAGTCGAAGAAGAAGAAGAAGAAGAGGAGAGCGTGGTGATGTTGACAGTTCCAGATGGGATAACTGAGAAGTACGATCCGAACGTCGCCTTTACTCTGACGGAAAACCTCCCCAAGACAATGCCGGAAACCTTGAGAGATTTGATTTCCCAGATTAACAGCTCCAATCCCAACCAGAGAGTTAGCTGTGTCCTTGCTGACCTGTCATTTTCTTGGATTTTCGACATTGCCGACAGCATGGGAGCCGAGGCTGTTGGGTTCTCGCCGCCCTCGGTCGCCAGCTTGGCTATGGTGCTTCATGCTCATACATTATTGAAGCAAGGAGATCTCAGTGATAATGGTAAATCATACTCATCACGTCCTTTCACTTCATTTGTCTCATTACTACCGTTTACACGTGAATACTGAATAGTAAGAAAATTTAAATGTTAAAAGTTAAAAATATTCATTTTAAAATCTATATAAAGAAATATCCTCATTATTTAAATTTCATATGAAAATGCTAATTTTATTTTCGAAATTAAAAAATACTTCCTCCCTCCTACTAAATTTGACACAATTCACTTATTTGGACGTCCCACTAAGCTTCACACATTCTTAAAATAGTAAAAATTATCCATTTACTAAATTTGATACAATTCTTTTATTTGAACGTCCCACTAAGCTTCACACATTTTTAAAATAGTAAAAATTATCCATTTTTAAAGGGGTGTATCCTACCACCTTTATCACTCTTACACTACTTTGTACACTCTCCTTAAAAATCGTACCCAAAAGTTATGTGTCATGCTTATTATGACGGAGAAAATAATTAATGTGTACATCCCACTAAAAACGACTAAGTTTCTTTACCAGTCGTTCCATTACAAATAGACATTTTCTCAAAAGATAAAATTTTCTACCCTTAAAATACCTCTTATTTTTTTGAAACTGAACTTGAAATTTAATACTTCACCTTTTTTCAAACTTCATAGTCAATCTTTTATGACAATCTTTTTTTAAATTCTCATTCATACCTAACACCCCCCTCCCCCTCCATTCAAATCCCGCTCTCAAATTCTCAACTCTATCCAACCCCCCATCTTACCTCCCTTGCACCCGCCAGCCACCAGGTCCACTCCACCTCCCCCACCAAAATTGCTCCAAATAGCCCTCAGCAACCCAAACAAATCCAAATTTGACACATACAATTAATTATATAAATTATAAATTTAAAATAATATAAATATTATTATTTTTATTGATATAATAAATATAAATTTATTGAAGTATAAAATAAAATATATAATTAAATAAATTTTATTTTAATATTTTTTACATTTAATTAAAATATATGTTAAAATATATGTAACTATGTTTTAAAATAAATTAATACTAATATACTATTAGGTTTGAGATTGAATTCCAAGTCCAGGCCATGGACCAGACTTGAGCCTATCGATAAATTCACAAGTCGGGTCTGGGTATAGAAAAATGCAGCCCAGTCCAATCCATTATCATCTCTAGATAGGAGTAGGGGTGACAATTGGGACTCCCGAGTCCCGAAAATTAAAAAATTGTAAGTCCAGGTACCGGTCCCGATCCTGAAAAAATTGTGCCGAATTTTCGATTAGTCCTGAATGGTCCCAAAATACCGAACGGGACCAAATGACCCGAATTTTAAAATTAATTTCGGGAAATTGGGACTCCCGAGTCCCGAAAATTTTGATTTCTACAATTCCGATCACAGTCTCAAAAATTTCAGGACTTAGAGTCCCAAATCCCGTCAGGACTCGGGATGGGACCAGGAAAGTCCCAAGTCCTGGTCTCAAATTCTCGCCCCTAGATAGGAGGGGAGAATGCGGACAATAAATTAAATAATTCTAAATAAAAATGATAAAGAAGAGTATTTATGTAAAAAAAAATAATTATAATTTAAATAGTATTCAATTGTACCTATTATTTGTCTTTTTCTATATTCTTTCCCCAAAAAAGATCGTAAAAGATAAATAATAATCTACAATAATAATATTTAAATTTTAATCCTTTCTATATTTCTTCTACAAAAATAACGTTTTAATTATTTTTGACAATTACATGAATTAAAAATTTTGTATAAATAGTATGAATCTTATTAAATCATACAATTCATATATAGTATTCAATTTTATTAAATAATCATATCATTTATACATTATATATACAATTCATACATGTCACAAAATTGAAAGAAATTAAATTTATGTAAAAATGTACTTCATCCGTTCCAATAAGCATGACACAGTTTATATTTAAATGAGTGTAATTAAAATAATAAAAAATGTCAAGCTTATTGGGACAGATGTAGTATTTATTATAATTTATGTTCAAAATTTCTAGAATTTAAATATTTTTTTCATTGTTGACTATTATTTATTTTTTATAATATTAATTGATTATTTATATAATTAATACTTTTATCTGAGAGATTGTAAAACTTTCTGTACTTTTCTATAATTATTTTAAAAACATAAGTATTTTCTAAATATATATTAAATTTAAATATTTTTGATATATAACTTATATTTTTGACATGTAACTTTAATAAACATTTGGGAATAAAGAGGAAATTGTCTCATTTTTACTGCATATTGAGAGGTATGTTAAAAAACAGAAAAATGAAAAGTATGAATAAAGATAGCACACCATTTTCTCAAATTTGGACCAAAATGTCTTTCATTCTTTTGGAATTGCACGAAACTTGATAGCCTGCTTTTTTAAAATTCAGCAAAAAATCTATCAACTTCAAAATTAGCGGGTCTGTCTTTATTTTAACTCACGCTTTCTTTAATTAGTTAATGGTTTTATAATTTTAAATTACTCCCAAATCTAAATAGTCAACGAAATAGGTGAGGTCTATCCTATTTTATGGATATGTTTACCGAATATTTTTACTGTTTGCAATTGCTAAATTCAAAATTCCAAAAACTAAAATCATTGACATCAAGTAAAGTCAAAATCACTACTATTTTATATTAGGGGTGTCTATTCCTATTTATTTGGGCTTAGATATTCTAATACTTGATTTTCAGGCCTTTTAATTGGATTTGAGATTATATATTTTAGAGTTTTCAATTTTGGATAGGGTATTATTTGAAATTTGAAATTTTTATTTTAATTTATTAATCCTATAATATTATATTTTGATATAATAATTTAAAATTATTCAGTACCCAAAAATATTTGATAGATATTCAAAAATATTAATAATTTTAATTAATTCGGTTAATTTTAAGTACTTCAATCCTAGTCGGATTCGAAACTCAAAATTTTAGTTCGGATTCAAAATTAAATAATTAAAAATATAGAGTTTTTGAGTTATATATCCAAAATTTTTGAGTATGATATCTAACTCAAATAGACACAGTTTAGATTATTTGCCTATATTCAAAATCCAGAAATTTACATCCGCCGTTAAAATCATGAAGGTTAATTTTAAATTATAGTGATTTGGATATATATTATAATTTCTGTCTAAAAGTAATTTATTTATTTTTTTGGATTGTCTCAATAATATTGGTTTGTTTTTCAAAATTATTCGTTATTTGTACAGAAAAAGAAACAAGCCGCTTTGAAGAGGACAAATGATTATTATTCATGACACATTTATTATATTTGAGTGTCCGAATAATGATTACTCGTTTTTATTAAAAAGAAGTATATTTTACCCTTGAAAATTCAAGTTAGTTCATTTTATTGGGTTCGACCATTTTACACACAAAAATCATTTTCTTCACATTGGTGTAAAAAAATAACGTATTATTAGAGCTGTCAAAGTATTCGGATTGGGCTAGCCCGGCCCAGCCCACCGAGCTAGTGTAAGATTACGGACCAGGTCGGGCTGGCCCGAAATTAATTCGGACTGCTGAAATTCAAGTCCATACCCGCCCTTCACGGATCGCCGGGCCAACGGGTCAAATCGGCCCATGAATTAAAATATTATTTTTATAAAATTATAAAATAAATAAAAAATGGCATTAAGATATAAATATAATATATTATAATATTTAATTTAGGTTTGTTATTTTAGTTTAATACTATTAATTAAATTACAAAAATAAATTTGTAATATAATCAAATAAAATGTAATATTTTTAAATGGTATAAACATTTTACATAAATAAATTTTAATTGAATTATAAAATATTTAAAATATAATCATTACAAGAAATATATAATAAATATTCTAAAAAAAGTTAAAATAATAATAAAAAGTATAGTCGGTCCAAATTAGCCTGAAGTCCACCAGACATTTTTGGCTCAAAGCCCATATATCCGCCGGGTCAGTGGGCCGAGCTAGTTTGGCCCAAAATTTTTTACACTTCTATATTTTGAGCCCAAACCGGCACTATTTACGGATAGACCGGGTAAGGCCATCGGCCGGGACTTTTCGGGCAATTTTGATAGTCTTTATTATAAATAATGGGATGGAGTGATATTTATACCAGTTAAGTGTGATATGAATTTCCAAATTAACATTCATATCTTGGATCCAAGACATGTTAGACATTCTTACACAAAATTTTGCAATACGACATCAAATAATGGCAGGATTACTCATGAAAGGGGAAGCGGTTAGCTTGTCGACCGATATACCTGCATGGCGGAAAGAAGAGCTTCCGTGGTGCTTTCCCGCGGGTGACCCAGAAATGAAAAAGATCTTGTTTGATATGGTGAAAGGATATACAGAAGCTACTAAAGCCAAGTTGTGGCTGTGCAACAGCTGTCATGAACTCGAGCCTGGAGTTGCACGCTTGCTTCCGAACGCCTTGCCCGTCGGCCCGTTAAATTTACTCGGGGCCGACGGCAATGCTACTAGGTCTTGTTCAAGACCCACCAGTTTCTATCCTGAGGATTCTTCCTGTTTAAACTGGTTGGATAGCAAACAAGATAGATCAGTGATATATGTTTCTTTTGGAAGTCTAGCAGTTTTCTCCCAGCAGCAGTTGGGTGAGTTGGCTCTTGCGCTCGAGCTCTCGGGCAGGCCTTTTCTGTGGGTCGTCCGTCCGGATATTGCGAACGGGTCGCAGTTCGTGTACCCGGACGGGTTCTTGAAGAGAGTGGGGGAGCTAGGGAAGATTGTGGAGTGGGTCCCTCAAGATAGAGTTCTTTCGCATCCTTCGGTTGGGTGTTTCGTGTCGCACTGTGGATGGAACTCGACTCTTGAAGGTGTAAGTAGGGGAGTGCCTTTCTTGTGTTGGCCTTGTTTTGGAGACCAGTTGCATAATGCGAGGTATATTTGTGATAAGTGGGAGACTGGATTGAAAATTAATTTTGATGAAGATGGGATGAAGTGGAGGCATGAAATCAAGAAGAAAATTGACATGTTGTTTTGTGATATTAAGTTCAAAGAAAATGCATTGAAAATGAAGGGAATGTGTGGGAAGAGTGTGAGTGAAGGGGGGTCGTCTCAAAAGAATTTGGAGAAATTTATTGATCATCTTAGAAAATGATTGTTCTTGGATGTGTTGTGATATCCATCCTCTTGTATTATTTGTTATTTACTTGTATTAAGATTTGTTTTCTTTAGTTATTATATCTATGCATGTATTCGACTTTGTAGAAAGTGATGAACATGAGGGATCGATTAATTTCTAGTAGTGATTTGAACTTGTTTGGATGTTAATTGAATATTATACATATTATGATTTTCAATTATTTTATGTTAACTACTCTCGACAATTGATGAAAATAAATAGGAAGCTTAATTAAGATGTTATAGTAAAGAAGTTCAAATTAGGGCTACCAAAATTTATCAAAAATACGGTATACCGTACTTATCGTATCGAAAAATACCATAAAATATCAAATATATGGTATATCGGAATTTTTGGTAAGATATAATACCATACCGAACTTTTCGGTAAGGTAAATGGATGATTTTTCCAAATATCGAGGTATACAATCATATACCGTACCGCGATATATAACGAAAAAATGTATATGTTGTTATTTTGATATATATATATATATATAATATTATATGTAAGTATATATATTCAATTTGAATTATAACAAAATTATTTATTCATACATTATGAATTATAATTAATAAATATTAATTACAAATGACAAAATATGCAAGTTTATTGATATAATTAACAAGAACTTATAGTTATTATTTTAAATTAAAATGTTAAACTATAATATTTTTTTACATAACTAAATAATTAATATATAATTACAAGATCTACTAAACTATTTTCTAAAATGAGCATATCAATCTAAATAATTATACAATTTATTACTATAACGTAAAGATAATTATAATCTAAATGTGTGATTTGAAAATATAATTGTTTTAGTTGATCATATGACTACATCTGCTTGATATGAAATATAATATAAATTGTAATATATAATTAATAAAAAAAATGTATTTATTTTATTAATATATCATTCATAAATGACCAAATTAATTCTGATTCATATACTTAAATCTACTTCGTTATATAAAAATACAATTATAGTGTTAGTTAATATTTTTGTAATTGATTATATGATATTCGTAATTTTATCTTGAAATGTCACAACCCCAAGACGGGGTTGAGACGAATGTTATAACTTAAATAAATAAGGGTAATTTATGATGGAATAAGTCATGCAAATATTATCAATAATGATTGAAATCACTTTGAGTACCACATTTTCAATGTATGAGGACATTGAAAATGATCTATTTAAATAAACTAATTCTTGAGAAAGACCAAGAGTTTACGAGATCGAAGCATTTTCAAAGTTCAACATAAAGTAAGGTCCAAGCCATATAAGACACAACAAAGTTTACTAACAACAACGAAAATTCAACTTAGAATAGTTTGAGGTTTGCTTATTGGAAACAAAAGAAATACTAACTTGAAGTAGGGAACAACCTCGCCAATAACAACATCCAACGCCAGCTCGCCTACGCCCGCCTCTCAACCTGTGAAAAATATTTGAAAGAAATTTTGGGCTGAGTACTAATGTACCGCGTGGGTTTCTTGCCCCTTTTTTAGTGAAAAACTAACATAAACATTCATAAAAGGAATATTACATGTCCAACCATATATCGCAAGGCGTTTTAAAACGAAAGCCCACCCTACGCATATAAAAACATACATTATAACATTTTATCGAGCTCGTTACCTTTCTTGCTCATTCATCGTGCTTCCTTATTGCGACTAGACGGGGAAAATTGAAGTCTTCCGCGAATAATCTCCTTTCGCCAAGACCGGAGAACCTGACCAAGTTCACCCGATCCGGACTTTCCGTGTACACTACCTTGGCCGGATCCGGCTCAAGGCACAATTGTTAACTTTATCATTGGCAAAGTCAATCAACGGGTAAGGTAAAACCGATCCGTCACATTTATGATACACATGAGCAATACAAAAACTTGGCATGTAAATTCATATTTAATAAAACATTTGGAGCTCACTTGCTCGAAAAATATTGTATTGTAAATAGGAAACCCACCTGAATCTTGTGGATTAGTTGAACGGGAAAATGCACAAGTCTCTTATCGGCCTGAGCGGGACCTACTATACAAGTCTCAACTTAGGAGGCTAATCGTACAAGTCATCCCTATGTCCTATTCCTACTCCCGGGTTTTTGACAAGAAATATTTATATATTTATATATATATACACTAGAAATATTTATAAGTCATGCAATTAACTTTATAACTATATTTTTATAAATTTGGAAAAGAATGCTCGTGATATGCATGATGCTCGTGGTCATATATATCATGTAAACACATACTCAAGTTTAAGATCATTCATAAACTAAATAAACTTAAGTACATATGAATCTATAACTTAATTTTAAATGCTTTAAGGGATAACTCCTAACAATTTACATAAATACAACTCATAAAATAAAATTAGATCTAATAATTATACAAAGAATTTATGTCACATATATCATATACACATAACATCTCACACTATGTTGCAAATGAAACACATAACATAATTTAAGATAAAGAAAGTATAATACTCTTATGAACAAGTTTAGGGCAGATTGTTCATGTAAATCAGTAGATTTTGAAATATCATAATTATCGACTCACATGTAACTAGAGACTCTAATGTATCAATATAGAAAGGTACTGAAGTCATCTTTCAATTGAAAAAAAATAGAGTCAAAAATATTAAATGAGACAAAAGTTATTCAAGGTATAACAATACGAAACATGCAGAGACTTATATCGAAAGATAATCGGCAGATTTGTAGGTTTCAACTATATCTTCTTCATGTTTCCTCACTTAAAACCTTAAAGATCCGATTTTTCTTAGAGTATACCTCTGGAAAACATATATATAACATCTTAAGACAAAAGTAGGAGACATAGGAGTATTATATGCTTATATACCATACAACTTCAAAAGAACAAAGAAGTCTATGAGAAAGAGTTCTACCTTTCTAGATAGGAATATACGAACTTGAAAAAGCTTGAAGTGTGGATCCTCCTCCCTCCTAGATGGTTGAAGCAATGCTAGAATGTAGAAAGCTTGTAGGTGGTGAGTGGAGTGATGTGAGGATGGTGTTGGTGTGCAACAATGGAGGAATGAATACTTGAAGCTTGAGAGTGCTTCAATGGAGGTTGTGGGGGGAGAGAGAGGTAGTGTGAGAGTTGTAAGAGTGAATGATTGTCTTGAAGATTGTAGAAGATAGGAAAGAATGTGGATTTGGGTTATCTTGCATGGAAGAGAAGAAGGTGACGGTTTGGAATGTGGAGGAAGAATAAATTTTATTTTCCCAACAAATCACTCTCTCCAATCCTAATGATTAATTAAGCCTAGATGTAGGATTTGTAGTATCTTTTATCTATATTTTGTATAAGTGTATTATCATTTCAATCTCTATTGGAACTATCCTACAACCCACATATATAGATGTTTATATATACTATATTGTGTAATTATATAAACACATGCATGCATGCAATCATATATATGTATTTGTGTGGGTGTGTTTAAATATATACATTTATGCATACTCACCATCTATATATATGTTTATATAGTTTTGATTAATAAAATCACACATTTATAATCTAATTCCTTAAGCATTACAAGTTGGAATAAAATGACATGATAATTCTACATAAATAAAATTAAGAACCCAATTATTTAATAGAATAAAATCATGCAAATTTTCAAAATTTATGGATGTTAATGCAATGCAATTAAATATTTCTTATAATAACGTATAAAAATTTTAAACGTGAAGTTAAGCAATAATATATATATAAATAAAAATTTACGGGAGAGAAATTTATAACTAAATATCTTAAGCTCGATAATTAGGAATTTTTTTTTTGGTTTTTAAATCCTACCCTCCTAAAAAAAATTCGCCCTCGCAATTTCACATACCTAGATATGGTAAGTCGGGGTATTGCTCCTTGATCTTGTTCTCTAATTCCTATGTTGCTTCTTCTTGTCCGTGGCGTCTCCATAAGACCTTAACTATTGGAATTTTCTTATTTCTTAATTCTTTGAACTTTCGGTCAAGTATGCCTTCTGGTCCTTCTTCATATCTTAGATCAGGTTTGATATCTAGCTCCTCATAACTTATCACATGTTTTGGATCGTAGACGTATTTTTATAGTTGAGACGCATGGAATACATCGTGTACGTCACCAAGTATAGGAGGTAAAACTAGTCTATAAGCAACGGGGCCAATTCTTTGTAGGATCTCGAAAGGTCCTATAAATCTAGGGCGCAATTTCCCCTTTTTGCTAAAACAGATAACTCATTTTGTTGGAGAGACTTTTAGAAAGACTTTATCACCAACATTAAAATGCAACTCCATTCTACATCTGTCAGCGTACGATTTTTGTCTATTTTGAGATTCTTTGACCCTTTGTCTGACGCGTTCAATCACCTCAACCATTTCTTGTACCATTGTAGGGCCTAACATCTGTCTCTTGCCAACTTCGTCCCAATAGAGAGGAGATCTACACCTTCGGCCGTAGAGTGCTTCATATGGTGCCATCTTGATGGTTGCTTGGTAGCTGTTGTTGTATGCGAATTCCACTAACGGCAAAAATTTCTCCCAACTTCCACCATGATCGAGCGTCACAGTGTGTAACATATATTCTAGCGTTTAGATTGTCCTCTCGGATTGTCCGTATGTTTGTGGATGATATGCTGTGCTCAAATTTAGACGTGTTCTCATGGCATTTTGTAGGCTAGTCCAAAATCGTGAAGTAAAACGGGTGTCTCGATCGGATGTGATGTATATGGGTACCCCGTGTAAGCGAACTACCTCTCGAATGTAATGTTGTGTGAGCTTATCCAAACTCCAATTCATTTGGACCAGGAGGAAGTGAGCCGATTTGGTAAGTTGGTCCACGATGACCCAAATTGCTGTGTGATCATGATTTGAACGTGGTAGACCGACTACGAAGTCTATCGTGATGTGATCCCACTTCAATTCTGGTATCTCTAATGGTTGTAAGGTTCCATAGGGCTTCTGGTGTAACGCTTTGACCTGTTGGCAGGTCAAACATCGTTCAACAAATGA
This sequence comes from Leonotis leonurus, assembly GCA_026898415.1. Taxonomy (NCBI): domain Eukaryota; kingdom Viridiplantae; phylum Streptophyta; class Magnoliopsida; order Lamiales; family Lamiaceae; genus Leonotis; species Leonotis leonurus. The sequence continues at coordinate 44,451 of JAPKLX010000708.1, forward strand.
TGCTACATCTTTCTTCATTCCTTCTCACCAAAAGTTGTTCTTTAGAGCATGGTACATCTTTGTGCTCCCAAGATGTGCAGTGTAAGGTGTATCATGAGCCTCACTCATTATTTCATCTCTCAGTTCTTCACAGTTTGGTACACATGAATCTATAACTTAATTTTAAATGCTTTAAGGGATAACTCCTAATAATTTACATAAATACAACTCATAAAATAAAATTAGATCTAATAATTATACAAGGAATTTATGTTACATATATCATATACACATAACATCTCACACTATGTTGCAAAAGAAACACATAACATAATTTAAGGTAAAGAAAGTATAATACTCTTATGAACAAGTTTAGGGCAAATTGTTCATGTAAATCAGTAGATTTTGAAATATCATAACTATCGACTCACATGTAACTAGAGACTCTAATGTATCAATATAGAAAGGTACTGAAGTCATCTTTCATTTAAAAAAACTAGTCAAAAATATTAAGTGAGACAAAAGTTATTCAAGGTATACTAAGGTCTGGCCAAAACAGTCATCTTACGGGCTGTCATTTTGTAAAATCCTTTAAAAATATTTATACTTGTTTAAAAGTGTTGAAAACTTACAAATATGTTAAATATATAGTAGAGGAGGTTTTGTAAAAATTTCAACCAAAGAAAATTAATAAAATGCCATGAACAGAGACACTTAGTGCAGCTATATGAGAAAACATTTCAGATTCATTCAATGTTTTTAGGGGATTTATTAAAAATATCAAACAAATTTAGTTTTCCCTAAAACTTGGTATGATTACTCTATACATATTCTAATATTCCCAGAAAATTTGAAACATAAATTACACCTTCTAAAACCACATGAACTGAGGATACAAAGTGTCACCATTTACAAAGGTTTTATCTATATTTTGTATAAGTGTATTGTCATTTCAATCTCTATTGGAACTATCCTACAACCCACATATATAGATGTTTATATATAGTATAGTGTGTAATTATATAAACACATGCATGCATACAATCATATATATATATATATATATATGTATTTGTGTGGGTGTGTTTAAATATATACATTTATGCATACTCACCATCTATATATATGTTTATATAGTTTTGATTAATAAAATCACACATTTATAATCTAATTCTTTAAGCATTACAAGTTGGAATGAAATGACATGATAATTCCACATAAATAAAATTAAGAACAGTACAATTATTTAATAGAATAAAATCATGCAAATTTTCAAAATTTATGGATGTTAATGCAATGCAATTAAATATTTCTTGGAATAACGTATAAAATTTTAAACGTGAAGTTAAGCAATAATATATATATATATATATATAAATCCCCGGGAGAGGAATTTATAACTAAATATCTTAAGCTCGATAATTAGGATTTTTTTCTGGTTTTACACGAAAATTATCATATTAGAAAATTATAGTTACTATGTTTTTGTATATGTTAGGTATTGTTTAAGGTGTTCATTATAAATAAGTTTTGATAAATCGTGAAATAAAGATATATCGAAATAAGTTAAGTTATATATACCACAATAGTTTTAGATATGTTTGAACAGTCTGGGCGTGTGCGAGGTATTGAGCCTTACATAACACCTAATTCATATTTCAATTGTCCGAGAGAAAGTAGACAAAAGGTTTGTCAAGATCAAACACTTGAATTACAAGAAGCAAAAAAAGAAGATTGAAATCCATGATACTCAAATGCAAGAATGTCGTACTCTTATTCATGAGTTAGTAACTAGAATTAGGAATCTTGAGGCTGCATATGATACACGAGACAAATTTTCTGTGGAAAAATGAAGTAATTATGTGAAGTGTCCAAATGACACCATTATAAATAAAGATGCTGATGATGATGATGATATGTTTATGATTGACAGTTTAGATGTTTGGCAGGTACTCGTTCAATACATTAAATCAAATACTACTAGTGTTGTTATTATTGTATTATATAGTGCTAATTGTATCTAATTTTGTAGGGAAAACGAGTTTCATTGATGATTAAGTCCAACACCAAGATTGTTGCACATGGTGTTGCAACGATTCATGGTGTTGCAATGCCCAAACATGCATTACGTGTGTCTATTGACGAGGCTTTTGTTGAAAATGTGTTACTACCATTTCTAGTATCAAATGAGATGTTTACCGTAGGTAGTGCATTGGCAACCCATGTAGCATGGCCCAAAGAGTTGGTGGTTGTAAAAGATGATGAGGTATATTTATTATATCAAGTGATTTTTAATTTTTTTTTTTGTTATATTGTACCTCTAACATGTTAAATAAAACTTAGACAAATGCAAAGAAAAATAAGATAAAACCCGTGAAGGAAAAGATGGTTAAACGTTATGCATTGTTGCCCATAACATTGAAAGCATTGTGTTGCATTCTTGAGCCTAAGTTTAAGCTTGGAAGAGGCCAACGAGTTCAACTCAATGATAAAGTTTTTGGCTATGATCTTGGTGTTTGGATTATGTCGGAGGATTTAATTCCCTTCAGTGAATTGGAACCGATTACAGGAAATTGCATTGTTGTCTACATATGGTATGAAAATTGTTTAACTCTATTCATTTTAATTTCAAATACCAATTTTTTTTTTTCACTTTACTACCTATGAAATGTTATTTGCAGGCACCTCTACAAATTCTTAAAGGAACATGAGAAAATCGAGAAATTTCTATTTGTAAGTCCATTTGGGATATCATATCTACCAAAATTCTCTCGTAATGATAGAGCTTGGAAGTTAGCATATAGGCTACTCGAGGCAACGGAAAATCAACTTGTATTGGGGCCATGCAACGTCAGGTAAGTACTATATGTTATGTTACATTGCGTCTTTTTTTGCTTAATACATGATATTTATATATATGCAAATTTTTATGCTCATTATCATTCAACACTTGTCACAGTGAGCATTGGATTCTAACAATTATTGAACCATACAAAGATTGTGTGTATTTGATGGATCCTCTAGCTCATTGGAATCGTGATGCCACATGAAAATCTGTAGTCGAGACGTACGTTTAAATTTTGTTGCAAGTTATTTCTTTACATTTATAGAAAAAAAATTTGTGTTAATATTGTTCACCATGAATTTACTTTGAAGCGCACTGACCATTTTGAATGCCACCAAGGGAAGAAAGAAATTCAAAAAAGCACCAAATTGGGAAGTAGTCAAGGTGTGCAAGTTATTATTTATAATTATGGTGTAATTTTATGTACAAATTCTTAGCTTTTTATTTTGTATTTGCAGGGTCCTACTCAACCCGATTCAAAGCAATGTGAGTTTTATGTGATGCGGTATCTGAAAGAGATAGTCAATGCATTTGAAAATGATAGCTTCAAAGATTTTATGATCACATTGGTAACATACTTTATTATTAATATAATTAAGCTAAAATTTTATCTTAATACTAATAGTTATATATATTCATTGATGATTTTGCAGTTCCATCAAAAGGAATATTCTCAAAATGAGATTGATGAGATTCTTGAGGATTGGGCGAGTACTGTGATAAATGAGGTTAGTAAAATAAGTCAATTCAATTTTAGTAAAAATGAAACAAATCTCACTCTAACTCGCTATGCTTGTAGATTGACATGTGAAGTCTTACAAATATTGACCGATGAGAAGTTTGTGGATTTTGGACTTGGTGATTTGAACTAGTACTGTTTTGTGGTTTGTCCTGTACTAGTTTAAATATTAGTTAAAGTGGATTCAAAAATATTAACATAAACTTATAGTACTTTGATATGGATGTATGATTTTTAATATTGAACAATTAATGCATTTCGATTTGGATATTTATAGTGCTTGTACAAAATTTGTTTTGGTATTAATTTATTTCGTAAATTATATTGGTGTAAACGAAATTATTGAAAACAGGAAAATCAATTAAAAATGATAAATTTACTAAAATATAGATGACATCATATTAACGTCATATTCTGACTTATACATGACATTCCGAAAATGTCATATAATTATACATAAATGTGTTAACTAGTTACTTATAAATGACATCTTTGTTTAATACAGATGACATTATTTTTGTGTCATGTTTAAATATAATAATGTCATCTATGAGCGCCTCATAGATGAGACATGTTTACTTGACATTGTTTTAAGCATATATATGACCCATTTTTAATGTCATCTAGCGAAATTCTAGTAGTGATACTAAAAATAAATAAATTTTGATATACTGTAAAAGAAAGGTATAACGAAAATAAGGTAACATATAGGTATGTAAAAATATCATACCGCAAGTAAGATATACCGAAAGTATGGTAAGATAATGGTATGAAATTTTCCATACCGCATATAAATGTAAAGTATAAGATATAACAATTTTAATAATATATATTGTACCGTGACAATCCTAGTTCAAACAATGTTGTAAATAGGTGTTCAGTTTCTCTAATTCCTAGAATTGGTGCTGGTCCAATTGTGTTGATTAAGTATTATCATTCTTACATAACAATTATAATTTTTGAATTTAATTTAAAATCAAACTACAATTTTTTTTTTAATTTAGCAATGAAATTTTCCGTTACTAAAACAAGAAATTTCGTTACTAAAAATGTTAGTAACGGGTTTATTAGTAGTAATATCGATGGTTGCTAAAAAAAATTTAACAATGGAATATATTCAGTTACTATATAACAACGGCATTGTAACAGAATTTTCGTTTCTAAAATGATGTCTTCAATTTTTGTAACGGAAAATTCCATTATTAAATTTTAATAACGGATTATTTTGTCACTAATTCTGGTACTAAAAATTGAACAATAATTTCATAACATTTCCGTTGTTAATCCGTTAAAATTTAGAAACGAAACATTTTTCCGTCACTATTCCTTTATTATAAAATGCGCCTTTTGTAGTGCAAGTTATAAAATTTGAACTCTTCTCTATAGACTATAGTTGTCGAGAATCACATGGTAAAAATGATGATGAATACGACTTTGCATTTGTATTTAAGCATGGGTTATGAGTAGGAATCACAACCATTTGTTGATCTGACTTTATCTAGATTCATGTTGCAATATTTTGATTTAGGTTCAAATCCTATCCAAATCTATTGGATCTTAAAAATTAAGATTCATGATCACATCTATGAGATTCCCCAGGGTCTGACTCAGGTCCATGTATTTTATTTTTTAGAATAAATTTTAAATATACTAAATTTGATAACTATATCTAGGGCTGTAAGCGAACCAAACTATTCACGAACTATTCGGGGTTCGGTTCGTTAAAAGTTCGTTCGATAAAAGTTCATTTTCTAAACGAACCGAACTCGAGCCTCGAATCGAGCTCGAATATTTTTACGAACCGAACTCGAACCTAATAATATTCGGTTCGAAAAGTTCGCGAACATGTTCGAATTCGAGCCTTAAAGAACCGAACTTCGAATAGTTCTCGAACTTTGTAAACGAACCTGTTCACGAACTTAATAAACGAGTCAACCTTCAAATAGTTCGCGAACTTTATATACGAACTAGTTCACGAACTTATCAAATTAATATAAAAATATATATATTAACAAAATAATTTAATAAACGAGCTTTTTAACGAACTCGAACTCGAATATTTAGCGAACTCGAGCCAAGTTCGAGCTCGGGTTCGAATTTACTATTAAATCGAATAATTAACGAACCGAACTCGAACCGAACTCGAGCTCGATTTTTATTTATCGAACCGAACTCGAGCTTGGTTTTCAGAACTCGAACCGAATTCGAACCGAACTCGAACCTTTAAATTTTTAAACGAACCGAACTCGAGCCTGCCAGTATTCGGTTCAGTTCGGTTCGATTACACCCCTAACTATATCAACAACACTATGATAATTGGTCAAACTAACACTAATTTATACAACACATTACAACAACCCAAAATAAGTCATAAAAATTTAAATAGTTTTACGATAATTTATGTGTCAAGAAGAGTTGTGGCAAATCGATCATAACTAAAATCAAAATTTAAAATATTTAAGGAAATCTTTGATGGTGCAACTACTTTCAACATCATCAACTTCATAAAGAAAATATATGTTCAGAAAGTAAACAATATTTATGGTTATATTGAATTATATTTAAATAATATAGATATTAGTATATATATATATAATAATTAAATAGACGGATGAACGAGTCAGATCTGGACTAGATATGGATCTAAAAATGTGTACTTCAGATTCGATATTGAAAAAAATTAGGAACTCCAAATCCAGCCCGGATTGAAAGGTCCAAAATTTGAGAACTCAAATCCTAAAAATTTGATCTGAATCCACAGGTCGGGATCAGATTCACAATCCGGCATCATCCCTAAGTATGAGTGTGAATTATGTATTGATATTGGACATAATCACAAATTTAAAAATGATATTTCCTTTTTGTAGTATAGTACACTTAGGAACTTCATGAACATAGTTTCATATTCTTTAAAATGTATAACATGGCGGATTAGAGGTTAAAAAATGCCTATTAATAAGCTTATATATACACACATTCTCAGTAATTTCGTAAAGAAGATAATGGGTTATCTAACTTAATTAAAATCACATTTAAGATTAAAACCAAAGCTATAAATAAAAATTTACAAATGCAAATTTTTTTAAGGATACCAAAAAAAAATAATAAAAGCTTTCATAATTAAAGATAATTATTTGACATAATTTTTAATGAATCATAGAAACATGAGAGAACCACATTGTTCTTCAATTAATTAAGTTCTTACATAGATATCAATTTGGTATAAAATACCTATGATTACATACTTGGGATGAAATTCATCTATCACTAATCCACTAAACTTGACATAATTGCCTAATTTGGACGTCCCACTAAACTTAACATATTCCTAAAATAGTAAAAATTATCCCTTTACAAAGGTATGGACCATTATCACTCTTACACTATTTTATACACTCTCCTTAATAATCGTGTCCAAAAATTTTATGTCATACTTATTGGGACGGAGAGAGTATACGTACGATTACATACTAATACAGTACTTGAAGGATTAATGGAATTTATTAAACTTAAAATACAATGGCATCTTACAGCACAAAAGTTGTAATTAATTAGTGTGGGTGTGAGTTGTACGTGAAGATTTGAGAGCGAGCTTTTATCAGGAAATTTTTGATGATTATTTCTAGATATTTATCATTTCTTATTAATATTTCTGATGTACAACACAAGTATCTAGTAAGGATTAACCGACAATATTGGAGATTAATTAACCAACCCAAATTGAACTTCCAACTCATGTACATATATAAAACTAAACTATATGTCTCGTTGATTCTCTTGCAAGTCGGTATTGTCGATTTATGAGGAAAAGACGATGGTCGTAGCTCACATATTGTAGTTCTTGGTAAGAAACAAACCTACGTACGGGCATTGGCCAGGCACAAGACACTATGAAATGCTGAGATCCAGGATGGACTGAAGGCCCTCCTACGCAGGTAATGACCCCCCCTCAGGGTATTGAAAAACGTCCCTTTCATATTCAAATGATCCACACACACCACTGGACTCCACTCATCGCAAAACAGAGCACTGAAAGAATCATCATTACACATGCGACTCTTATTTCCATCATACGGTGATATGCGGTAGATATTGAAATTTACACTCATCTCATAATCATGCATCATTTGTCGTACATTGTATCTCAAATCATTTGTCGTAGCTCACATATTGTAGTTTTCAAATTCTAAATGAATGATTTTAAATGAATGAAATTTTTGTATGATTTGGTCTCATTAATTATATTTTTGGACCGTCAATGGATCTTGATTAATTTAATACACCTATAATATCAAATTATGAAATTTAAAATTAACTGTTGGGTGGGTCAATCATATTTGAAATATAATAAATGAATTAAAAATATTATGGAGACAAATTAAAACAATTAAAATAAAAAGAATTTTCAAAATTATTTGGATGAATTATATTTGCAAAAAGAAGGAAAAATATTACTCCCTCCGTCCCGGCTCAATTGTCTCGCTTTCCATTTTGGGGTGTCCCACTTGAATTGTCCCATTTTCTTTTTTGAATAAAAGTTGTGAGAGTAATAAATTAGGTGGAAAGTAGTGGGAAGTAGTTGGGAAAGAAATAAAGTGAATATTGGTATGCGAGCCAAAAGCAAATGGGACAATTGAAGTGGGACGGAGGGAGTAATAATTAATAATAAATTCTAAATGAAACATAATTATTTTAACTTTATTAAATAATATAGATAAAACAAACTTTGAATAAAGGCAATTTGAGAAGTTCACGTTAAAAATGAGCATGTTTTTAGAGTTTTTAGAAATAAATAAGACATTTTTCCTGTACACTTTACAAAAGTGGGAACTATTAATATAGGATGTAGACATATATTTTAGGATTATTGGTGATATCCATATAAATGCGCGAATTTCTTTTTCTTTTTCTTTTTATCATTGATTTAATCCTATATATAATATTTAGCAGTTGACTTGGGGCTCTACTACTTGACACTTTTCAACAACCAAGTATTCAAGTTGTAAGAAATAATTAAATATCTAATACCCCAACTTGGTTATCTACTACTTGCCACAAGTTTAGAGTTCTAACAAATGGTACTCTTAGTTAATTTGTGAGTTTTTCTTGTCAAAAAACTAGGTTTCGAAATTCAGATCGATTAGTTTGGATACTATAGTGCCCACTGACGTGATTACCATAATTTTCATAAATCGGAAAATTCAAATAATTAAATTACTAATATTTTACTATTATTTTAATGATTGGAACTACTAACAGATCGATTAATTGTTAACCAAATTACTAAAATCGAGTTAGATGCAAATATTATAGTTTTGTTTAAACGGATTCAGTTCAATTAATCGGGCCACAGAGAAATTCGGATCCTAATGTAATCAGTTGTGCCATATGCAAATCACAATGAAAAAATATATTGCAATAAAGTAACATGTGTTACTTTCAAAGTCGAAGCTAGCAAGCGGCATTGCATGTGGGCGCATGTAAGAGCGTGAAGGGAAAAAGTCCACTTTCTTAGTCTTAGCATATATTATTTCAATTAACAAAAGGTTTCATTTTTATAAGCATTTAACATCTTAATGTTCAGCGTGGAACAATAGGAGTATGTAAATCGCATGTTCGCGTGTAATCATTTTTATAAGCATTTAACATGTTTGAAGTCTTTTGTTTACGAGCATGTAAATTGCCTGTTCACGAGCCTTTGATCAAGCCTGATCAATACGGACCTGAATGTATACAATGATACAAAAAATAAATCGAACTTTAGAATTTGAGCTCAAGTTAAAAAATTATTAATATAAATATCAAATAAGCCGAACTCAAAATCAAACTCTAAAATAATATTATTGAATAACGTAGCCCGAACTAAACATGAATTTGATAATTAGATGGCGTTCTAAGCATGATTGGTCAAAAGCTTGAGCCGAACACGTATCGGATAATTAGTTGTGCCCATACCATATTCGCGCGCGAAAATATTTATAAAACGTAGAAAGAAATTACGGATGATGAATTTATTTTAAATCCACAGATTAATCAATATGAACATTCTTTTTTCTTTTTTGTTTTAAGTTTTTGCTTATTACAATTAAATGTTTGTTAGATCTGTTCCATCACAATCAATGTAGTTCAACGCACCTACTAACTGTTAATTTCTTTGAAATTTCAGCTCAATAATCAAATACAATTATAATTGATTGGATGACAAAGACATTTGCTTATAACTTGTGAGTTCCACATTCATAACTATTGATAATATATATATATATATATATATATAT
>JAPKLX010001530.1:0-20219 GCA_026898415.1 Leonotis leonurus
GTTATTTAATACCCAACCCGTTAACCCGGCCCATGACCCGGGCCCAATGCTAGCTTTGAGAATCCTTCAATGAATCTCCGGTAATATCCCGCCACACTGAGAAAACTACGAATCTCGTTGGCATTCGTTGGTGTTTTTCAATCCTTGACTACCTTAATCTTGGCTGGATCAACTTTGATTCCTTCCGCAGACACTATGTGTCCAAGGAACATAACCTCCTTGAGCCAAAACTCGCACTTGCTGTATTTGGCGTACAATTTTTCCACACGCAAGGTATCAAGCACAATGCGTAGGTGTTCTGCATGTTGATCCTCATTTTTAGAATATATGAGGATATTGTCGATGAATAGACAAAGTTATCTAGGTATTGATGAAATATCCAGTTCATCAAGTCCATGAAAACTGCTGGATCATTTGTTAAGCCAAAAGACATCACAATGAACTCGTAATGTCCATATCTTATTTGAAAAGCTGTTTTTGGAATATCATCCTTTCTTATCTTGAGTTGGTGATAACCTGAACGCAAATCAATTTTGGAAAAGACGATTGCTCCCTTTAATTGGTCAAAGAGATCATCTATCCTTGGAAGATGATACCTGTTTTTAATGGTAAGCTTGTTAAATTCTCGATAATCGATGCACATTCTCAGTGACCCATCTTTCTTCTTGACAAATAGAACTGGCGCGCCCCATGGTGAAACACTTGGTCAGATAAAACCAAGTTCCATTAGTTCCATCTTTCGACACTGGAGCTGCTTCAGGCTCCAAGTCGATGGTGAATTCAATTTTTCTATCTTGAGGTAATCCTGGCAATTCATCGGGAAAGACATCTGGATAGTCCTTTACAATCCATTCATGTGAGAGGTCCTTCTTTTGATGTGCATCAGTCATCAGACTGACAATTTCCTTTCCTTAGAAATTTAGCAGCCTTGAATGCTGAAATAATGGGTATCGGATGTCCCAATCTTGACCCATGGTACCTAACGTTTGATCCGTCGTTTGCTTGAAAAGAAACATCTCTTTCCTGGCAACGTATAGTCACCTTATTTTTCTCTAACCAATCCATACCCAAAATGACATTGAAATCCTTCATTTCAATGACATGTAACTCTGCTGTCACCTCACATTCGTTGATTTTCAATTTCTGCTTCAGGCACACTTCCCATGCTAAAATTGTTTTACCTGAAGGAATACTAATTTCCAATAGATATTCTGCCCTTGAGGTTGTTAATCCCAATCTAGTGCATGTACTTTTTGCAATAAAAGAATGTGAAGCTCCCGTGTCAAATAAGGCAAATACAGGTACATCAACTAGACTGATCATACCTGCTAAATTCTCCGGAGCTCGGGCGGCTTGTTGCTGATTCAAAACATATGCTCTTGCTTGTTGTGGTGCTCGGTGGTTTTCATTATGTGCTGGATTAGGCCTTACCAACTGGTTTGGCCTTTGAGGTCCATTTTGCTGCCTACGTGGGGGAGCCATAGTTCTTTGATTCTCGGTGCAGTCTCTAGCGAAGTGCCCAGGCTTTTTGCAACGAAAACACTCATTGCTACCTTGGCGACATTCACCTTGGTGGTTTTTACCACAAGTAGTACAAACAGGTTTGTTATTGTTGTACCCTTGTTGTGGATGTCGTTGCTGCAGTTGTGGCTGTTGTGGCTTCTCCCTTCCCTGATTTCCTTGATTTCGGTTATCCCATTTTCTTTTTTCCTTTTCCTCCATCTTGATTTTGAGCATGCAATTGTACTCTTTCTTATGGTAACATGGATTCAATGTTCAGTGCTCTGCTCAGAGATTGAGCATAGGTTAGCATACCTTGACTGACAAGCGAGATTCCAATCTCTGGTCGAAGTCCCCTTCGGAATTTGTCTGCCCTAGGTGCATCAGTTTCAACGAGATGGGGTGCATAGCGTGATAGTTGATTGAATACACGATCATATTCGGTGACCGTCATTTTCCATTGTTGGAGATTCCAAAATTCATTTTGTTTCTTTTGCCGATAGCAGCTTGGCACATATTTTTCCATCAATTCCCCCTTGAAGTCCTCCCATGTGTAGGCTTCCCATTGTGGTGCTGTCATAGTTCTCCTTACAGACTCCCACCAGAAGTCTGCCTCTTCCGTCAGTTGAAATATTGCACAATTCAATTTCTCATTATCCTCACAACCGATGTATTCAAAAATACGTTCAGTTGCACGGATCCATTTCTCAGCATCCTCAGGAGTGCCCATGCCATCAAATTGAGGTGAATTTTGTTTACGAAAACTATCTTCGACACGCCTAACCACTAGGGGCGGTTCACGGGGTCTCTCTTCCTCGTGGTCACCTCAATTTTTATTTCTAGGAGGCATTCTATTTAAATAGATTTTATCAGTAGTAATGAGGTTAGCAATGTACATAATCATGATAACCTACATGTCAATATTCATCATTTTAAAATAAATGAGAATCATCTCATCCATTCCATGGTCGGCGAGCCATCCAGGTAATCACTTTCTAGATGCTCGTCCTATGCATGATTTTTTTTTTCATTTCATTCTCGTGATCGTACCATGTCATGAAAATTCAAGCAAGTATGAATTTACTTCGAACATTATGTTAGTTGCAAACAAGTTGTTTACATAACAATCCATCCCTCAATCAATCAATCATAATGTCACATAGGTGTAACCATTCATATAGCCCTTGTACTTGACAACGCATGTCAAACTTTATACATGTCATATCATGATTCAAATAGGCACACACATGTCCTAAGTGAATAAACATATCATTTCCTTTCCCATGGTATATATAATCATGATTCAATTAGGTACATACGTCCTAAATGAATAAACATATCATTTCCTTTCCCATGATTTTCATAGATCAAATAGGTACATATGCCCTAGATGATTTAACATGATCCTTTTCATAACATTCCATTCCTTGAATCAAATAGGCATATAAATCCTAATTTGATTGAACATTCTTCCTTTTCATGAACATCATAAAAGAACACGTCTTAAATGACAACTTTTCCATAGAAACATTTATAGACAAGAATTTTCCATAAAACTTTTCTTTTTCAGAATAGGACTTTAAACAAAAACAAATGTACCTTTCTTTTCTTTGTTGAGAGGCAGCGTGACGGTGAGCTGAGGGTGTTATTAGGATACCTGTCTTTGGTTTTAGAAATGCAATGCAATTCCTAAAGATGCTAGATTTAACATGAACGCACCAGATCATCGACCGCTCTGATACCACTCTGTCTGTAATGTCCCGCTATCCTACTAGTAGTTATCATATACTGAAAATCGGGATAAGAAAATTTCGTTATAAAATTTAAGACATCGATTAGCTAATCAATATTAGTAGTTATTATTGTGCCAAAATAATAGTGGATATTATGTGAGTTCGTTTTGAATCAATAATATTATTCAAAAAGATGAAACCAATTAATTCTTGCATAATTGGTTTTAGTTCGATATGGTAATTAGAAACTTAGTCCAATTCAAGACTAAGGTTTTAAGAATTATAGAACTATTTATATTAGATAAGTGATAAGTTAATTGGAGTTATTGCAAAGAAAAGATTAATGCTTAAGAAGTTATTATCAATGATATGGTATCTTAGTGACCAATTAAATAACATACTAAGTATTTTTAATACAATAAAGTATTATAATGATCTCTTGTATTAAACAAGATATATAGTGTAGTGTTAATTATCCACATAAGTATAAGACAATATTATATATATATATATAGAGATATTAATGGCAAGAGGTAAATGAAATGGAAATCTACAAGCACACACACACGCTGCAGTACAAGAAAGAAAGGGTGATGTCCCTTCAATATATGTATATACATATTGGAATTGTCTTACAAACAAGAATTTTAAACAACTAAGTACAAGTCAAAGTATAAGGCTGTAGCCTTCTAAAGGTAATACATGGCACCACCCTATAGCTCTACAAAGAATATTACATCTCCCCACACAAAATGTCAGCATTGGGGGCTCTAGGTAAGAAAGGTACTGCTGCAGAAGGAATGAGAAGGGGCAAAGCTGCCCTAGATTGAGTAAAGATCAAACCAAGATTTATAGTAGGATATTATACAATAAACCATAAAATAAAGCTAGTAAAAGTCAAAAAGTACCCTCAATTAAATCAAAATCTATAAGAAACAGTGGGACAGTTGCAATTTGGGGAAAAGAAGGCAGAAACTGCACCCTCACTCTGCATAGCCTGCCAAAGGATAACCAATGAGATTAAAAAGAGTGAAAGTTGGAGTAGAAACCATACTGAAATGAAAGAAAGGTAGAACAGCTACTTACCTCCAAAATCTGTACAAAATATATGGTACAAACATAATAAGATTTAGTGAACAACTAGGGGCTACACAGAGGGTGCATCTCGGCTGTATAACCCTACCCTCACCTTACCTCACCTCATCACCCTAACCTGAATTTCCCTATAAATAGCCAAGCCCCTTAGCATAGAAAATTTGGAGAGAACAAATTCAAGGGGAAACTCTGCCCAAATATCTCTCCATTAGAAAGTTCACATCAAGTTCAAACAGAAGAAGACATTGAGGTAAACAATTTCGAACTTTAAGCTTTTATACATTTAGTATTAAGGTAAAGACTAAACCATCTTCTACACTCAATCAAATTACAGAACTTAAGAAACACATAACATTTTATGCTCTATTTTTGGTTGTAACTTTAGAAAGGATAGTAAAGACATCTTTAGTAAAATATATCCTCCATATTGAACTTTAGAATTCAAGTTAAGATTAGAAACAACATAGCAATCCATAAGATTCAGTGTTGAAGTTTAAAAGCTTCTAAATGATCTTAAGTTAAGATTTAGCAAACTCTAAACTTAAGATATACAAATTAGACAACATATTTAAACTTAGAACTATTCTATATACGTAAATCATGATCAACTACATATCTATATTTCTTATCAAAACTTCAGAGAAAAATCAGTTAGATGCCTTTGAACAAATAGGAGTTGTTTCCCTAGAACATAAGAGACTGAAAAGTCGTTTTATAATTCTGACTTCTTTTAAATGAATCGAAACATACTTACGCTAGGTAGATTAAAGCATAAAAATTCTCATGAAGATCAAATAAAGATAAAAAGGGACTCCTTGATAAGAGGAAAACATGCAGACTCAGTTTAGGTTACAGTCAACCCCTTTCCCAACTCTAAACCAGAAATCAGACCCCAAACCCCCTAGTTTTCAAACCAGAAATTTTAACCCAATCAGAGCATACATGGATTTAAAACTGAACAAAAACAAAGAAGAATTCAGATTCAAATTTAGCTGGAGCTTATACCCAAGAATTCAAATTTAATCAAAACTAATCTAACAAAAAAGAAAAAAAAAAGAAAAAGGAGTCAGTAGTCTCAAAAATGCATAAATTAGTTCTAATGATAATGAAATGGTTAGCCAAGAACTCATGTACCCAAATCTCATTTCAGTCAACTATCAGGGAGTTTAGAAACTAAAGATATGAATAACATCTTAGACAAATACAATAAAAATAATGAATAAATTTACCCAACTATGAACCCTCCCAATCGGAAGTTTAGAGAGGATTTCAGCAGCAGGCGTAGAGAAGCGACGACAGGAACTTGGAGAGCCATCGTTCCTGTTCAGAGCCGAGACATAGCCGGCGAAATCTTAACAGTAAATCTGAGGAGGAAACGAATGTTTTAGACAAGTATTAGAAATCTAAAATTTAGAATTTTTAGAAAGACTTATCAGAAAGGAAATGATATTGAATCAGAAAATTTTGTGCAGAAGCAGAAAAATAAAAGAAGAGAATTATAATTTAGGTTCTACTTTTAAGAGAGAGAACTGGTGAGTTCTACCGTCCATAGAGTCAAGAATCGAGGGTAGACAGAACAGCCGAGAGCTCTTCAACGAGAACTCGAGAGTAAGGACTGTTAGAGAGCTGGGTGTGTGTGTGGAGATAGAGAGAAGTGGAGACCATAGAGATCAAAAAGTTTACCTGAGGCGAGGCAGGGGCGTCGATGAGGGCCTCCGGTGGAGTCTGTATCCATCCACTGAACGTCGAGGCCGAGAACGAAGAGAGACAAATGGGTGGCGATTCGGAGAGGAGCTCGACTCCGATGCTGGTGCATCGCCGCAGAGCGGTGGCCGTAGAGACGACGCGGACACTGAGGACAGCGAGGAAGGAGGAGAGCGGCGGAGACAAGTGAGAGAAGGGAATAATAATCGATGTGTGCGTCTATTGAGGAAGAAATGAAATTTAGATGGAGAGAAGGGTTTCTGCAGAGTAGTAGAGGTAGATTAGGATTTTGGTGTTAGGGAGAGAACGAGCAAGACTCAAATGGAGTGAATTAGGGTAGGAAGGTATTGACTGGAACCCTCTAGAACCCGGACCGGGTACGGGCCGGGTTACGGGCTGGAAATTATTTTCCCTGGACCTAAATAAATAGGACTGATGGGCTTAAGCTAAAAAGGATTAGTGGGCCGAGTTAATTAAAAACGTATGGGCCGAAAATTTAGTTCTTATGTGCATGATTTAGATGGAACATTGGGCTAGTTATATTTAAGGGGGCAAGAGTTAAAATAAATAATGGGCCCAGCTTAAGTAAATGATGAATGGACTATTTAAATTAAGTATTGGGTTATACTAATTAAAGGAATGGACTCATTGAACTACTAATTGGCTAAGAGCTAATTAATTAATTCTAATTGGATTAATGATCAAATTAAATAGATTAAGGCTTAAATGGGACTTTGTCCAAGTATAGGTGTATTATTATTGAACTTAGATAATTAATTCATTAAGCTAGAATTTAATCATAATAATTGATTAAATTGTAAACCATATTAAAGGGTATCAATTTAGCTTACCCCAACCTATAAGATTTAATTAGATGATTACGAATCGAGAATGAAAATAATTCAAGTAGAGTTCCCTTATGAATTATACCCAACATTTATTGGCTTGAGTGAAATGTATGAGAATTTAGTTAAACCATAGCTTGATTAAGAGTGTAACGACACCTCTAGATTTAAGCACTCAAATATTAGTCGAGTTAAGACTTGAGAACAACTCTTGAAATAATAAGGACGTCATTTCCTTTCGAAATATAGAAAATAGTATATATATATATACTCAGTTCGAGTATCTCACCCCGTAATTTAATTAAAGGTTAATGCGGGAGTAATAGTTCGAAGTCGAGAAGAGGAGCACGTCAGGTAGGCTTTCTATCCTATACATCAAGTGTAGGCTTTCTTATACAACTAAAATTATGTGTGTTGTATCAATTTATGTTTCATTTCAAAAAGCATTTGAACTGAAAATATGTTTCAAGTATTGTCTGCCATAAAATATTTATGATTTTCGTATGATACCTATCTGCTCAGTTAAGTTAAAAGAATCGAATTCGGGTTCCAGTGGGTTAACGTCTCCACTCGAACTAGTGTACACAAAGTAACCGTGAGTCATCGAGCGGGTTGGCCGGTTAAAGTGACCGTGAGTCATCGAGCGGGTTGGCCGGTCAAGGTGTTCGTGGAAGGTGGCCACCTTCCCGACACAAAGAAGAAGAAGTTACAGATATGGTAGATTACTAAAGAACTTAGATCATGATCGAACTTTAAGATTTCACAAAAGGATTTTAGTGAACATAGGTTCTTTAGAGACAAAATCTCTATGTTTCACTTACAATGGCATGACAATTATATATGTATGAGTGTGATTTTGGCATGTGTCTACTGAGTACAATTTGTACTCAACCCTGCATATATTTATAAATGTGCAGGTTGAGCGATGATGAAGGAGGAGTGCTACGTTCGGGCTTTTTGTCGATCTCTTATTAGTTGACTCTTGGGGGTTCTACGTGTCTTCACACATGTAGAGCTGTTAGCGATCCAAGTAACTTTTCGCTGCCAGTATGAGGTTTTTGTGTAAGAAACCTAAGACTCAAGTTTTCCTTCATGACAAGTTATTATGTATCTCACATAAGACTCAAGTCCTTTCTTGCAAATCATGTATGACGAATTATTAGCCCAGTAATGAGGTTGTTGTTCAGTTTCGTCCTTGCTCCATTACCCCATTTCTATCCCGATTTCTTTAATCCCTTCCCAAGTCACGGTTTTCCCCGACTTCACCATCCTTAGTGAAGTGTGGGCGTGACACTGTCACGCCCCAAATCCCGAGGGACGGCGCACGCGCCAAGGGCATGATTGGGCGGGGATAAAAGAAGCGGGGAAGAAATGGAGCATTGTGTTCGTGTGCATTATAAGAGAGAGTTGTCCCTGAAAATCGGACAACATCTCCTCTATAACTTTGACTATGCCATTTTACAACCCAAACAGCTAAACAATGCAAAGATAATGTCTATAATAATTGAGCTAAAATGAATCATATGCAATTTGGAGATAATACAGCTCGATTCATGGGAGCGGTAATCCAGAATCCCAAGCGGCCGAATCATCCAAGATGAAATGAATTGGAGATAATACAGCTCGATACATGGGAACGGTAATCCTGAATCCCAAGCGGCCGAATCATCCAATATGAAAGATGGGGTTGGAGATAATACAGCTCATCTCGTAGGAACGGCAATCCAGAATCCTCGAGAGGCCGAATCGTCCAATAAGAACCGTCGATCAAAGGCGGATGTTAGTGAGTCTAGCTCGCCAAAAGGAGTCACTCACCCAGCTCACCAAATGTGGTCGGCATTCGCTCGAACACTACACAAGGGGCCGATGAGTTGAGCGTCCAAGAGGGGCCGACTACTTCTAAGCTCTCCTATGCACGTGTATGCATGTAATGGACAATGATGATATGACAACATGAACTTTTATTAATAATGGCCGATGAGGCCTTCGTGGAATGAGAAAATGATCTTAGACTTTAAACATATGTATTATCACACACATATACGTGAATGATAATTATTTCATAAATATTATAACATACGTGAGCATGACAGCGGAAATTATTATGTATAGAACGGTAAACCGTTCTCGTGATGAACCAATCGTCATCCCAATAACACCATTCCTCAGCCACACACATCATGCTGCTTCCATAGCCTGTGAAAAATTTTGTAAAACGTGGGGTGAGTACTAGTGCACTCAGTTGGGTTTTTCATAAAACAAAAAACATAGTCTCTGTTCAGTATACTTACCTTAGAAGGTTTTAAAACAAAAATAACTTCTAAGTAAGCAAAACATTTGTGCATAAATTAAACATGACCCGGCATGACGTTACTCTTATATAGGTTATGTCCCGGGCCTTTTACCACCGACGGATCATAAATATTCAGTCAAATAGGGCTCGGCGAACCGTACACCCTAACATAGCATGAGTCAAAACCCGATGGTGATCAACCCACCGCAGTAGAGACTAAGTGATCACAGTCCTTAAATCGACGTGTTAGGCCGAATAAGAACCCCTGGCGGTTGATAAGAGCATTAAACAGTCCATACCTTTGTGAAAACATTTTAACAGAGATCCATGCATTTTTCATTTAGAGAAAAGAGCTTAATAACTCAAAATACGTATATATCCCCAACCTTTCACCGATGATATTCCTCGGTTACGGAAAAATCGTAAATCCTTATGAGCTCAAATTTCAGTGCTAGGTACCTGTTAGTCATAGGGAATATATTTTGGCTTTAATTTCCAAAAAGGAACTATAGATAAGTAGTACTTAATTTTTAGGCTTAATAATATTCTTTTTATCACGTAATAAATTAATTTGGCAGCAACCGGACTTTCAACTGATTTTGGCCAAGAAGACAAAAATACTCCGGACATTATTCCTTATAGGAATATGTATAAACATTTTTAAAATACGAAACTTTACCTCGAAACTTAATCGAGAAGATTCGTAGTCTTTTTAAGATCTATGAAAATTGGACCGATGAAAATTAATGAAACCTCTTTCAGAAAATCCTATATTTTTTTCTCTACATGCACTATAAATTTTATCGAAAAATGATTGACCATGAATATTTTTCCTTTAGAAAAATATGAAATAATGCAATAAATCATGACATGTCGATCCTAACCGAGATCCAAATATAAAATTCAATCCGGCAGAGTAACGGATCTTATGGTCAAAAACTCAAAACCTTAAAGGACCTTAGCCGTTTGATAGACCGATAGTCACGAACATGAATATGAATGAAAAAGAGAACGGAGGAGAAAGAATGAAGATAACGGTTTGCAAACGATGGCGGCGAAGACTCGACGGCGACTAAGCCACCTTTGTCAAGCTCCATGCCTACCTTCGACCTTACCCTGACATACCTTGACTTCGATCGATCCTCAATTCTCTAACCCTCAATTCTCTAATCCTCAATTCTCTTGCTAAGCTTACCTTGACCTTTGAGGTATTTGAGAGATTCATGATCCGTGTGAATTACGAACTCTCTAGGCCACAAGTAATGCTGCCACGTTTCCAAAGCCCTCACCAAAGCATACAACTCCTTGTCATAGGTCGGATAGTTCAGTTGAGCTCCCTTCAACTTTTTGCTAAAGAACACTTACAACGAAACCAAGAAAAACAATTCCTTGAGCACTTACAACGAAACCAAGAAAAACAACTTTATCCATGGAAAAAGAACACTTCTTAAGATTAACATACAATGATTCATTTCTTAAAGTGTCTAAAACAACACGTACATTCTCAAGATGTTCATCCACGTTTTTGCTATAGATCAAGATATCATCAAAGTAGACAACCATAAATTTTCCAATAAAACTTCTCAAAACATGGTGCATCAACCTCATGAATGTACTAGGTGCATTAGTTAAACCAAAAGGCATTACTAACCACTCATACAAACCAAATTTAGTTTTGAAAGTAGTTTTCCACTCATCTCCCTCTCTAATTCAAATTTGGTGATACCCACTCTTCAAATCAACTTGGTAAACACAATAGCCCCATGTAATTCATCAAGCAAGTCATCTAGCCTAGGAATAGGATAACGATACTTTACCGTAATTTTGTTGATTGCTCGACAGTCCTTGCACATTCTCCACGATCCATCCTTCTTGGACACAACAATCACCGGTACAACACATGGACTCATGCTCTAACGAATTTTACCCTTCTTCAACGACTCTTCAACTTGTCTTTGGATCTCTTTCGTCTCCACCGAATCATCCAATAGGATTGTAGGTATATAAAAAATTTCTCCTGCAATCATTATATCCAGGTTTTTACAAACCTTGTTAATCGTTATGGTAGAACCATTGGCGATTTTTACCTGAATAGGTCTTTCGCTGTTAACCCAATGTTCTTCGGGAATAACATTCTTGCTTGCAATACAAAGGCTTGCACCTGTATCAACATAACAATGTAATTCAATCAATTTATATCCAGTAAATTTAAGTTTACCTTTGACATAGATTGAATTCGGGTTAGTGATGTTGGCCATCACTTTTTCATCATCTTCAAGAGTTGTCTGAAGTTGATGCATCACTTGATTCTGATTCTGTAGAATCATAAACAATTTCTTCTATTTGGTAAACATATAGTTCACCTTCATAATAGTCTTCAACCGGCATAAAGCCTGTGCTTGAGATTTCTTCAAGTAATTTGACTTTGTTGTCAAATTTCCTTCTATTTGGACATTCATTTGCATAATGTCCTTCTTCACTACAGATCCAACATCTGCAATTTTTCCTACCTTTGGGACAGAATTTTTGTTTATTCGATTTATCAAAAGATTTCTTTTTGACAAACTTTCCTGGTTTAAAGGTTTTATTTTTCTTCTTAAACCTATATCTATTCATTAATCTTTTGGAAGACCTTTTCTTATAGGGTTTCCTATCAGACTTTCTACAACCATAATCAAATGACTGTTCAATAATCTTTTCACAATTTCTTTTGCTAAAAGATTTTAATTCTTTTTGTTTTCTTGTTAAATCACAAATCTTGGAGATTTCTTCTTTAACAATTTTATGAGCGTAACCTAAACTATAGGCTGCTATTCCTAAAGCTTCTAGATCAAACCTGTCTAAAGCTTTTTGTCCTATCAAAGGGATTTTTAGAAGATATCCTTTAATATATTTTCTATAATCTCCTTGATCACCAATTTGGTACAAATACTTTTCATAATCACAATAAAATTGATCCAGAAAAGTTATATCACAAAGCTGCATATTAGTGAGCATGGTTTCCGCTTTACTTCTTATACGAGCTAATTCTTGTATTTTATCCGAAGATAAATTGATTCCCAAAAACATGGTATATATACCATTCAAGACTTCCTCAAAGGCAGTCATGGGGTTTAGTTTTGGTTCCCATCTAGTGAGTTTAATAAAAGTATTAACTACACCAGTTGATTTGTGTTCTAACAAAAGTAGAACTGTGCTTTGATCATCATAAGAATCTTTATTAGTTTGGATTATTAAACTAATTTCTTTGGCCCATGTATCAATGAGATCCTTTCTATTTATCATACCATCAATATTAAGGATATTATTTCCAAAAATATTAGTAGTGGTTTTTGTTTCAGAAAAAGGATAGAAGTTACCCTTTCGTTTTCTGTTTTCTCTTTCATCAGGGCTCTTGGACCCTGAAGTTTCTCCCTTGTACTCCTTTTTTGGGGACGAAGGTGGAGTGTTTTGCTGTCTATCAGCTCTTAGATTTTCTCGAAATCCTACTTTGGGGACCTCAGCTTCTTCTGAAGAGTCTTCCGATTCATCAGAATTGAAACTATCGATCTTACAAAGATTTTCATTAAAACCAAACATAGATTTTAATTTGTCACTATCTTTTATTTCTTGATTGGCTATAGATTCATCATCTATTTCCATCAATCTTATTGCTTGTTCAATGATATCACAGTTATCATCATTGATTTGCAATTCATCATTTTCTAGATTATTCCAGAAAAACTTTTCAACCTGTTTCATGTAGTTCATGTTGATTTTTTATCAACTCCGAACGGCCATGTAAGGCTTCCAGGGTTTTTACCTGTTCCTAGTTCTTCGTTACCAACACTAAAATTTGGATAACTGTATTTACCTGAACTTGTTGTTCTTGTTTCATGTTGATATTCAACAATTTTTGATGTTCCTGTACTCAAAACATCAATAATTTCTTTATTGCAAGGACAATCATGAATAACTGTTTTTATTTCATTAATTATCTTGGCTGCTGCTGCTTCAATACTATTTCTAATATCATCAGCGTTTTGTTGATCTTTAAGCAAATTGAGAATTTCTTCTAATTGTGGCTTAATAATCTTATTGAAATCTTCTTGAAGTTCTTTCAAACTCATCCTAAGATTTTCTCAAGATATTTTTCGATTTCATTTAATTTGTTCGTGAAGTCTAAAACTTCTTGCCTTGTTATTGGTAAATCACATTTAGCATTTTTAATTTGCTCAATTTGATTAGCCAACTTTTTAATTCTATCGTCTTGCTCGACTATGAGGTTTTTTACTTCTCCTAGCCTTGCTAACCCTCCCCCTCTCTGAAAGTGAGTAGAGTACTTACCATAGATACTGGGCTCTTTAGACCATTCTTCACTGGGATCTTTGCTTAGTCCAAAGAAGGATAGCAATTTGTAGACTCCAAGCAATGTTCTCCCTGCAATCTGGTTAAGATTATTAGTAGAGGAGATAATAGCAGAGATGCGGTTATTACCTGAAAGGCTGCTGAAGAGATAACTCTTCTTTTCTTGTACATCTCCTTCCTCAAGTCGTTTGAGGCTGAGTATCTTTCCTTTCTTATAAATATGTGGATAATCTATGTTAGACATATTTAATTAAGAAGTTCTAGTTTTTGACTCAAATCGTCAATTCTTGTAGAGACGTTTCTGAGAAGATCTCTTTCAGAGGGTTCTCCTATCATTAGGGTTTTTCCCCTGAAACTCATTCTGGGTTTTTCTCCCATTAATGGCTTATTCCTAGCAATATCTATTGCCCAAGAATTCTCAAGAGGACTGATTTCAGAGAATTGCTTCTCTTCCACAGATCCTATATCTGAAAATATATCTTCTAATTCAATATATTCAGATTTTTTGTAATCTATGCTGTGATGACTATTTGTCAAGGCATAAGCTACAACGTAAGATATGCTGAAGACTTTATCTCCGGCATCCATAAGGTTTTCTCTTTCGAACTGATGTACAAAAGATAAAACTGTATCTAAGTTCTTAGTATCCAAACTTAATCCGAACTTAGGATAAACAGAGAACATGAATTTTTGGTATGCTAAATTGCCTCTAGCAGCACCTAAAATACAATCTCTTCGGTCTTTGATTCTATTGTCTATTAAAGCCATTTTAATAGGTGAATCAATACCTTCTTGAAACTCAGATTTTAACAAAATCTTTACAGCAAGTGAACTGTACTGATTGTTGATCTTATCTTAGAGTCAATTTTCATAAGGTTTTTTCTAATCTCTTCTCTATTGATAAGGGATAGGAAAACTGAACCTTTAGTGTCTTTAATGTCGACATGCATTTCTTTTGTGCTGACAAAATAAAAGATATTGATTTTCCTTTTCAAAATATTTAAGCTGAAAGGAATTCTAAAGATCTTTTCTTTCTTTAAATCAAGTTTTAAATTTTTGATTTTTGAAAGCATTTCTTGTTTTACTAAGAAGCTTCCTTGAAATCCATTTTCGTTTTCAGAAAACTCAATTTCAAAATTATCTTGTTGTTCTTCAGAGATCTGAAAATCATCAAGATGTTCCTTTCCTTTTAAAAAACTCATTTTAAAAGTAATTTAACCATAAAACATGGCTCTGATACCAGCTGAACCAGGGATACATTATCATAGATAATTTTATGACATGGCGGAATTAAGACCAGCTGAGTTAGCTGATTCTCTTTCTAATCTTATGATTTCGAGGAGAAATCTTATTCTAGCAGATAGGCTATCAAGCCGTCTGCTTCTCATCCTTGTGAAGGACATAGTTCTAGTATCCTCGGGAAGAGGGGCTAGAGCAATTACTTGCTGTAGTGACAGTAAGTGAATTACTTCACGTTCAGGCGTTAAACCAGTCATGGTTTTAAACAAGTTTTAAGGAGCGAGTCCAAAGTGCTTTTTCAAGCATCTTTATTTCACTCTCAAGACTATTAAGCCGAAAGGCTCTAATCCTTACCCAACCGGGTTTCAGATAAATATCAAAAGGGATATTTTCATTCAAAATATCGAAATATTTATTGCATAAATGGTTATAAACCAATTTTATGACCATGATGGTCTGTTTTTCTTCAAGCATTTTATAGATACTTTGTAATTCAAAAGGGATTTTTGAAATTCGGTTGTATAATACGTTCAAACTTCAAGGATCATGTATTATAGCAGGAAACAGTATAATTATTCTGATTAATAAAGTTCATACCTTTCTCCTTGGTGTGTCGCGTTCAATTGATTCCAGTTCGGCGCTTACCCTGCCAATCCTGTTACCACTCTACTTTTTCCCTAACGGCCACCTGCCTCAGCGGTACTTCTTCGAGTATAGGTATGTTGGATTCCAGGCTCAGGTTACTGTGAACTATAAGAATATGAATCTGACACGGAGAAAGGATTTAAAAAACTTTTATTAATACATGAATATTTACAACTGCTTCTTTGCTATGTTCAACACATGAACAGAAGCTTTACTAGTATTATACCCCGATGGGGTTTTACTCACTAATCATTCTTTTTTCATACACTCTAATTATCTTGGTGCGGAAAGACTGAATGAATTACACTGAGTTATTTCTCTTCTATTTATTGATGAAAAAGTAAAGCTAGATGCTTTCTCTCTTCCATTATTAAAGAAAAGGGCCCCTTTACTTAGTGGTGAAGGAAAGCAAATTATTCCTTCGTAGTGGAAGATGAGCTGGTGGAAGTTGATGGGACATCTCTTTCCTCCTTTGCTTTATCCTTTTCACACTGTCGGCATTTCCATGTGATGCCTGCTTTTGTTGACTTCTTTTCCACCGACTGGCAGATTAAAGGGTTGTGGACCCCTATGGCTTTGGCCTGCATTATCCTTTGTCGGTAGGATAAGATTGCTGTTTTACTCTCCTTGCTGATTGGCTTGTAAGAGCTGGAGGTCATCAAAACCTTTTCATCAACATAATTGACAAAGAGTTTATCATCTCCCGTAATTCTCAGAATTTTGTCCAAGTATTTTTCAATACTTTTTTCAGAGAGTTTTGGAAGATCTCCTTCTTCAAGTTTACTCTCCATGACTTTGGATGGAGAATACATCTCTCCCTTGCTTATCCCAATTTGGATGAAATGATGAGGACTGTAGATCTGCACATCATTTTCCCATTGTGGAATGGTACTTTGAACCTTGATAAATATATCCTTATCAGATTCTTTGATCACCTTGGTTTTGAAGGTCTTGATTGCCTTCCTGAGCTCTTTGGGAAAGAGTTTGATCTCGAGAAGGTTGCTGCTTGGATAGATGGTTCTAACCAACCCGCATTCAAATGCTTCTAGAACCTGTTGGGGATCTGCATTTTTACAGAAGTTATAATAACTAATGTATTTGTTGTCGGTGGTGAAATAATGTTCATCCACAAATCGTTCTTCATTGGCCTGTCTGGCGGATGAATACATGAACAAGAAATCACTCTTTCTTAATTCATTTTGCTTGTTGTCATCCTTTGGAGATACAACTTGGCGGGGAAGTAACCCAATTGTTACTTTCTTGCTTTTGCCTTTTACAAGCGCTGCTGCAAATGTATTTGGCTTCAAGGTGTCTGCATCAGAGATTAGTCTGAGTGGAGGCAGCATCTTCTCTCTGCAATAGATATCTGCAGATGTTTTAGCTTCAAGAAATGATTTATATTTCTTATGCTTTACATCAGGAACTCCTTTGCTAGCCTTTTCAGCTATGTTCCAGGTTTCGTAGATTCCTGCATTAGGACCATTAAACACGACATAATATGCCTTTGAATTTGTCAGAAATAGAATTTCCTCTGACGATTTCTCATCAACTGGAGATGATCCAGATTTATTAGGGATTCGAATTCCCATTCCGTTGGGCCTTAGATTTAAATCTGAGGGTCTTACCAACGTTGTGGAGGTCTGTACCTCAGTCTTATCTTTTGGCAAGATAATAGCCTTCAACGGATTTGTTGTTTCTTTACCGGTAGCCGTACACTCCGGAATAGTCGAATCTTTGCTCTGTAGAGAGTAAGGAGATTCAAATTCCTTTTGTTGTTCATCTCTTTTGAGAGAGACTACAAATTTAATCTGGCAGCAAGTCTAACCTTTTTCGCCTCGGAGTAATTGTGACACTGAAAGATGATACCAGCTGAACCAGGGATTCATTGTCGCAATTAATTTTGTGACGGGGCGGAATTAAGATCAACTGAATTAGTTGACTCTCTTTCTAATCTTATGATTAAGAGAAGAAATCTTATTCTAGCGGCGATACTATCAAGCCGTCTATTTCTAAACCTTGTGAAAGACATGGTTCTAGTATCCTCAGGTAGAGGAGCTTCAGCAATTAACAGCTGTAATGACATTAAGTGAATTACTTCACGTTCATGGGTTAAACCAGGCATGGTTTTAGACATGCTTTAAAGAGCGTGTCCAGAGTGCCTTTTCAAGCATATTTATTTCACTTTGTAGACCATTAAGCCGGAAGGCTCTGGTTCTTACCCAACGGGGTTTTAGATAAATATCAAAAGGGATATTTTCATTATAAAGATCAAAATATTTATCACATAAATGGTTGTAAACCAATTTTATGACCATGATGGTCCGTTCCCTTGCTTCAAGCATTTTTATAGAATTTAATCACTAGTTTGGAAGTATAGATTAAAAGGTAGGAGATAGGTTTCGAGAAAATAAACATTAGTAATAAATTTATAGATCCAATGTATCCAGGGATTTTATCTTTTAAAATAAAACTTTAACCTTATCGCCGGATTTGCTGGAGATTGCTGTTGATACTTTGGAGTCTTGCCTAGCATAACCACCGCGGTGTGTTCCCTAAACGACCCTCTGTCTGGCGGTACTAACAAGTTGCAGTATCAGGTCGAGCAGCTGCATCTCCGAATATCAACACCCCATAATCCATAGATAAAGAAAGAAATTTTTATTGATAAAACTGGAATACATATACAGGATCTACTCCTGTATTACTGCTTACATTTCTCTAATCTATCCCCCGAAAGGGTATTACTCACACATCATCCTTCAAATACACTCTTAATTTTTCTTGGTGTAGTCCGTGAATGATGATCTTCGAAACTTAACTCCTCTTTTATAGATCAAGAGAAGGATCTAGATACACATGCTTTACGTCATGGCTGACGATTTTCTCCACTTACTAAATGGTGGATGCTGAGTTGGTTGATGTTGACGTTGTCGGGGCATCTTTTTTGTTTGCCTCGTCAGAATCACATCTTTTACAGCTGTAAGGCACTGCCTTTTTTGCTGCCTGCTTTCTTATCTCTTCGCAGATAAGCATTTTGTGGGACCCAAATACAGACCCATTCAATATCTTCCTTTGGAATCTAATAATGCTGGTTTCACTGTCACTAGACATTGCTTTTAGTGAGCTGGAATGCATTAAAATTCTATCCGTCTGGAGATTGACAAAGATTTTGTCGTTGCCATTGAAATTGATGACTTTTTTAATCATCCTTTCCATAGCTATATGAGCAAGTTTTGGGAGGTCATCTCTTTCAAGCTGATCTTCCATTCTTGTTGAGGGAGTATATTTCTCTCCACTGCTGATCCCCATCTGGATTATATGATGCGGTCTGTAGACCTGGACACCCTGCTCCCAAACTGGAATCGTACTTTGAACTTTGAGAAAGATGTCTCTTTCCGTGTCCTTGATACACTTGGTCCTGAAGGTCTTGACAGCTCGTCTGAACTCCTTCGGGAACTCCCTTATTTCTAGTAAATTACTACTTGGATAAATAGTATTTACCAATCCGCAGCAAAAGGCTTCAAACACATGCTGAGGGTTTGCGTTTTTACAGAAGTTGTAATAACTTACATTCTTCTTATCTGTGGTGAAGTAATGTCCTTCGGCGAACATGGCTTCATTAGCATCTCTGGCACAAGAATATAAGTGCTCAAAGTCATTGATCTGAACCGTCAGGAAATCATCTTCTTCTGACTGGCTGCTTGTTTTTATGGGAAGTTTTCCCAAACTCTTCATCTTCGAAGGAGGTGAAGAGACTGCTGCGGCGAATGTCTTTGCTCGTAGCATGCTATCGTCGGTGATCAACGTTAGTGGTGGCAACATCTTTTCTTTGGTGTAGATGTTGGCTGATGTCCTAGCCTCCATAAGATTTTTGAATTTCTTATGTTTAATGCCAGAAACCTTATCTGTGGCCAGCTTTGCTGTATCCCATGATTCGTAGATACCTGCATTTTGACCATTATAAACCACATAATAGGGTTTAGATATTAGTGGAAACTGAAGTTCCGTTGCTGACATGACATCAGGCTTTGATGGGATCTGAATTCCCCCGTTGGGTCTCAGATTTAAATCTGACGATTTATCCAACGTTGTTGAGGTCTGTACCTCATTCTGGATTTTTGGTAAACCCACAACCATCACCGGATTTGGTGAGTCTTTACCAGAAGCCGGTTGCTCTGGACTAGCTGAATCTTTGCTCTGAAAAGAGTAAGGAGATTCAAGTTCCTTTTGTTGTTCGTCCCTTTTGAGAGAGACTACAAATTTGATCTGGCATCTAACCAGTTCTAGTTCTTGAATAAGAACCATTTCTTTCAGCCGAAGCTGTTCAAGGCTAAGCATTGAAAATGCTATATGAATTGAGGTGTAGGAGATTTATTTGTGATTTCTCTCATCTCTCAAGCTCTCAATTTATAGGAGTGCAGTGGCATCTCCTTTATATTCATCCAATAGGATTGCTACAAGAGTCAATCTACCATTGGTCTTCATCTCTTTTCCTGTTGATGGTGATAAAGATGTATTCATATCTTTAATTATTCCAGTATTCCCTTGTCAAGAAATCTGCCAATGAATTCTTTATTCCATCGATATGTTGAATATCAAAAGAGTAATGGGAAGCCATTGCTGCCAACGGACTAGTCTTCCCTGTTTATTATCTCCTTGTATCTTAGTATTAATAAAATACGTGAGATTTTTATTATCAGTTCTAACAAGAAATCTAACCGGGGTTAAATATACTGATAATTTTTCTATTGTTCTAATAACAGCTAAGAGCTCTTTTTCATTAGAATGATAATTCTTTTCAGCTAATTTAAAACTACC
>JAPKLX010000474.1:14065-61382 GCA_026898415.1 Leonotis leonurus
AGCAAGTCTTAGACAGAAAGTTGAACCAGCAAGTCTTAGACAGAAAGCTGAAGCAAGTCAACTTTAATAGAAAGTTGAACCAGAAAGCTTCAAACAGAAAGATGAAAGAAGTTTCAGACAGAAAGCTGAAGCAAGTCAACTTTGACAGAAAGTTGAACCAGAGACTTGAACCAGAAAGTTGAAAGATGCCAACCCAGACAGAAAGTTGAACCAGAAACACTTAACTAGAAAGTTCAACCAGATCAACTTTCAAATACTGAAATCAGATGAAATGTCTCTGAAATCCCAAAGTCTTAACAAGTCCCTCGTGCCACAAAAGGAAGAAAATC
Source organism: Leonotis leonurus (assembly GCA_026898415.1). Lineage (NCBI taxonomy): Eukaryota > Viridiplantae > Streptophyta > Magnoliopsida > Lamiales > Lamiaceae > Leonotis > Leonotis leonurus. Next base: position 14,395 of record JAPKLX010000474.1, read on the forward strand.
AATCAAGACCAGAAAAGGAAAGCTATCTGTCAAACGATCTGCTTACCATATTTGGAGGATTATGTCAAACGCATTAGAAGGCAAGAGGAGATAATCTTGGGATCCACTTTCCTTGATTGATGAAATCACATTTACTTCAAATCAATCAAGTTCAACGGTCAGAATTTCAAGATTCTGCACCTATAAAAGCTCGGAACAAAGATTGACAGCACACACGTGAATAAGCTTGCTATATCATTCAAATCTACTCTGCCCAGAAATCATCTCATCCATCGAAGCATTTACTGAGAAAAGATTTCAACCAGATCGTGTTCCGAACCGTTCGTTATCGCAATCAAACCTCGATTCAAGTCTGTCTTCTCGAGAAAGGAAGGAGATCTTTGCTAGCTAGTAGTTTTCTAGTGGATTAACGTGAAGAAATCCTGTTTACAGTAGTTTTCTGTAAGTTGTAAAGGGACACGACCCTTATTCGTGCATAAGTTTCAATCAGGTTTGTAATTGAAACTTGTGGCTCGTTCTCAGCGAGTATAAATAAGAGAGTATCCTAGTAGTGGATATCTAATCCAGTTTGGATTAGACCGTGGACGTAGGGGGTTTCCCGAACCACGTAAAATAACTGTGTTATTTACTTTCTGCATTTACATTCCAGTTGTTTTATTCACTATCTGTCACTCTCATACAAACTGCATTCTTAATCAATTCTCTAAATACTCGACTAAGATTTGAAAGATTTTCTAATCAAAGAGCACCGACTAAGTCCACCATTATTCCGCACACAATACACAGTTGGAGAATAAGATTACTCTTACTTTCTGCTTTGTATTACTCACTCGAGAGATTCTGTTTGGAAAGAACAAGATCGAGTAGATAATCGATCTGGTCTGACACATTGAGCAATCTGTAGTACAGAAAGCTTAAATCTCTCCTTTAAATTAGTCAAGTAAACTGAAAATTTTGTGTATTTGGTGTATTCCCCCCCCCCCCCATACGCCAAACCTAGCTCTTTCGGGACCAACACAAAGCAAACTTGGGTGAGCCAAATGAATCATTTTCAGCACAGTTAGAGGAGTCCATCCGGCCAAAATTCTAAATTTAGACACAACTAAAGAGATGTGGGAAGCATTGCGTGAACTCAACCTTGGATCAGATGCCATGATCGAGAACAAGCTGTCGATGGCTTGCAACAAGTTCAATGATTTCAAGATGAGACCTGGAGAGAATATTGAACAAATATACCCAGAGAGAGAAGAATCTCAAAGTCATCAGAGCACTACCACCTAGCTGGGAGATTTATGCAGCCGTGCAACCAATGAGAGCTGATTTCAACAATTTGACCACTGAAGCATTGTTCAATCATCTAGAAGGTCATGAATGTGACATGAAGAGAATTCATGGAACATATCACATATCCAGCAGGAAGAGTGAAAGTAGTTCCAAGAAGGAAAAGGAGATCGCTTTCAAGGCCAAGATTGCAGCAGAAGAACTAGTTGTACCTGTAGCAGCAGAAGAAAGTTCTTATGATAAAGTGCTCAAAGAATTTGCTATGATCGCGAAGAGAATGGAGAAGATGGAGACCAGATCAAGAAATTATCGTAGATTCTACAAAGACAACAAGAACAAGTTCTAGAGGAGTAGAGATCAAGATCGATATGATAACAAACCTGAGGTAAGAAGTTGTAGCAATTCTACTAACTATACTTGCTATGGTTGTGGCAGAACAGGTCACTTCAAAATAGATTATCCCGACTTATCCAAGAGTCAGAGAGAAGAGCTAAGAGCAAAGAGAGATCGAAAACTTAAAGCTCAACGCAAAGCTATGCTAGCAGAAGAAGACTCAAGCAGCTCAAGTCATTTCTCAGACAGCTCATCAGAGAACGATGAAGCATTCTATGCACAAGATCAAGAAGAAGATTGAGATGAATGTTACATGGGAATTGACAACGGATTTGATCAGAACGAGGTAAACTCACATGTTTCTACTTCATCTAACAAACCTGTATATGATTCTTGTAATGAAGATGAAGCTGAAGTCTTTTGGGATGAGATCAATGTGATTCTCAAGAGCTATAAGAGTTTGTAGAAGCTATTTCAAGATGTCATCAAGGAGAATGACAAACTGAATGAAGTAGTGAAGGTACTCAGTGAAACCAACATTAAGTTTTCTGCAAAAGTGAACGATATTGAAGGACATATCAAGACAAAGGATGAAGAAATTATGCACTCAATTCAAAGGTCAAAGACTTGATCATCAGAAAGGAAGTAGTAGAAGAGAAACTACAGAAGTCAAGGGAAAACATGAGCAAGATCAACAAAAGCAGTGAACGTGTTAACATGATCTGTGAGATGCAGAACAAGACCAGATCAACTATTGGATTATGTTACACTAGTCAATAAGATTCAACCAAGTTCGTAGTTGAAAGATAATAGATACCAGATCAAGTTGTCAACCTAAAGAATGAGAAGAATAAACCCTAGAAGATGTTGAAGAAGGATGTAGGAGACAAACGGTATTACTAGATCAAAGGCAAACCTGCTCAATATGTCAAAACAGATAGGAACCAAAACCAGAAGGCTCCTACTAGAAAACCATCAACAAAGAAGAATAAGTACAACATTGAAAGGAACCATCCATCCGTTTACAAAGCGATTTCCAGAATAGATGACTCAAGGAGACAGATCACTTGCTATATTTGTGTTCCTAAGACTAAGTTGATTTGGGTTCCTAAAGGAACATTTGCTACTAATCAAGCACCCAATCATTGAAAGGATTTCTAAGTCTACTTAATTGCAGGATAGAAGAAATGCAAAAAGGAGTCAAGTAGCAAAATGATCAATCTGGATCATTAATAGTGGATGTTCAAAGCATATGACTTGTGACAAGAACCTGTTATCAGACTATGTAGAAAGATAAGGTCCACAGGTAACCTTTGATTGTAATTCAAAAGGTTATACCATAGGGTATAGTAATGTTAATGTTGGTCCCGAAAAAGCAAGGTTTGGTGGGGGAATACACCAAATGAAAACTTTTCAGTTTACTTTAATTACTTAGAGAGATAAAGATTTCTCGTGAAGAGATTGCTTAAGTGTGACTAACCAGATCGATAGCTGGACTGTCCAGATAATATCTCTCTCGTGATGAACACTTAGTAGATAGTAAGAGTAATCTTGTTATCCAACAGAGCTTTGTGTGCAGAAAATGTTGGACTTGTTCTCTATTAGATTCGATTTGAAGGGTTCCCAACAATTTTCCCCTTTTTGATGATGTCGAAACCACACTTTACAATAACCCTAGTTAAAACATTAAAGGATGATCTGGTTTGAATTTCCAGAAGGGTTATGGTGTCGTTATTTAGATTATAACGATAGAAAGGCATTAATTTGGTTCTGGACAATAAGATGTTGTCATCAGATGACCCACATGTATATATATATATATATATATATATATATCAGATCAGGATTAAATGAGTTACACGAGTTATACAAAACTAACTAACAAAACAACAGATGGTTGTAAGATAAAACAAATTCTAAGTAAACCATCTGCTTGTTCCTCCTTTCTTCATCTTCTCTCTTTGTGCATCTGAGGTTACCTGAATACTTTCATAAGTTCCATCTCAAACCCTTGCATAGTTGGGATCATGGTTATCGATCTTGTAACCTTTGATCTTGGCTACCTGGTTGATGTAATTTAGAATGTATGTTTTGTTAAGTATCTGCTTCCGGGGATCATCGGGCATGCCATAAACTCCCTTGCGGGTGTCTTCATTTGGATTTTAGCTTTCTCAACAGCCGATCTGATCCCTTTTACCAGTTCATTGTCTACGAAATTTTCCATGTAGCGATTGAAGTCTTTATCTGGTGTAGACTCTGAATAGATAGGCTCCTTCAGAAAATATCCGTTCATGGTGAGACTAAGAGGTTTGCTGAGATTGTTCTGATGTTGGTGGAGAGAATGGTGTTTGAAATGATTTCTCTCTGGCCTCTTGTTCTGCCAATCTCTTCTCTCTCTCAGCTTGGTCTTTGTATAACTGTGCCCTGAAAGCTGGGTCACATGCTTGTTCTCTGTTAATGCCAAAAAGCAAGAGCTCGGCTATCTGGTCTCCTTTGTCTTCCATCGGCTTCTTTCATTTATCAGATAGTTGTTGTTGATGTTGGATTGGCTCAATTGTTGGATCTGCTCTTGGAGGAGTATATGATTTCTTCGTAAATGGTTGATCTCCTCCAGCAGATGGCTTTTCACTTCCGGCTTCTCCTTCTGGACCTCCATCTGGTCCTCCTTCATCAGTTTCTTCAAAAGTTCCTCCTCCTGCCTCACCTTTTCCAGCTTTATCAGATCTTTCTCCCTTTTCGACATCATCAAATGTTGTCTTGATGAGTGTGCGAAGGGAATCGATCTCGGCCTTCATCTCCTCGAGCTTGAGCTCGACATCTGCTTTGAAGTTGAGCAGGAAGGTGATGTTCTGGTCTGCACCTCCAATCTTTTTCTCCAAGTTGCTGTTCATCGTGGAGAGAGTCCCATCATAGGTGTCTTGCAGCTCTTCTAGTGTGTTGATTCTGGTGTTCTGATGATCAAGCTCTGCGGGAGTAGGGTAGAACAGATCATCCAAAACCTTCACTTGATTTTTCTTCATGATCTGCACAAACTTTTTTTCTTCAAAAGTGGCCAGTTGAGCATGAATCTCCAAAGTGGTTGCCTCCTTGATTTCTGCAGTAATGGAAGCAGATCGTGCTTTGATAGCTTCATCAATTCGATCCTTCTGTTTAGCTAGAAAGTCAGTGACCAGGGCATGAACGGTCTGGACTTTTGTCTCAACTGTTTCCAGCCTTTGATCTTATTTCTCCCTGGTTGCATCAGCTGCTTTCCTATCGTCATCCATCTTTTTGTTCAGCTCTTTGACTTCGCTTCTCAGCTTTCTGCGCAAGTCTTTATCCATGTCTTTCATATAGTCCTTCTGATGTTGGTTGAAATCAGCAAGGATTTGTGTTGCCTTCTCTTGGAGTGCATTACAAGTGGCGGTCATTTGGTCTTGCACTCTAGCGTGATCAAGTCATCAACCTGCAGATTGTTGAAGGACTTGTGCTCTCTCTCTAGAATTTCTTCCAGATCAACGAATGTGATGTGCTTCTTTGGAGTTGCTGCTGCACCTTGTGTGTAGATTTCATTTGTTGGTTCACCTCCAATCACCTGCCCCACGGGCTCTTCATCAACTGGATCCAAGATTACAGTTGGTATCTTTTTGGTGCGCTTCTTCGTTGGCTTCTTTGGCTCTGGTTTATGTCGTTCTGTTGTTGCTGACTGATCTGCTGCACCAGATGGGCTGGGTCCTCCGATATGGTCATCTCCTTGACCACCCATTTCCACATCCTGGTCAACCTCATTATCTGATCCAGTCACGCTTGTGAAGAAATCCATTATATCGGCATAGAATGATTTCAGATCGATCTTCAGTAGTCTGGCTTCATGTTTCATTATGGCAAGAATAAGCTGGGGATATTGTTCCCTTACTTCACTGACCGTGTTTGCTTGAAGTAGGCGAGAGTGGCCTCTTCCTTCTTTAGCTCCTAAATCGATCTGGTTTGCAATAATGCATCAAAACATAATACTCACTGTCTTTGATCAGCAAGTAAAGCTTGACTCGTCGTACTGCTCCATAGCTCTCGGGAAGCAAGTTAATTCCTAGAAAATCTTGAAGCACAGAATGATTTGCTTCATTTTCCAGTAGATGAACTACTTCCTCAACCTGTCGTTTCTTCTCCTCCTCCTCACTAATCCTCTGCATGTGATCTGGTGAGTGTGTTGTAGTCCTCGCAGGGGAGGAGTCCTTGGCCTGGTCAGGGTCAAAACTAGACTCGGGCTCCACATATTGAGGAGCTTCTGTTGCCAGTTGAGCCTCCTCTTGTTGTGGAATAGAGTCCTTTGGTTGAGTAATTACTTCATCTGGTTGGTGGGTGGTTGTTACTTGCTGTGAATCTCCAGCTGGTGGTGGTGGAGATTCCTGGACTTTCCTTAGTCCCTTCTCTTCTGCTTGGGCTGTTGAGTGGTGGTTGAAGTGTCAGTATCAATTGAACTTTTCTCTTGGCCGATGGTTTCCTCTGGGTTTTCTCTTTCTGCACCTTCTCCTTGGGCGCTTTCTTCTCCTCACCTTTGGAAGGTGGCATCCAGGTGGGATTTGAACTTCCCATTTCCAGTAATGCTTGTAGGTGCACATCATCAGATACTTTGTTTATCAAGGCAAGGGTTATACCTAAGGACATCTCAATCTGGTGTTGGTCCTTAGGGATAGCCAATCTGGAGTTGAACTCCACAACATTTTCCCACACATGCTGTTTGAAGAATTTCTCCACCATGAAGGTTATTTTGGAAGAGTTTCTCAGATTCCTCCTCACTTCAACTGACACAGCATTGCCCTTGGCATCTTTTGTCCAATTCACAAGTTCTGCTTCCTTCCTCAACAAATCAAATAAAATCCTGCTCCAATTAACTTTGAGGTTTAGAACCACAACTGTCAAGATCCTAAACTTTTCTGGGGTGACCTGGTCGTAGGACCCATTGTGTGTCATGAATATACGATGTACGAACTCAAAGACGAGCTTGTCCCCAGGTTGAAGCAATGCTCTCTGGAACATCCGTGCAGAATATGAAATGGGAATCACCATCACCATTTCCATAGCTTCTTGCAGCTATTCCATCCCTTCATCCTTCAACCTATATGCCTAGTTGATCATAACTATCACATCATAGGTGGTCTTGCTAGTTTTGTCACCTATGGGCATCAATACATTAGCCTCATAACCATCCTTCTCATCATGCCATGTGAGGTAGAAGGTGACAGCTTGTTTGGTCAAAAACATAGTCGGGTGAGCAGTGACTATGTTGTGGAAACCTAAAGATAAGATTCCAGTAGTGAATAACTTATAATCATAATGCTTAATAGCAAAACATGTACCGTATCTCAAATTTTATATAAGAATATGAAAAACACTGAGAGAAAATTTCCAGAAATCCAAGACAGCGAAAACAAGATTAATATTAAAGCATAAACTCCAAAATAAGCATATCTCAGAAATCAAAAAAATATAACCATAGTAAATCATAGACTCCTAACTTAAACATGCTTAGCAGAAAATGCAATATAAACAATAATAAACCTTTGCATCATTTGACAACAACAAATACTTCTTCTAACTTCTTGAAACCATGAGTTTCATAGACAACAAATGGTTCAGGTGTCAGATATTTTTGAACCTCAGCAACATGTGCAAGAAACAGGGATGATTGTGGTGCCATTTTCGAAAGATGTTTGAGTTTTGAAAAATCTTTTGAAAGAATTTTGATAACTAAAAATTGCATAAGTGCTTAGAAGGTAGAGGAGTGCTCAGTGAGTTGAAAGTGTAAGGTGAACAATTAAGAGCACGTATGACACATATATATAAGAAATAAATGAACAGCTAAGATGAAAGCGATAAGAATTTAAGGTTTAAGATGAAAGTCTCCCTTTTTAGGTTTTCCTGCTTCAGCTTTTCCTTTTGATACACATATACACATATGAAAGTCTCTATGCATTTGATACACGCGCTAGATCCTAGGGTTGTAGGATGGAGCGTGTGATTCCTTCTAATCACTGCAACTTTCCTTCTTTTATTTTGGTAATGATATTCCTCGATCACACTTACCAAAGTCTGTACTAATCATCACAATTATGGAAGATTTTAGCAAATCCATGTAAGAAAATAACTTTATAGACTAGGATTAGGGCGGTGATTAGATCAGAAATCGATACTAATTTTTGAGTTCCCCCTTGACTAAGTAATCTATTTGGAAAATTAATTTTCACGTGGCATGATCTAGTCTCATCTAGAATTCTGATAATTGTTAATCAACAGATGATCTGGTCTTCACTTCTTGTTTAATTTATGACTTATCTGGTCTTCATAATTTCCATGCATTGTTGACTATCAATCTGATTTTCATGATCTGTTTGTTGATCTGTTATCACACATTCTGTACTTCATGAATTTCCATGATTTATGATCTGCACTTCATCAATCTGCTATGATCTGATTTAATGATCTGGTGTCGATTTGATCATTTCATCTGGGTTCAGCAATCTTAGCTTTCCACATAGCATCTTGAATCTCTTTTGGTAGTGCTTTTGTTAATATATCAGCTCGTTGAACATCTATGTGTATCTTCTCGATCTGTACATGTTTCCTTTCCACATGATCTTGTATAAAATGATGTCTCACATATACATGCTTGCATCTCGTATGTAGGACTGGATTCTGCGTTATAGCAATAGTACTTGAACTATCACAAAATATAGGTATCTCTTTGACATCATATTTGTTCTTGTTGAATGCAGATACTTCAAGCAAGACTTCAATGAACCTGTTCTTCATCTGTTCAATGGTTTCTCCAGGTCTCATCTTGAATTTATCAAACTTGTTGTAGGTTAATGACAGCTTGTTCTCGATCATGGCCTCCGAACCTAAGCTGAGTTCATGCAGTGCTTCCCACATCTCTTTAGCTGTATCCAGATATTGAATCTTGGCCAGATAAAATCCTTTGACTGTGCTGGAAATAACACCTTTGGCAAAGTTATCCAGATTTGCTTCACGTCATTCTTCTGATGTGTATGTTCTGGGATCCTTAAGTACTTTCTCTTTGACTACGCCAGTTTCTGTGACACGAGTCTTCCCTTCATAGATAGCTAATGGTCCTTCCTCTATCACTTTCCACATCAGACAGTGATGAGCTTTTAGGCACATCTTGATTATGAAGCTCCATTCTCTGTATCCTTGGATAGAGAATTCCTCTCATGCTCTAATAATAGAATATTCCATGATAGCAGATTGTATGCATGTGAATGAAAAAGGTTATCCAAGATCTATTTAAGTCAACCACGCAGGTTTCAACCCTGTGAAACAGAAACAATGGTCCTTTGAACCACTGCTCTGATACCACTTGTTGGTCCCAAAAGAGCAAGAGCAAGGTTTGGTGTATGAGGGGGGGGAGGGGGGGAATACACCAAATGCAAACTTTTCAGTTTACTTGACTAATTACTTAGAGAGATCAAGCTTTCTCGTGAAGAGATTGCTTAAGTGTGACTGACCAGATCGATAGCTGGACTGTCCATATAATATCTCTCTCGGAAAATGGTGGACTTTTTCTTTATCAGATCCACTTCATTAGATAGTGATATGTTACATGTAGAACATGTTAAGCCTAACCAACAGAAATAAATCTAAGTGTGGTTTCAAAAGAACATCATAAAAACTAAATTTTGTGAAGGGTTCCCAACAGTTAAGATTGACAAGACCACTATTTCAAATGTTTCTTATGTTGAAGGTCTTAGTCATAAATTTGTTTTCTGTTAGTCAATTTTGTTCTAATGGTAATCAGATTGTTTTTTATGCTAACAACTGTCTTGTGAAGAATAAGGAAGGAGATGAAATTCTTCTTACCAAAAAATTGTAGGATATATTGTATATTGTGCAATGGACAAACCAGATCGAGACATGCTTAGTCACCAAGACAGTCTCTGAGACAAGCTAGTTATGGCACAAATGACTTAGCCATCTAAATTTCAAATCTATCAACAAGATTGCAAGAGAGAAGCTAGTCGAAGGATTACCATATCAAGTATATGATAAAGATCATATCTGTGAAGCATGCCAAGCTGGGAAGCAGACCAAGTCATCATTTGCTAGCAAAGCAGCTCACTCATCTACCAGAATACTGGAACTACTACATCAATACAAATTTGGCTCAGTAACACCATTAAGTATCAACGGTGGAAAGTATACATTTGTCATTATTGATGATTATTCAAGATTTACTTGGGTTATCTTTTTGTTTAAGAAAAATGAAACGTTGGAGAAGCTGCCTGATTTCTTCAACAAGATCACTCGACAAAAGGAGACCACCATCATGGTCATCAGAACAGATCGTGGAATGGAGTTTTTAAACCAGAATATTGAAGCATATTGCAATTAGATGGGTATAACTCATCAGGCATTTGCCGCAAGAACATCTCAACAGAATGAAGTAGTTGAATGGCGTAACAGATCCCTTAAAGAAGCAGCACACACCATGCTCAATGAGACCAATCTGCCAAAGAAGTTTTGGGCAGAAACAATATACATAGCGTGTTACACACAGAACAAATCAAATATCACACTCAGACATGGAAAGACTCCATATGATATCTGGAATAATAGAAAACCTAGGATTAGGTATTTTCGTACTTTTTGTTGTACGTGTTACATTCATAACAATGGGAAATCTCAATTGAAAACTTTTGATAGCAAAGTTGACCCTGGAATATTCTTGGGATATTAAGATGTTAGCAAAGCTTATCGAGTTTACAATAGGAAATCTCAAGTTGTGGAGGTAACACCTCATATTGTTTTTGATGAATCTATTCTTGAATACAGGGAAACAGGTGAAGAAAAGGTTCAAGAGAAACCAAGTGGGGTATCTTGTAGATCGACCTAAACACCAAGGAGTAATATGTGTTAAATGGGTATTTAAGAACAAACGAGATGAGAATGGTGAAGTTGTCAGAAACAAAACCAGATTAATTTCCAAATGATATAGTCAACAAGAAGGCATAGATTTCGATGAGACATTTGCACCAGTTGCTAGATTGGAAGCAATCAAACTGTTCTTGGCATATGCAGCTTACAAGAGATTCAAGGTGTACTAGATGGATGTCAAGAGCTCTTTCTTAAATGGCATTCTGGAAGAAGAAGTGTATGTAGAGCAGCCACCTGGATTTGAAGAAGGCAATTCAGACCAGAAAGTCTATAGATTGGCTAAAGCAGTTTATGGGTTGAAGCAAGCTCCAATAGCTTGCTATGAAACATTGTCAACCTTCTTGTTGGAGTCATGCATTCGAAGAGGTTCAGTTGACAAGTCAAAGAACATATCCTTTTAGTACAAATCTACGTTGATGATATCATTTTTGGATCTCAATCTAGCTATCTGTGTGATAAGTTTACAGATCTAATGAAGAACAAGTATCAAATTTCCATGATGGGCGAGATGAATTTCTTTTTAGGTTTGCAGGTTAAGCAGCTATCTGATGGTATATTTGTGAACCAAACAAAGTATATACAGGATTTGATCACCAAATTTGGAGTTAAAAGACAACAAACCTGTCAAGATTCCAATGTAGACAAATGAGAAGATTGACCCAGATCCAGAGGGGAACAAGCAAACATAACTCAATACAGGGGTATCATTGAATCATTATTATACCTAACTGCTAGTCAACCTGGCATTACTTTTGCAGTTGGAGTATGTGCAAGATACCAGGCCAACCTCAAAGAATCACACATGGAAGCAGCCAAAAAAATATTACGATATCTTAAAGGAACAACACACATAGGACTATGGTATACATGTGATAATAACTTTGAACTAACAGGTTACTCTGATTCAGATTATGCAGGGTGGTGTAAGCTAGACAAAAAATCAACTTCTAGAACCTGTCAGTTTCTTGTAAACAAGCTGATCTCATGGTTATCAAAGAAGTAGACATCTATGGTTACATCAACAACAGAAGCAGAGTACATGGCCACTGGAAGTTGTTGTGCCCATATACTATGGCTTAAGTAGTAGCTCAAAGATTTTGAGATAAATTTCAAGGATATACCTATTTTCTGTGACACCTTGAGTGCTATTGCAATTACATAAAATCCTGTCCAACATACAAGATGCAAACATTTGGATGTAAGACATCACTTTATAAGAGATTGTTGGGAACCCCATAAATTATTTAAGTTTTGATGATGTTCTCTCGAAAACACACTTAGATTTGTTCATGTTCTGTGTTATCTCGAAGTGCTCCATATGTAACAGAACACTAACATATAAAGTGTATCTGATAGGAGAATGGATTTTTGCTGTGAATCTTAATATGTCTTATCTTGCTTCATCCTATAAAATCATTCTGTTTTTAGTCAGTCAAAAGGACCAGAACATTAAACAAACGGAAGTAGGCAGAAAGATTCAACAAAACTATCCTCTGTTTTCAACCAGAAAATTGAACCAGATCAACGCAACCAGAAAGTTGAATCAGATAAACTTAACAAGAAAGTTGAACCAGATCAACTCAACCAGAAAATTGAACCAGATCATGTAACCAGAAAGTTGGATCAGATCTAATCAACCAGAAAGTTGAACCAGATCAACTTAACCAGAAAATTGAACCAGATCAACGCAACCAGAAAGTTGAACCAGATCGACTCAACCAGAAAGATGAACCAGATCAACGCAACCAGAAAGTTGAACCAGATCAACGCAACCAGAAAGTTGAACCAGATCAACGCAACCAGAAAGTTGAACCAGATCAACTCAACCAGAAAGTTGAACCAGATCAACGCAACCAGAAAGTTGAATCAGATCTAAGCAACCAGAAAGTTCAACCAAATCAACTACAACCAGATCGACACTTAAGAATGGAAACCAGATGATATCGACTAATTGTTTGTGAATCCCCAAACCTAAACTACGCCTTTCATACCATAGAAGGAAAAGAATCAATCAAGACAAGAAAAAGGAAAGCAGTATCTGTCAAACGATCTGCTTACCATAATTAGAAGATTCTGTCAACCTCAATTAGAAGGCAAAAGGAGATAAATTAGGGATTCATTATCATTGATTGGTGAAATCACATTTACTTCAAACCAATCAAGCTCAACGGTTAGAATTTCAAATTCTACACCTATAAAAGCTCAGAACAAAGACTGGCAGAAGTGTAAGCAAGTGAGAGCAATATACGTATTCAGATCATCTACCATCTACAAGCTGTAACTCTGCCCAGAAATCATCTCAATCATTGAAGCATCTACAGAGAAGATTTCTACTCACCAGATCATGTTCCGAACCGTTCGTGATCGTAGTCACACCTCGATTCAAGTCTGTCTTATCGAGAAAGAAAGTAGGAGATCTTTGCTAGCTAGTAGTTTTCTAGTGGATTAACGTGAAGAGATCCAGTTTCCAGTAGTTTTCTGTAAGTTGTAAAGGGACACGACCCTCATTCGTGCATAAGTTTCGACCAGATTGTGTCTGAAACTTGTGGCTCGTTCTCAGCGAGTATAAATAAGAAGAGTATCCTAGTAGTGGATATCTAATCCAGTTTGGATTAGATCGTGGACGTAGGGGGTTTCTCGAACCACGTAAAATAACTGTGTTATTTACTTTCTGCATTTTATCTTCTAGTTGTTTTATCCACTAACAGTCATTCAAATTTGTATTCTTAATCAATTTGCTAAATATTTGTTAAGTTTTGAAAAGGTTTTTTTAATCAAAGAGCACCGACTAAGTCCACCATTATTCCGCACACAACGCTTTGCTAGAGAATAAGATCACTCTTGATCTCTGCTTAGTGTTACTCACTTGAGAGATTCTACTTGGACAGAACGAGTTCGATTTGGTTATCAATCTGTTCTGTCGCAATTAGCAATCTGGTTTCAGAAAGCTTAAATCTCTCTAAAATTAGTCAAGTAAACTGAAAAGTTTGTATTTGGTGTATTCCCTCCCCCCCCCCCATACACCAAACCTTGCTCTTGCGGGACCAACAAGTGGTATCAGAGCGGTGGTTCATAAGACCATTGTTTCTGTTTTCACAAGGGTGAAACCTGCGTGGTCAACTTGAATAGATCTAGAAAATTTCTTTTCATTCATTTGCATCCTATCTGTCATTATGGAATCATCTGTTATCAGGGCATGTGAAGAATTCTCCATCCAAGGTTATAGAGAGTAGAGTTTCAGAATCAAGATGTGCCTCAAAGCTCATCACTACTTGATGTGTATAGTGATCGAAGAAGGACCATTAGTAATTTCTGAAGAAACAACCCGTATCACTGAAACTGGAGTGGTCAAGGAGGATGTACTAAAAGATCCCAGAAAGTACACATCTGAAGAAAGAAGAGAAGCAAATCTTGATGATTTTGCCAAAGGAGTTATTTCCAGTACTGTAAAAGGTGTCCATCTGGCTAAGATCCAAGATCTTAACACAGCCAAAGAGATATGGGAAGCCTTGTGAGAACTAAGTCTAGGATCTGAAGCAATGATCGAGAACAAGTTGTCTCTAGCGTGTAACAAGTTCGATGAATTCAAGATGAAACCTGGAGAAACCATCGAGCAGATGAAGAACAGGTTCATAGAAGTGTTACTTGAAGTTTCTGCCTTCAATAAGAACAAGTACGCACAGAGAGAGAAGAATCTTAAGATTCTCAGAGCATTACCATCAAGTTTGGAGATTTATTCAGCAATGCAACCACTATGTGCTGATTTCAACGATCTTTCCGTGGAAGCCTTATTTGATCATCTGGCTGTTCATGAATGTGACATTAGAAGGATCCAAGGACCAGATCATTCCTCCAACAAGAAGAATGAGAACAACTCAAAGAAAGAAAAAGAGATTGCCTTCAAAACGAAGTGCAAAACAGATGAATCAGAACCATTTGACACACCAGAAGAAGGGAGATATGACAAACTGCTCAAAGAATTTTCCATGATTGACAAGAGAATGGAAAAGATGGAAATCAGATCGAGAATGTATCGAAGGTTCTACAAAGACAATAAAAGTAGATACCAGAAGAACAAAGATGCAGAACTGTTGGGAACCCCGAAGTATTTTGGTTTTGATGATGATCTCTCGAAACACACTTAGTCTTTACAACTTTGATTTGTGAGAAACTATTCTATATGTTAACAGATCACTACACATAAAGTGAATTCTGATAGAGAACAGATTATGAGATGACTTGGCATGTAAAAGAAATATTCCTATAGAAGTCATTTCTATTATAGTCTAAGTTGAAGACCAAGACATTTTTTTTCAGAGAAGAAATCGATCTGCAATGACAGACTTCAACCAGATCACCAACCAGATCGATGATTACATCAAAGCACCAGATCAATAGAGACATCAAACCACCAGATGACATCATCTTACACATCATATCCTTTTTTGCCATGTCAATATTGAAGTCCATCCACTAAGGTTTGGAAGGAGAATCCATGATTGACACGAGGAAGGAAAGTAACCGTTAGCGATCTGCTTTCCATACTTAGAGGATTGAGTCAACGTTTCTACAAGGCAAGAACAGATATAATGGACATCATTGATTGGCAATCTACAATCAATCCCACGTCAATCAACAACGGCTAGAATTTCAAATTCAAAGCCTATATATATTTGAAGTTCAAAGTCTAGAGAAGATAGATGCAACATCGATCAAACGCTCTCAAGCAATCAATCTCAAACATCAGACTCAAGACTTCAAACTGTTCGTTATTCTAAATCACATCAACGCAACCTCGATTCAATTCTGTCTTATCGAGAGAAAAGAGATCACCCTGCTAGCTAGTAGTTTTCTAGTGGTAACGGAGAGATAATCTGTTGTAAAGGGACACGACCCTCATTCGTGCATAAGTCTAAACCAGATTTTGTTTGAGACTTGTGACTCGTTCTCCACGAGTATAAAGAAGAAGAGTATCCAAGTAGTGGATAATCTTGTCTAGTTTTGATCAGATCGTGGACGACGGGATTTCCCGAACCACGTTAAACAACTGTGTCATTTACCTTTCTGCATATTTATTTTCATTTGTTTATTTATTCTAACTCCTTACACTTCCATATAGACTGCATCTCAATCAACCTGCTTTGTCAATCTGATTAATCATTAAGGTTTTCTATATAAGAGCACCAACTGAGTCCACCATATTTCCGCACACACACTCAATACTTAGAAAGTAATAAGATAACTCTTATTATCATCTAAATATTTACACTGGAGAGCAATCTGTTTGGATTGACCTGCTATCGATCTGTCTATCGATCTGGTCAGTCATCTGCCGAGCAATTTCTTGTTTAAGAATAGCTTGAACTCTCTAATAATCAACCAAGTAAACTGAAAAGTTTGTATTTGGTGTATTCCCCCCCCCCCCATACACCAAACCTTTCTCTTTCGGGACCAACAAGTGGTATCAGAGCAGTGGTTCATAAGACCATTGTTTTGTTTCACTAGGTTAATACCTACGTGGTCAACTTGAATAGATCTAGGAAAACCTACTTTCATTCACGTGCTTACTATTTGCTATGGAATCTTCTGTTGTTAGGGCTTGTGAAGAATTCTCCATTCAAGGATATAGAGAATGGAGTTTCAGAATCAAAACAGCACTCAAAGCTCATCACTATCTGATGTGGAAAGTAATTGAAGAAGGTCCACTAGAGATCACTGAAGAAAAGACCGTAACTACTTCAACTGGAGTAACTACACAGATAGTTCCTAAAGATCCAAGAAAATATACTTCAGAGGAACGTCGTGAAGCCAATCTGGATGACTTTGCTAAAGGAATCATATCTAGCACAGTCAAAGGCGTACATCTGGCCAAAATCCAAGATCTGGATACTGCCAAAGAAATGTGGGAAGCCTTAAGAGACTTGTGTCTAGGATCTGAAGTCATGATTGAAAACAAGCTGTCACTTGCCTGCAATAAATACGATGAATTCAAAATGAAATCAGGCGAGACCATTAAGCAAATGAAAATGAGATTCACTGGAATCTTACTTGAGATATCAGCGTTCAATAAGAACAAATATACTCAAAGAGAGAAAAACATGAAAGTACTCAGAGCACTTCCACCTAGCTGGGAGATAAACGCTGCAATGTAACCGCTTCGTGCTGACTTCAATGAACTCTCTACAGAAGCTCTATTTGATCATCTTAAAGGTCATGAATGTGATATCCAAAGAATTCGTGGACCAGATCATTTGTCCAAAAAGGCAGAAAGTAGTTCAAAGAAGGACAATGAAGTAGCCTTCAAAGCGAAGAGCAAAACTGATGAACCTTCTGAATCTACTGCACCAGATGAAGAGAAGGGCTATGACAAACTGCTAAAAGAGTTTGCAATGTTTGCTAAACGTATGGACAAGATGGAGATCAGATCGAAGAAATTCAGACATTTCTACAAAGATAAAAAAAACAAATTTTACAAGAAACGCGACAATGATCGATCTGATATCAAGGATGAGTCAAAACAATAGATAGGTAAATTCTCAAAAATATCTAACTCAATAGATTATACCTGCGTTGGTTGTGGTAGAACAGGTCACTTCAAAACAGATTGTCCTGATCTGTCCAAAAGCCAAAGAGAAGAGTTAAGAGCGAAAAGAGATCGGAAACTCAAATATGAACGCAAGGCCATGCTAGCTGAAGAAGAATCAAGCAGCTCAAGCCATTTCTCAGATAGCACATCAAAAAATGATGAAGCATTCTATGCTAATGAAGAAGAAAGCTGGGATGAATGCTATATGGGACTAGACAATGGTCTGGATGAAGAAGAGGTAAATTCTTGCAATACCAACTCCTCAAATGATAATGATCTGGAAGAAGTTAATGAGATGTTCAAGAGTTATTCGAGCATCAAGAGGCTGTTTAGAGAAGTTGTGGAAGAAAATGATAGGCTGAAGAAATCTGAACAGATATTGAGCACAGCAAACATCCAATTCAGTGCCAAAATAACTGATCTGGAAGAACAGATCAAAGGAAGAGACAAAGAGATTCACTCACTAAATTCAAAGGTTAAAGATCTCATCACAAGAAACAATGTTGCCGAAGAAAGAATAAGGAAAGGCAAAGAAATGATATACAAAAGTGATGAGCGTGCCAAACTGCTAATCAATCTGCAACAAAAAGGCACATCTGGATTAGGATATCCAGGTCACTCAGAAAAGCCTTCGGGAACTACAAGTTTCGTACCAGAGAGAAAGCAAATACCAGATCAAGTAATAGATCTGATGAACAAGAAAGGTCGTCCACAGAAGATGATGATAAAAGAAACAGGGTACAGACAATACCACCAAACAAAGGGTCAACCAGCTCACTACACTGAAGCAGATTATGCGCAGAAAGAGAACGTCAATAGGATATTACCCAAAAAAAATGTCAACAGGACAAAGAATGTCAACATGACATTACCCATTAAGAAAGGATTGAAGAATGATGGAATAGAAAGATACCATCCATCTGAATTTCATTCCCTATCTAGAGTTGATAATGATGGAAACATTATTACTTGCTATATATCTATTCCTAACCCAAAAATGTTCTGGATTCAAAAGGGAAAATTTTCTAATAACCAAGCACCCAAACGTTGAAGGGTAGCTAAGTTTAACAAATTGTAGGATCAGAAGACTGCAAGAAGAAACAAGATAGCAAGAGGAACAATCTGGATAATTAATAGTGGATGTTCGAAGCACATGACATGCAACAAGAACTTACTATCAGATTACATTGAACAACCAGGACCACAAGTCACCTTTGGATGTAACTCAAAAGGATACACCAGAGGATATGGAAATGTAAAGGTTGGCAAGACTACTATCTCAAATGTATCTGTTAGGTATTTAATTTGTTGTTTCTTATGTTGAACCTAACATGTGTGTTTTTGTGTTCTTCACAGGTTAGTTGTTGACTTCGCTGTTATGCTCAACACAACAAGTTGATGCTGACTCAGCGTTGCCACGTGGACGCTGACCTGGTAGAAGAGTGGGAATGCACTGAGTGTGGTCCTGACTGTATCACAGCTCTAACGCAAAGATGGATCCAAATAGCACTGGAGCATTTCAACATCCAATCCTGGATGGTTCGAATTATTCTTACTGGAAGTCATGTACCCGCTCTTATATCAAATCTCTTGATAGACGAGCATGGATTTCTGTGGAGAATGGGTGGTCACCACCAAAGCAAACTGATGCTGACGGTGATTGTGTTCCAATAGACCAAAGTGCCTTGTCACGTGAACAAATTGAAGCTGCCACTCTTGATGATCGAGCACTAAATGCTATAGTCTCAGCTGTCGACACAAACATTTTCAAATTAATCAAGAACTGTATGTGTGCGAGAGATGCTTGGGATATACTCCAAAGACACTGTGAAGGTGACAAGAGCGTCAAGCAGTCTCGTCTACGTATTCTCGCCTCTCAATTCGAGGATATGAAGATGGAGGAAGATGAAGATATCTCTAGCTACATGAAAAGGATTCTTGACATCGCTAACGAGTGTCAAGACCTAGGAGATCCATTGAGCAACTAGGTTCTTGTCTCCAAAGCACTTCGAACGTTGCCGTCTAGATTTGACATGAAGGTAACAACCATTGAAACAGTGCAAGGCGTGAATGCACTGGAATTCACAGATCTCATGAATTCTTTCAAAACCTATGAGATGAATCACGAAGCAAGAGGAACCTTCCCCAAGAAGAAAACATTGGCTCTCACTGCAGGCTCAAGTTCATGCAGTAAGTTGTTGAACCAAATGGACTCTAGTGACTCCGATGAAGTGGAAGAAATCTATGATGGAGATGATGTTGCCATGATCACCAGAAAGTTCAATCGCATGGTGAGAGGATTTAAACGTGATAAGTCCAAACCCAAAGGGCGTGATGTACCACGTTTGGAGTACTATGAACCTCCAAAGACCAACAACGATCAAAGAAAACCTCCTGTTACCCCTGTTAGAAACTCTTCTAACAACGAAGTATTCAAATACAGCTCCTCAAAGCTCGATGGCATACAATGTCATGAATATAAAGGCTTTGGACACTTTGCAAATCAGTGTGCCAACACACTTCGAAAAAGGGGTAAATCTTATTGGGTTTCGTGGAATGATGATGAGCATGAGTTCTTTGAAGATGTTGAGGTAAAATTGTTTGAAAGTCTAGCACTGCATGTAACAATGCCTCCGCAGGACGTGCAGCAACACACAGATGCGGACATCTTCTCTGAACGGTATGACCCTAACTATTATTCTACATTGTTTTGTTTAAATGCCTCTATTGATGGTACAGGAAGTTATGAGGACGACATAGACTCCGCCTGTACTGAAGAGTGTGATAGCAATGCCTTCTCAATAATTCATGGCTTGAAAAGGTTGTATGATGAGCTGTTGGGAAAATGGAAACATCAAGCAAAAGATCTGCTGACCGCAACAGCTGAGATAACACGACTCAAAGAAGTTCAATCAAAACAGGAGGCATTGATCACACAACAAGACATAGAGCTCACCAAGGTGAAAACCAAACTTGAGGAAGCAGAACTTACCATCCGCAAGTGGAATACAGGTACTTACACACATCAAGAGATCATGGATAGTGCGAATCTGCTGCACTAACTGTGTTGTGTAAAAGATCCACATCGGAAGGAGAAACATCAAAAGGCGGAGCAGATGCTGTGACCACAAAGACCTCAACACAGAAGAAACAAGGGATCTCTCCAGCTGGAAAAGGTAAGAAAAAAGGTAAAAGATATAGGAGGAAATATAGATGTCATTACTGTATGAAACAAGGACATATAAAACCCTTCTGTTATAAAAAACAAAGAGATGAGAGATCTGAGTGTGTACCACCACAGAAACCCAAAACAGTGTGGGTAAAGAAATCTGACCCAACTTGCAATGTTGTGTACACAGCCTTGAAAACTAACGTTTCAGGTTCTTGGTATTTTTACAGCGGATGTTCCCGTCACATTACAGGTAACAAAACATTCATTTCCAATTATGAGACATATGATGGAGGAAATGTTTCTTTCGGTGGAGGCTCAAAAGGTAAAATTGTTGGTAAAGGTATACTAAATGTTCCTGGTTTACCTGCTTTAACAAATATTTATCATGTGCAAGGACTTATGGCAAATCTGATAAGCATAAGTCAACTATGTGATGGTAACTTGCTGGTAAAATTCACTAAAGATGCATGTGAAGTTTACAACAACAAGAACTTGTGCATCATGACAGGTCAAAGGTCAACAGACAATTGTTACATGACTGATCATGTCAAGTGCAACAAGGCTCAAGTTGATGATGTCATACTCTGGCATAAAAGATTAGGCCATACTAATTTTCGAAATCTTGGCAGGTTAATCAAGATGGAGGCTGTACGAGGTTTGCCCAAACTTGGGAATGCTGACCAGATCGTATGTGGCGACTGTCAACGAGGAAAACAATTACATGCCTCACATCCTGCTGTACAACACAGTGAACAACACTTTGGGACCAACTGATGTTTTGAACTTCTACATATGGATCTTGTAGGACCCATGGAAGTTGAAAAGCATTGGTGGTAAAAGGTATGTGCTTGTTGTGGTTGACGATTTTTCCAGATTCACATGGACCTATTTTTTACGAGAAAAATCTGAAACATTTGAGGTATTTAAAAATATGTTTTCTCGTGTTACTATGTGTTTGATGCTAGAATATCTCGCATAAGGTCAGATCATGGTCGTGAGTTTGAAAACTCAAAATTTACAACCTTTTGTGATGAAAAAGGAGTGTACCAAGAGTTTGCAGCACCAAAAACACCACAACAGAATGGTGTGGTTGAACGCAAGAACAGAACCTTGATTGAAATAGCTAGGGTGATGCTGAGCTCAAGCCAAATGATGAAACGATTCTGGGCTGAGGCTGTAAACACCGCATGTTACATCAGCAATCGAGTCAACATTCGACCAGGGTCATTTAAAACACCATATGAGCTACTAAAAGGGAGAAAACCTAACCTAAAACATCTTCGTGTTTTTGGGTGTGTTTGTTTTATCTTAAATGATCGAGAGTATCTAACTAAGTTTGATGATAAAAGCGACAAAGGTGTATTTGTTGGGTACTCAAGAAACAGTGTAGCTTATAGGGTTTTTAATCTTCGCATTAAGACAATACAAGAATCTGTTAATGTTGTCTTTGATGATGCAGGAAATGGAAACAAAGAGGTGGAAGCGGAAGATGACATACATCAAGGGGGAGCTCTCACACCTCTTGTTGAAACGCAAACTGTTCCACCTAACACAGCAACTGATACACCTGGTGACACACCTAACACTGAAACTGGAACTTCTGTGGAGGTCAACACCATCACACAACAGGAACCAGAAGAAGAACGAAATGAGACTCCAGAGATCACTCCTCGCATGGAACCTTCAGGACGAGTAAAGGAGTACCATCCACTAACTCAAGTCATTGGAAACATTGAGGATGGTGTTCAGACTCGACGAAAACAGCCAATCAACTATAGAGAAATGGCGTGCTTGTACTCAGTGTGCTTTACAGTTGAAGGCATAACATGTTTCGTCTCCAAGTTCGAGCCAAAAAATGTCAAGGAAGCACTAACTATGAGTTCTGGATAAATGCTATGCATGAAGAACTAAATCAGTTTGTGCGTAGTGATGTCTGGTACCTTGTTCCCAGGCCAGCCAACAGGAATGTTATTGGCACAAAGTGGATCTTCAAGAACAAATCCGATGAGAAGGGAACTGTGGTGCGTAACAAAGCTCGATTGGTAGCGCAAGGGTACACTCAAGTCGAAGTAGTTGACTTTGATGACACATTTGCACCTGTAGCACGACTTGAATCCATTCGGTTGTTGCTTGCAGTCGCATGTTACCTTAACATCAATCTGTACCAGATGGATGTCAAGGCAGCATTTCTTAATGGTGAGTTAAAGGAAGAGGTTTACGTGGAACAACCAAAAGGTTTTGAGGACCCCCACAAACCGGACCATGTTTTTCAGTTGAAGAAAGCTCTATATGGGCTCAAACAGGCACCACGAGCTTGGTATCAGAATCTCACAAATTTCCTTCTCACGTATGGGTTTGTGAGAGGTGCTGCTGACCGGACATTGTTTATAAAAAGGGAAGATCAACACATTCTTATTACTCAAATTTATGTTAATGATATGATTGTTGGTTCTACATCACATAACATGTTAACTGATTTTTCAGGTGTAATGTCTACCAAGTTTGAGATGAGCATGGTGGGCGAGCTCACATACTTTCTTGGATTGCAGGTTAAACAAGGACAAGATGGCATCTTCATCTCTCAAAGCAAATATGCCAAGGAGATGATAAAGAGATTTAACCTTGAAGGTACAAAGCACATGAAGACTCCTATGGGTTCTACAGAAAAGCTAACTAAAGATGATGTTGGAGAAGATGTTGACCCAACACTCTACAGATCAATGATAGGGAGTCTGTTGTACCTAACAGCCACTCGCCCAGATTTGATGTTTAGCGTATGTCTGTGTGCCAGGTATCAAGCTAAACCCAAAGTTTCTCATCTCAAAGCTGTTAAGCGAATCATCAGGTATGTTGCTGGAACTATAGAACTAGGCATATTATTCTCTAAACACATGAATATGAGCTTGATAGGTTTTAGTGATTCGGATTGGGCTGGAGATGTTGATGACCGAAAAAGTACGAGTGGAGGATGTTTTTACCTAGGAAACAATATCGTGTCATGGCACAACCGCAAGCAAAATTGTGTTTCCTTGTCCAGTGCTAAGTCTGAGTATGTTGCCGCAGGCAGTTGTTGCACAGAACTGTTGTGGCTTAAGCAAATGCTTGGTGACTATGGGCTAGACAACAATGACCTAGTTGTGTACTGTGACAACATGAGCGCTGTAAACATTTCCAAGAATCCTATTCAACACTCAAGAACAAAGCACATTGACATAATACATCATTTCATTCGAGAGTTAGTGGAACAAGAGGTAATCAAACTTGAGTATGTGAAAACGGAGAGTTAGTGGAACAAGAGGTCATCTAAAGCAAGGGTGTAGCGTGTTGTGTCTGACTTGCTGGTATATTTTAGTCAACATATTCTATATTCTGAAACCTGGCGTTTATCTATATGTTATGTATGTAACTGTGTGGTAAACAATCCAAGTAGTTTGGGGGGCACGGCGCTCGCTACGACGATGCTTCCTTACAAAAGGATTGCAACTGTGACTGTTTTCGAGGGTGAAAGGCTAGGGGCACGGCGTTCGCTGCGACGATGCACTCTACACTCACTAACCCATGAATTCTCGTAGTTCTGCACATATTTTCTCTATCTAAGCCAGGTGGATGTTGCAACAAACGTTGACACAACAGAGCAAGTTGGACTGTGTGTTCTCTTCATATTGTTTTCTAAAATTGTTTTGTTTGTGCATGTCAGCAATCCTTGTGTTTGTTGTTTTCGCATAATCAGGTGTGTTGCCCTCAACATCCGTATCTCTCCTATGGTAGTGGGTTATAACTGTCATGTAGCATGTTTTAGTGTTTGTTTTGTCAGGGTGGAAATGAAATGGCATAGCCTCTCTTTTTCAACCGTCGCCAATCTGTTGCCATCATTACACGTTTATGTCACATCAAAACCCTAGAAACTCCCATTCTCTCTCTTCCATATCCTCACATCTCCCAAGACTGATACGTTTTCTATTTTCGTGAAACTTCCATAACACAGAAACATATCGTCTTCTCCCTACCAACTCTCTCAATTCCAAATTCGCTCTCGCTTCCACTTTCACTGCTTTCCCTTCAATGGCGACTCCTCCGACTCCCGACGTTACCGCCATTCTCCAAGCTTTACTTGCCGCTCATCCTACCTTACTCCAGTCACTCCAAGCCACTACAGCTCCTCCACCACCAGTTGCCGTCTCTCAGATCCCGTTCGCCGTTTCTCCTGTTGCTGTAGCAAACGAAGAGACACTTGTTCCACTGGACCCGCAAACTGCTCACTCTCCGGTTGAGGCGCCTACTGCTCCAACACAAGTTCCTGATGAGGCTATATCTGCGCCTCCTGTGGAAGAAACTCCTCTCCCTGTCACTACACTGACCATAGTTGAGAAGTCACCCATTTCACCGTCCCGCTGGACTACTCCGCCTGTCGCCCTAGTCCGAAAACTTACTACCAAGGGATCAAGGCTCTCGAGCATTGCCAAGAAATCCAAAGGTCCAACACCCACTGTCGTTCTACAGGATGACAGCGAAGACGAAGTGTCCTCGGCACCGAAACGGCAGCGCCTTCTTTCCCCGACGGAGGTAAAGGTGGAACCCTCTTCTTCGACTGTCAAAGGGAAATCGGCGGTCCATGACTCCGAACTATCTGATAAGTCCGATTCGCCTTTGAGTGTTGACAAAGCACTCAGTCTTCACTTCTATGACGAATTGGCGGCTGCAAAGTGGAAACGCCTTCGTAATCTTCCGTGTGTCAGTGAACGGACGGTGGATGAGTCTAGTTTCGAGGACTATAATCTGATTGCATTCTTCAAGTCTCGCGGCATATTGGGTACAGTTTTTGACATTCCGCCTTTTGTTAAAACTGTGGTGAGACACTTTTACTGCAATTTACATTCCTCTTTTGGTGATCCCTCTTCGTCTAAGTATGGGAAGGTTTATCTCTATAACTCCATTTACGAATTTACGGTGGATGCCATTAATAGTGTGTTTGAATTACCAAATGTTGAGGGTGATGTGGTCCCTGATCTTGATGCGGTCGCTAAGCTGCTCACTGGCGGCAAGAAGTCTAAGTGGGTTCAACCCATGAAGACATCTTGGCTGACCCATATGTACTCGGTTCTACACAAGATTCTGACGTATAATTGGATTGTCTCATCCAATTCTACAGTCGTTACGCAACAGCATGGCATGCTGCTCTATCTTGTAGGACTAAACAAACCATTCAACTTGGGCCGAGTCATCTTCGATCAGCTCTCTGCTCTCGCATCTAAATCCCAAATTTTCTCTATGCCGTTCACATCTCTTGTGTGCAGGGTCCTTGCGCATCAAGGCTTCACTTCTGTGACCAGAAGCCCTGAAGCTGAACCGGCCTCGCTGTACACTATCCATCCTTCTCTCTTCAACAAGAGTAAGGTGGCGGACCTCCCCTGGCGAAACCCTGATACTCCTGCCACTACTTCTGGTGTTCAGCTGCCCGCCCAGACCATCCAGCAGTTGATAGGTGCTCTCTCTTCTCTGGCTGCGCTCGTGCCATCTCTGCAGGCTTGCCTTCTTGCACAACAAGGGGGAGATGATGCCGGTGTTGCAGTAGCAGCAGACGCGGAGGATGAAGGGGAAGGTGGAGATGAGGAAGCAAAAGGTGCAGCAGATGATGATAACGTGAGGCTATGAGGAGGGGACCATGATGATGATGGGGACCATGTTTGGTCGAAAAACAATTTTTTTGGTGCTGTGGAAAACAAACAAACTTTTTAAATTTTTTCTGTTTTTTGGTTGGTAGATGTTGATACTGATAATTTTTTGGTGAATGTTTGGATGGATGTTGCTCTACGTCGCTGTGCTGCGACTATTATATTTGATGAATGCCATTGATTGCTGCTTCATTAATTTTAGTGCCTATATTGTTGTTTTGTGTTTGTGTACTGGCAAATGTTTTGCAGGACTCAACATTCAGGGGGAGCGCTGATCGAACTCAAAGGTGTTGTGAAGAAGGCACAAAAACAGGGGGAATTTGTTAGGTATTTTAGTTTGTTGTTTCTTATGTTGAACCTAACATGTGTGTTTTTGTGTTCTTCACAGGTTAGTTGTTGACTTCGCTATTATGCTCAACACAACAAGCTGATGCTGACTCAGCGTTGCCACGTGGACGCTGACCTGGTAGAAGAGTGGAAATGCACGAAGACTGTGAAGACCGAGTCATGAGGAGAAGACCAAAACATGAAAAGCTGTTGAGGTATTTACGCCTAGTGGAAATCTGTTTCCACATTTATCGGAGTGCACAAACTGCCCTGGCGCATCTTGCAGAGCACGACAGCGGTTGAGAAAATCAAGGAACACATGGGCCGGCAGTTACAAGATTATGGAATTTAGACCCATGAGCTATCTCTATAAATACTTGTATAGCTTTCAGTTAGAGATATACTTTTGCAGATTAAAATTCGTAGTTTAGTGTGTATGATCTTTATTCTTGTAAGGTCATACGTTTAGTGTTTTTGTAAGAAGTGTTGATGTTGTGTGGTGCTAAACATTGTAGCAACACAACACTTATTTTGATTATTCTTTTTGGCCGTAAGGCTGCCGTGTAGGTTGTTTGTTAACAAAACTTACGCAAAATTATCTCGTGTTTTCCTTCTTAGCTTCCGCAACAATCACTTAGAGTAGTTGATACACTTTCAGTATCATATGTTGAAGGTCTTAGCCACAATCTTTTTTCGGTTAGTCAATTTTGTGCAAATGGTAATCAGATCGTCTTTGATACTAACAACTGCTTTGTGAAGAACAAGGAAAGAGATGAGATACTCCTTACCAGAAAATTACAGGACAGGTTATATATTGTCCAGTGGACAAACCAGATCGAGACCTGCTTAGTTACTAAAACTGTATCAGAAACAAGCTGGTTATGGCACAAGAGATTGAGTCATCTAAACTTCAAATCAATCAACAAGCTTGCAAAAGAGAAACTGGTGGAAGGCCTACCAGATCAAGTCTATGATAAAGATCATATATGTAATGCTTGTCAGGTTGGAAAGCAGACCAGATCATCCTTTACAAGCAAAACAGCTCACTCAACATCAAGAATACTGGAGCATTTGCATCTGGATCTGTTTGGACCTGTAAAACCGCTAAGCATAAATTGAAGAAAATACAACCTAGTAATCATAGATGACTACTCAAGATTCACTTGGGTCATCTTTCTAGTAAAGAAGAAAGAGACACTAGCCAAACTACCCGATTTTGTACACAAGATCACCAAACAAAAGGAGGTCACCAGATGACAAACAGACAGAAAACCAGATGACTACAAGAAAAATGAATGAGATTTTACTAGAAGACATTCTAATCTGGAACTCAAAAAGTGATGATGAAGAAATCATTACTCCACCTATTGCTGATGAAATCATATAGCAAGGGGGAATAATCCAACATGAACTGGATGCAAACAGATCACCATCTGAAAATAATGAAACAGTCATTGCAGATGATGATCAACCTGAAAATCCCAATCCATAAGTAGAAGCAGATGACAATCCATTCCAAGCTTCATCAACAACACACCTTGAATTTGAGGAACCAACAGATCAACCTGATCCTGAGATATCTGATGAAGAGATGACCAGGAGAAGGAGATGGATACAAGATCATCCACCAGAACAGATTGTTGGGAACCCATCAGATCGTGTGAAGACCAGAAGAATGCATGGAGAAAATGCATTGTTAAGCTGTTATCTATCTCGCATTGAACCATCTGATGCTGATGAAGCATTACAAGTTGCAGATTGGATAACAACAATGTAAGAAGAACTTAATGACTTCAAAAGTAATGAGGTCTGGTATCTCGTGGACAGACCCAAACACCAAGGAGTTATAGGTGTAAAATGTGTGTTCAAAAATAAACGAGATGAGAATGGCGAAGTAGTCAGAAACAAAGCCAGATTAGTAGCTAAAGGCTATAATCAACAAGAAGGCATTGATTTTGATGAAACATTTGCACCCGTAGCCAGACTAGAAGCAATAAGGCTGTTCTTAGCATATGCTGCACACAAAAGGTTCAAGGTATACCAGATAGATGTCAAAAGTGCTTTTCTAAATGTTATCCTTGAAGAAGAAGTATATGTGGAGCAGCCACCTGGATTTGAAGAAGCAGATCCAAACCAGAAAGTATACAGACTGACAAAAGCAGTCTACGGTCTAAAACAAGCTCCTAGAGCTTGGTATGAAACATTGTCCACATTTCTACTAGAATCTGGATTCAGAAGAGGATCGGTTGACAAGACCTTGTTCATCATCAAAGTCAAAGAGAATATCCTTTTAGTACAGATCTATGTAGATGATATCATATTTGGATCCCAATCTACTTATCTATGTGATAAATTTGCTGAACTTATGAAAAATAAATATCAGATGTCTATGATGGGCGAGATGAGTTTCTTTCTAGGTTTGCAGGTCAAGCAGTTACCAGATGGCATCTTCATTAACCAAGCAAAGTATATTCACGATCTGCTGACTAAGTTTGGAGTAAAAGACAGTAAACCTGTTAAGATTCCAATACAGACCAACGGGAAAATTGATCCTGATCCAGAGGGAAAACCAACAAATATTACTCAATATAGAGGGATCATAGGATCACTACTCTACCTAACAGCCAGTCGACCTGACATTACATTTGCAGTAGGAGTATGTGCAAGATATCAAGCAAACCCCAAAGAATCTCACATGGAAGCAGCTAAGAAGATATTAAGATATCTTAAAGGAACAGCTC
Source organism: Leonotis leonurus (assembly GCA_026898415.1). Lineage (NCBI taxonomy): Eukaryota > Viridiplantae > Streptophyta > Magnoliopsida > Lamiales > Lamiaceae > Leonotis > Leonotis leonurus. Next base: position 43,435 of record JAPKLX010000474.1, read on the forward strand.
ATATTGGATTATGGTATCCATGTGAAGACAACTTTGAGCTAACTGGATACACAGACTCAGATTATGCTGGATGCAAGTTGGATAGAAAGTCAACATCTGGCACATGTCAGTTTTTAGGAAATAAACTGATATCTTGATTCTCAAAGAAACAAACATCTGTTGCCACATCAACCACAGAAGTTGAATATATGGCAGCTGAGAGTTGTTGCGCTCAAATACTCTGGTTAAAACAACAACTCAAGGACTATGAGATCGATGTCAAAGAGATACCCATTTTCTGTGATAGCTCAAGTGCTATAGCAATCACACAGAATCCTGTCTTACATACCAGATGCAAACATGTAGATGTGAGACATCACTTTATAAGGAATCATGTTGAAAGAAAACATGTACAGATCGAGAAAATACACACTGAAATACAGAGAGCAGACATTCTTACTAAAGCATTACCAGAAGAAATATTCAAGATGCTTTGTGGCAAATTAGGATTGTTAAATCTGGAAGAGAGGACCAGATTGATATAGCACAGATTGATGAAGAACAGGTCACGTAAAAATTCCAACCGAGAATTGACACCAGATCATCAAATTGCAGATTAATGCTCAACAGATTGATTAAAATTCAATGAGAGTTATGTTGGTCCTGAAAGAGCAAGGTTTGGTGTATGGAGGGGGGGGGGGAAACACACCAAATACAAACTTTGTAGTTTACTCGGTTAATTATAAGAGAGTTCAAGCTATTCTTAAACAAGAAATTACTCGGCAGATGACTGACCAGATTGATCAACAGATCGATACCAGATCAGTCCAGACAGATTGCTCTCTAGTGTAAATGCTCAGATAATAATAAGAGTGATCTTATTATTTTCTAAGTATAGTGTGTGCGGAAATATGGTGGATTTAGTAAGTGCTCTTATATTGAAAACCTTAAAGATTAACCAGATTGATTAAAGCAGATTGATTGAGATGCAGTCTATATGAAAGTGTAGAGAGTTAGAATAATAAACAACTGAAAGTAAATATGCAGAAAGATAAATGACACAGTTGTTTAACGTGGTTCGGGAAATCCCTACGTCCACGATCCGATCAAAACAAGACTAGATTATCCACTACTAGGATACTCTTCTTCTTTATACTCGTGGAGAACGAGTCACAAGTATCAATCAAAGCTAGAAGGATACTTATGCACGAAGTAAGGGTCGTGTCCCTTTACAACAGATTACCTCTACCTTTACCACTAGAAAACTACTAGCTAGCAGGGTGATCTCATTTCTCTCGATAAGACAGACTTGAATCGAGGTTGGGTTGGTGTGATGTAGAATCACAGATTGTTTGAAGCTCTTAGTCTGGTTCAGAGATTGCTTGAGAGTATGTTGTCAATGTAGCTCGTGTGTGTGTCTTTCTCCAGACCATGAACTCCAATTATATAGGCTTTGAATTTTTGAAATTCTAGCCGTTGTTGATTGGCGTGAGATTGATTGTAGATTGTCAATCAAAGATATCCATCATATCTGTTCTTGCCTTGTAAAAACGTTGACTCAATCTTCTAAGTATGGAAAGCAGATTGCTAACGGTTACTTTCCTTTCTTAAGTCAATCGTGGATTCTCTTCCCAAACCCTGTTGGATGGGCATCAATTTTGACGTGGCAAGATGGTATGATGTGTAGGATGATGTCATCTGGTGGTTTGATGACTCTATCGATCTGGTGCTTCGTTGTGATCATCGATCTGGTCGGTGATCTGGTCGCTGTCTGTTACAGCAAATCGATTTCTTCTTGGCGTGAAATCTTGGCCTTCATCCTATACTATTTATAGAAATGACATCTATAGGATTAATTCCTTTACATGCTAAGTCATCTCCTAACCTGTTCTCTATCAGAATTCACTTTATATGTAGTGACCTGTTAACACGTAGAACAGTTTAACTCTAAAAGAACTAAGAGTGTTTCGAGAGATCATCATCAAAACTAAAATACTTTAGGGTTCCCAACAAATGCTTTTATAGAACTCCAATATCCCTGCCTTTTCATATATCGATCTGTAGCTCTTTGGCCTCATATTTTGCCATGGCCAGGATGTCTGGACGATATGTGTCTCTCAATTCAGCAATGGAGGAGGCAGTGAAAATGTTAAGAAGAGTGCCTTCTTCTGCCTTGAGGGCATCGATTGATCTCATCTTAAGTAGGGCATCAAGGACATAAAATTCCTTGTCCTTGACGAGCAGAAGGAATTTCAGGCGTTTTGCAGCTTCGTAACTCTCAAGAGTTAACTGGATTCCAGGAAATGTCTTAAGAATTGAGTGATCTGCTTTAGATTCGAGCAACTTCACTACTATTTCTGCCTTTTTCTTCTCCACATCCTCATCAGAGGATTCTTCTTCACCTTCTTCTTCTTCATCAATCTGCTCGAGTTGTTCAGCAGATGATGGGCTAGTAGTGTGAGCAGGTGAGAAGTCCTTGACCAGGTGAGAAGTCCTCATCCTTAACCTCCTGTTGAGGGATAGATGTTTCAGCAACAGCAGGTTCCTGAACTTGGACTTCTTCAACAAGTTTTTGTAATCTCCTTCTCTTGGGTTTTGGCTGTTGAGCTGCTGTGGAAGCGTCAGTATTCACTGAGCTGGCTCTCCTGGTAACTCACTTGGAAGGGGTCCTTTCAACTTGTTTTTCTTTTGTGATCCTGGACTTGGTGTATTTTTCAGCAGGGGCAGATGGTGGAACCCAGATGGGGTTGGAGCTTCCCATCTCCATCAATGCGTTGGCATAAACAGGTTCTGTCACCCTGGCTATCAGATTGGCAGAAATTCCCATAGACATCTCAATTTGATGTTGGTCCTTGGGGAAGTGCAATCTGTCGTTGAATTCAACCATGGTATCCCACTTGTGTTGTTTGAAGAACGATTCCAGCATGTAGCTGATCTTGGTGGACTATCTCAAGCTGCTCCTCCTCACTTCAATCCTAGGGCTTGCTCCTTTCACAAACGTGATCATCTTGGCCTCCTTTGCCAAGAGATCAAAGAGAATTCTGCTCCAGTTCACTGGTAAATTCAGCACAACAGCAGCAAGGATTTTGAATTTCTCTGGGGTGACTTGGTCGTAGGAACCATTGTGATTTATGAAAATTCTCTAGACGAATTCAAATACGATCTTGCATTCAGGTGCAAGTAGTGCCCTGTTGAACATCTTGTTCGTATAATAGATGGGCACTACCATCACAGTCTCTATCGCCTCTTGTAATTGTTCTTTAGTAATGTCTCCAAGAGTGAGACCTTCATCTCGCAGTTTGTAAACTTCATCGATAATGTTCAGTACATTGTATGTTATGTTGATGATGGTGCTGCCCTTGCTGACTCGGATAGTGGCTTCGTTCCCACCTTTCCACTACAAGAAAAATAGCATACGACAACACTGGAACGACAAGGGTTTTTAACAAAATGCGTTGTCGTAGGGATAAAAACTGTTGTCGTAATCAAAACCGTTGTCTTTGAGCGAGAAAATGCGCTCATAGACAACGGTTTTTATATACCGTTGTCGTAGGTGTGTTGTCGTATATATATGACAACGTATTCTTTAGCCGTTGTTGTTATAGCGTTGTCTTATATACATGCGACAACGCTTTTTCACACCGTTGTGGTATACCCGTTGTTGCAGTACTCAATGACAACACTATTTTAAAAACCGCAGTCTATGTGCGTGTATTTTTAATACAAACCCTACCTAACACCTTGCTCTCTCTAAAATTCTCTCCCGAATTCCTTAGAGATTCCAGCTGCTCTCTTTGCCAAATCGAGCACCTCTTGCTCGCCTAATCCACTGATTAACATAGTTTTTGCTCATTATCAACTCATAATCTTCCTCTCCAAGCATTTGCGCTTCCAATAACGCATCATATTGGTGATTTGAGCTTGGTTTTGGGAAACCCTAGGTTTCGCCGCCACCCACTGGGTGCACCGCCGGCGACCTAGGCAGTGGAGCTTGCCTGAATACCACCCATCATCCATTAATCGAGCTCCTTACAACCATATTCTGCCCTTCACATCCCCCGCTGCACAACAATAAGCCGGGCGATTCAAGTCGGGCGATAGAAACAAATCGCGACTGCCGCTTTCAGACTACTGTTCAGATTCAACTGCGATTCAAATCCGTTCAACTTGAAATCGCGATTCAAATTCGTTCTCTCCGATTCAGAAATCCGTGCTTGAAATCGCGATTCAAATCCTTCCAACTTGGCGATTCAACTTGGGTGCTTCAGATATCCGTGTTATTCATTTCGCGATTCAAGTTCTAACACTAATTATTCTGGGCGGCGACTCACCTGGGCGGCGACTAACCTGGGTGATTGACACATTTTTTCAGGGAGTTTTCAAATTAAGCACCTGGACTTACCGATTCTGTGCTGTGCTATATCGATTGTTGAAAAATCTGGACTCGGTTCTTTGATTGATTGTTTGGAATTTCTTGACTCTGTTCTTTGAATTATCTGGACTCTGCACATCTGTGATTTATTACTTGCTCATTACCTGCATTTGTGATTCTGCTTCTGATTCTGATTCTGCTCTATTCCTCTGAATTTGTGCTCTGTTTGAGCTTTGTTTCTGCTCTGATTCTGCTGTACTCTACTATTATTCTTATGGCCAGCCTATATTCTGCTAGATTCAGCTCTGATTCTGCTCGATTTTACTGCTATTATTACTGATTTGGATTAATCTGTGCGCTGAATTTTGTCCTGATTTTTGTACTGATCGAGCTCTATTTGTCATATTATTTGCTGGCTTAGCACTCAGTTTCTGTGATCATATTGCATTCCTTCAGCTGAATCTGAGTGTCACCTATTGCTAGTGTATTAACCTGTGATGCATTGGATGGATGGTTTGCACGCAAATTGAATCAAGGTTAGGGTTTTTTTACCTTTCTATTCCACTAAGTGTGGATTTGAAATGTAGCAGAGCTTACTGGTTACTGGATTGGATGCAAGAATGTTCGTATATTGATAATGCAAAATTGCTCAGTCATAGTGTAGAATAGTTTCACTTGCTTATTGCCGTAGAATTTTGAATTATATCCTGAATCTTACTTGGTGTTTCCAGTTTCAACATTTGGTGCAGTTCTTAACATGGTTACTGACAGGTACCTTTTGGTTTCATATTCAATTATTCATAATATATATTTTCTTATTGTTCACTACATTCATTTAGTATCTTGGTTGATCCATTTTACATCCCAGGATAAGTACTGCTTGTCTGTTAGTTGTTCTCTCCCAAGTTTATAGGTAACTTTTGTTTGATCTTATTTTATATACGAATTTCAATAATGCAACAAAGATCTAATCCTCACTTGTGATTCATTTGATACTTTTCCCCAGGCCTGGGTTGATTTTCCTGTCATTACTTGCTTTGGACATCGCCTGTCATTGGTTGCAAATGTTTAGGTATTCGCTCTGTTGCAAAACTTTCAATTGTGTTGTTCTTTCCAAATGATAGCTTACCCATCGGCCTACTATTTTGCATGCAGTACCTTCTTGGTGGGCAAGAGTAGTCATAAGGATGTTAAAGATAGCAGCAATTGGTTTTTCAAACTTTACTACGGGAATCGGAAGTTTATGGCTTACTGTTGTATTTCTTGTGAGGTAATTATTGTATGTGTCTGGGATTGGTTTATGACATATATTAATTAATTTGTTGGTTTGGGTGACAGGTTCTTTATATTATATTATTTCTTCTGGCAAAGAATCAGACTGAGAACCTTATTGAGGTAAGTCTTATTTACCTAATTGCATTATTCTAGCATTAAATGACACCTACTTATTGTATTCCATTTCTTTTGCTATTTCTTCAGGTTTTGTTGAATGTTTCTACACAACATTGGCTCTACCTGATATTACTTCCTTTGTCTTCTTGGATATGCAATCAAACAACTAATTAATGTTATACAGGTAAAAATTAGAGCCGAAAATCAATTCTGTTCCCATTCCAGTTTGTTTCTGATCGTTATGTGTGTCACAAGTCGTAACCTCGAAAACCCCTTTTGTTTTTATCATTGCATGGTGCAGCATTGTTTTCTAATGCGTATGATTTTTTTGACTTTACTGTCTCTAAAAATATGTTCTTAAATACAATGCCTTAAGCTACAGGGCTGAGATACATATGCATAGAATGTAAAGCTCTTCAACTGCAAAAGATTTTTGTTATATGGGGGATAGTCTTGAGATGAGGCTTTCTGCTACGCTTTTTGTTAAAATAAGCAAAATATATGGTACTCCATTAATTTGACTAGTTGAGTAATTGTGTAATATCTTAAGTTCCAAGAATTTGCTCAAGTTCATATTTTCCCTATGGTTCGTCTTTATGGATATAGAGTACTCATGGATAAAGTTCACATATTTCCTTTAAAAAGTAGTGGATGCGTCTCCGGATCTTTTCTACATTATCCATGTTTATCCTCAATGCTCATTTATTTTCTGGTAACAGATGAAGACAGCAGCAGATGCATGTATACTTTATGACATTAATAAACAGCAGTAGGAGCCTCCTACTAGGAGGGATGACCATGCCTTGCTTGTTTCCTGCAAACATCAAATTTCATTTTGGCTCGACTGGTGGAGCGTAGATAGAGGATGAACTAGCATTCATGATAGCGACATGCATTATGAAATCAGAAGCTGATCATGTGGTTGTCAACAAATTTAAACGAGCTGCGAGGGTCAACTGTTCACAGTACATCTCTTTCCCTATGTGCTCTCTTGTCTACAAAAATGTCCATGTTGGTTCCGTTTGTTTGAAATGTAAAGAATGACTTGGGTCTTCGTTTCAGATTAAATGAAGTGGTGATGATATGGATATGCTAGACAATGATGTGCAGTTACTCGACAAAGCTACTCTATTACAGGTATATTTTATTTTTTTTTCCATCTCATTTACTTTCTAGTTATAATAATTAGTGATAATTGATTGCATTTTACCTATTGCATAGGGCAAACTTGTGACCTTAACTTTGGAGTCGGGAACGAGTATTGTTGCATATGGTACAATTGTGAAGGTTGGTGGAACAGATGAGCACTTGCCTAAAAATTGATATCGTGTATCCATCAATTGGTTCAAGAGTATATTGGATTGTAGCTTTTGGTAATTTTAGGTTTATTTATGTTTGGGACCATGTACGTAGTTATCAAACTTGAAGTATTATATTTGACCTTGCTATGGTATTTTTAGGATTAAACTTGAATATTGCAATATGCTTTTATGCTAAATTATTTATATTAGTAATTTAATTTTAAATATTTAAGTATTTGATGTTTTCATTTCAATTTAATATTTATTTTATTAGTTTTAGCAATAGGTTCGAAAATATAATGTTGTCTTATAACTCAACGACAACGGTTTTATAAACTGTTGTTATGGACGAAGTTTTTTACAATAAGGGTCCTAAGAAGCGTTGTCTATAGGTGAATTTTTTACAAGACCTACGACAACGGTTTTAAGAACCGTTGTCTATGAGCGAATTTTTTTTAAATACAACAACGGTTCCAGAAACCCTTGTCTTAGCCGTTGTTGTAAATATTTACGACAACGGTTTTATTACCGTTGTCTATGAGCGAGAATTTACGACAACACCACTTACGACAAGGGTCGAGGACAGGCTACGACAAGGGTTAAAAACCCTTGTCTATTAGCATTTTTGTAGTAGTGTTCTCTCCTTGCTACGAGAGATAGAAGGTTGCTACTTCTTTGTGAAAGAAATGGAGAGGGTGTGTGGTAATGATATTGTGAAATCCTACAGCAAAGTCAAAACAGTATAGATGAGCACTATCCTTCCATCAATGAAGTATGAGTGCTCAGTAGCAGTTTACAGAATATTGAGTTTCATTGTTCAAAAGTTGTCCTTGAATACATGTTTATGGACAAATTTGAATTTTCAAGACATGGCAGTTTACATAAGACAGTTAAGAAGGATATAAAGACTTTAGATATAAATAACGAATAGAAACCTTTGCACTGCTTAACAAGGCCGAAGGCTTTATCGAGTTTGTGAAAACCATGGGTGTCAAGAACTGCATATAGGTCTTGAGAAATGTATTTGTTCAGAAACTTGACTTGGTCGAGAAACAAGGTTGATTTGGGAGCCATTTGTAAAAGATAGATCGTTGAAAGGTTTGAGAGATTTTAGAAAAGACGAAAGGGAGAAACTTGCTAAGTGTTTTGCAGAAGAAGAGAAGTGAAGATGAAAGTTGAATCGCCTAACCAAATATATATAGAAGTGATAAACAAAATAATAAAATAATTAATATCCTTCCCTTTTTCAGCTTTTCCCGCCTTCTAAGGTGTAGACCTGCAGTCTATTACCGCCTTTACTCTGCGTCTGATTCACGCGCTTTTGATCCTAGGGTTGCAGTGTGGCGCGTGTTTGTTTAAGCCGTCAAATTGCTTCCTTTTTCTGGATTTGGTAAATATCTCCACGATCACAGTTCCCAAACATAATACTAATCATCACAAAAATAAAAGATTTGGTATATTATGTCAAGATTTAGATATATATGCTATGATTAAAATGATATAATCGCCGTATCTTGTTGACTTTCCCCCTTGACCAAGTAATGAGAAAATTAATAAAAAGATTAATTTAATATCCACGTGGCTGCTAGTCATCTGGTCCAGATCGATCTCCTAATTAACGAACTATTGTCAACATTATCGATCTGTTTTATGCCACTTTCAAGTTTTGGACATCAATCTTGTGTGATGATGATCTGATAATACTTCCCGGTTGGATTTTAGTTGATCTGTTTGATCATTAACTTGTACTGAGATGATCTGTTGTCAATTCCCAGTTGGAATTTTACATGATCTGTTCTAAGACTATCTGGTCCTCTCTTCCAAATTTAACAAACCTAATTTCCCACAAAGCATCTTAAATCTTTCTTCTGGTAATGCTTTGGTGAGAATATCTGCTCTCTGTATCTCAGTGTGTATCTTCTCGATCTGTACATGTTTTCTTTCAACATGATCCCTTATAAAGTGATGTCTCACATCTACATGTTTGCATCTGATATGCAAAACAGGATTCTGTGTGATTGCTATAGCGCTTGAGCTATCACAGAAGATGGGTATTTCCTTGACATCGATCTTATAGTCTTTGAGTTGTTGTTTTAACCAGAGTATTTGTGCACAACAGCTCCCTGCCGCCATATATTCAGCTTCTGTGGTGGATGTGGCAACAGATGTCTGCTTCTTTGAGAATCACGAGATCAGTTTATTTCCTAAAAATTGACATGTACCAGATGTTGACTTTCTATCCAGCTTACATCCAGCATAATCTGAATCTGTGTATCCAGTTAGCTCAAAGTTGTCTTCACATGGATACCATAATCCAATATGGGCTATTCCCCTTAAGATATCTTAATATCCTCTTAGCTGCTTCCATGTGAGACTCATTAGGATTTGCTTGATATCTTGCACATACTCCTACTGCAAATGTAATGTCAGGTCGACTGGCAGTTAGGTAAAGTAGTGATCCTATGATCCCTCTGTATTGAGTAATATTAGCTGGTTTTCCCTCTGGATCAGGATCAATTTTCCCGTTGGTCTGCATTGGGATTTTAACTGGTTTACTGTCTTTAATCCCAAATTTAATCAACAGATCGTTGATGTATTTTGCTTGATTAATGAAAATACCATCTGGTAAATGCTTGACCTACAAACTTAGAAAGAAGCTCATTTCGCCCATCATGGACATTTGATACTTATTTTTCATAAGTTCAGCAAATTTATCGCATAAATAGGTGGATTGAGATCCAAATATGATATCATCTACATAGATTTGTACTAAAAGGATATTCTCTTTAACTTTGATGATGAACAAAGTCTTGTCAACCGATCCTCTTCTGAATTCAGATTCTAGTAGAAATGTAGATAATGTCTCATACCAAGCTCTAGGGGCTTGTTTTAGACCATAGACTGCTTTTGTCAGTTTGTATACTTTCTGATTTGGATTTGCTTCTTCGAATCCAGGTGGATGTTCCACATAGACTTCCTCTTCAAGGATACCATTTAGGAAGACACTTTTGACATCCATCTGGTATACCTTGAATCTTTTGTGTGCAGCATATGCTAAGAACAACCTTATAGCTTCTAGTCTGGCTACGGGTGCAAATGTTTCATCAAAATCAATGCTTTCTTGTTGATTATAGCCTTTAGCTACTAATCTGGCTTTGTTTCTGACTACTTCACCCTTTTCATCTCGTTTATTTTTGAACACCCATTTTACACCAATTACTCCTTGGTGTTTGGGTCTGTCCACGAGATACCAGACCTCATTTCTTTTGAACTCATTGAGTTCTTCTTGCATTGCTGTTATCCAATCTGCATCTTGTAGTGCTTCATGAGCATCAGATGGTTCAATGCGAGAGAGATAGCAGCTTAACAAGGCACTTTCTCCATGCATTCTTCTTGTTTGCACACGATCTGATGGGTTCCCAACGATCTGTTCTGGTGGATGATCTTGTATCCATCTCCTTCTCCTGGTCATCTCTTCATAAGATATCTCAGGATCAGGTTGATCTATTGGTTCCTCAAATTCAATGTGAGTTGTTGATGAAGCTTGAAATGGATTCTCATCTATTCTTGCTTCTGGATTTTGATATTCAGATTGATTATCATCTGCAATGACTGTTTCATTGCTTTCTGTTGGTGATCTGTTTTCATCCAGTTCATGTAGGATTGTTCACCCTTGCTGTAAAATTTCTTCAGCAATTGGTGGAGTATTGATCTCTTCATCAACACTTTTGGAATTCCAGATAAGAATATCTTCTAGTAATATCTCATTCATCTTTCTTGTAGTCATCTGGTTTTCTGTCTGTTTATCATCTGGTGACCTGTACTCAACAATAGACTCATCAAAAACAACATGAGGTGTTACCTCCACAATATGAGAGTTCTTATTGTAGACTCGATACGCTTTACTGACATCAGAATATCATAAGAATATTCCAGGATCAGTTTTGCTATCAAAGGTCCTCAATTGAGATTTCTCATTATTATGTATGTAACACAAACAACCAAAAGTACGAAAGTAAGAGATCTTAGGCTTTCTATTGTTCTAGATCTCATATGGTGTCTTTCCATGTCTGAGTGTAATTGATGATCTGTTTTGAGTATAACAGGCTGTGTAGATAGCTTCTGCCCATAACTTCTTGGGTAGATTGGTAGCATTTAGCATAGTACGAGCTGCTTCTTTAAGTGATCTGTTTCGCCTTTCAACAACTCTATTTTGTTGAGGTGTTCTAGCAGCTGAAGTTTGATGAGTGATTCCCATCTTATTGCAGTATGCTTCAATCTTTTGGTTGGGAAATTCTGTTCCTCGATCTGTTCTGATGGTGGCTATATTCACCTATTTCTGTTTGGTGATCTTGTGTAGAAAATCAGGTAGTTTGGCAAGTGTCTCTTTCTTCTTTAATAGAAAGATGACCCAAGTGAACCTTGAGTAGTCATCTATGATTACTAAGGTGTATTTTCTTCCATTTATGCTTGGAGGTTTAACTGGTCCAAACAGATCCAGATGCAGAAGCTCCAGTATTCTTGTTGTTGAGTGAGCTATTTTGCTTGTAAAGGATGATTTGGTTTGCTTTCCAGCTTGACAAGCATCACATATATGATCTTTATCATATACTTGATCTAGTAGACCTTCCACTAATTTTTCTTTGGCAATCCTGTTGATTGACTTGAAATTTAGGTGACTCAAACTCTTGTGCCACAACCAGCTTGTTTCTGATACAGTTTTAGTGACTAAGCATGTCTCGATCTGGTTTGACCATTGGACAATATATATCCTATCATGCAATTTTCCGGTAAGGAGTATCTCATCTCCTTCCTTGTTCTTCACAAAGCAGTTGTTAGTATAAAAAACGATCTGATTACCATTAGCACAGAATTGACTTACTGAAAACAGATTGTGACTAAGACCCTCAACATACGATACATTTGAGATGGTGGTCTTGCCAATTTTTATATTTCCATATCCTCTGGTTTTTCAATGTAATCTGATAGTAGATTCTTGTCACAAGTCATGTGCTTCGAACATCCACTATCTATTATCCAGATTGTTCCTCTTGCTATCTTGTTTCTTCTTGCAGTCTTCTGGTCCTGCAATTAATTACACTTAGATACACTTCAACGTTTGGGTGCTTGGTTATTAGCAAATGTTCCCTTTCGAATCTAGAACATTTTTGGGTTAGGAACAGAAATATAGCAAGTAATGGTGTTCCCATCTTTATCAACTCTAGACAGAGAATGGAATACAGATGGATGATGTCTCTCTATTCCATCATTCTTTAATCCCTTCTTAATAGGTACTGTCCTGTTGACATTCTTTTCATGAACATGATCTGTTTCTGTGTAATGGGCTGGTTGACCCTTTGTTTGGTAATATTGTTTGTACCCGGTCTCTTTTATCATCATCTTATGGGGATGATCTTTCTTATTTTTCAGATTTATTACTTGATCTGGTATTTGCTTTCTCTCTGGTACAAAGTTTATGGTTCCCGAAGATTTTTCCGAGTGACCTGGATATCCTAATCCAGATGTGCCCTTTTGCTGCAGATTGATTAGCAGCTTGGCACGTTCATCACTTTTGTAGATCATTTCTTTGCCTTTCTTTATCTTTTCTTCTGCTACGTTGTTTCTGTTGATGAGATCTTTAACCTTTGAGTTTAGAGAGTGAATCTCTCTATCTTTTCCCTTGATCTGTTCTTCCAGATCAGTTACTTGGGCAACGAATTGTGTGTTAGCTGTGCTCAATATCTGTTTAAATTTCTTCAGCCTATCATTTTCTTCTACAACTTCTCTAAACAGTCTTTTGATGTTGGAATAGCTTTTGAACATCTCATTCACTTCTTCCCATGAGTATTCAGATTGATCTTCTATTTCCTGTTCCAGATCATTATCATTTGATGAATTGGAATTGCAAGAATTTACCTCGATTTCATCCAGACCGTTGTCTAGTCCCACATAGCATTGGTAATATCCCGCCTTAATTTTTAGTTTCATTTATATGATTTTGGCAAGTCTTATTAATTTTTAAAATATAGTTTGAAATTGTTTGAAAAGTAAATTAATTTATTATATGTTTGAACTAATGGATTCGATTTCGAATGTTTACAGGTTGTCCGACTTAGAGCCGGGATGTGCCCTAGCAAAATATATATTTTTATAAATAAATATTAGAAGATATTTAAGAAAAATATCTAAGATTTTTTTTATAAATATCTAAGATATTTTCTTTTCTTAATGGCTAAGTAATATAATATAATATATATATATATATAGAAGTGTGTAGAAGCATTTCAAACACTCTTTTGTCTACCCCTCACAAACGACCACTCCCTCCCTTTCTCTCTTTCAATTTTTGTTCTTAATTCTCTTCAAGAATTGAAGGTAATCCCTTTAATTATGTTCTTAATTAGTGATTAATGGTGTTTAATTATGTGTTTATGTGAGTATGTATGTATATGATATGGAATTCATGGTTATGGTGAGTTTGAGTTAGGTTTTGTGTTATGGAGGAAGGGCCGCCGGAGGAGGAGAGGCGGAGGCGGCAGCGGGGCTGCTGCCATGGTTTGTCGTTAATACGTCGGCAAAATCGAAAAATTAAATTTTCCATTTTCGGCAGAAACAGGGCAGCAGGTTGCGAGTTGATTTTCGTCTGTTTTATTTATCGAAAACCCATCATATTCAATACCATATTAAAGATCTTTTCGTCGTCTTTCCAACGGTACCTTCAGATTGTAAATCGGAGTTCGGATGAAGGAGTTATGACCTGACGAAGTTAGGGTGTTAATTCTACGCGCTGCGGGAGCTGCGCCAATTGAGTATAATTTTCCGGCTTCAAATCGATGCCGAATCCAAAACATTTCTTTAGGAGTTGTATAGTCTAATCCTTAGAATTTATACTCGAGGTTATGTTTTTGGAAACCGATAAACCGAGTGTCCATAATTGATGTCGGGAACTTGTGATTTAAGTTCGGAATTTAGAAATTTGCATTCTATGTTTTATATTTTGAATTGAGAAATATTGCTTAACTTATATATGTAAAAATCAAGTTTTATATATGAGTACTAATTGTACGAGTTAAGCCATAATAAGTTTGTACTTTCAATGTGTAATAAGTTGAGTTTTTAAAGTGCTAGGCGACGCAACATCCGGAGCTCGAGGACGGACAACCGACTAAGTTGAGGATTTCCAATTGAATTGCATCTATCGAGGTGGGGTTTAATTTATCTGTAAGCGTAGTGGTTACATGGTTATAATCATTGTTGTGTTTTGTTTCATTCGTATGAGCTATAAATGGGGCCCACAAGGAGTCGAAATGAAAATGATTTACCCACAAGGGGTAGGCCCACAATGGGTCGGGTCCACAAGGGACCGAGACTAGTCTCATTCAAACGGTAAATGCTAAAAGGGTTCATTACGTTATGTTGCATTACACAATTGGTTATAACTGCTTGCAGTGTATTCCCCACTGAGTGTGCTCGCATACTCACACCCTATTAAATGTTGTGTTTGCAGGTTAAGAGTCGATGATGGAGTCAGACGGGGATGTGCTCCATACTCTCCCAGTTCCAATATGTTAGATTACATAAAACTTATGTTATTATGTTATATGCGTATGATAATACGACATAACCTGGTTTTGCTCAAATGTTTTAGAATGGTATTGTCCCTATGATAACTATGGTTAAGCGAAATTTGAAACTGAAGTTGATATTTTGATGAGCTTGTATATATATATATATATTTGTGTGATAAGGGTTGTGTCCCAATTTTGGTATCGTTGTTGTTGCTATTGGTTGATATTTCAGGTTGGCATATAAGTATTTGTAGGGGATATGCCGTCCATTTGAAAAATTTTATCTTACACTCCGTTGCTTACATTAAAACACGATTCATAATATGATTTATAATATTAAATGATTAAAGAAAAGTAAAGTTTTCGTAATGTCCATGTTTAAAGAATGGGGGCGTTACAGTTTGGTATCAGAGCAGGTTTACGTTCCTGTAGACTTGCATTTTTATGAAAAGGAGTGTTACTATATATATGTTAAACTCGTAACTAGAATTGGGAGAATTTGTGGGCCATGACCGCTGCTCTACGTCGACTCTAAGGTATGATAATTTTAATAAAATGTTTTGTTATTATGTTTTAAAGTTAAGGTGTGAGTATGAAATTAAAGATTGTGTCGGAAAAGAAAAGAAATATTTGAAAGTTTTCGTAATATGATTTATAATATTAAATGATTAAAGAAAAGTAAAGTTTTCGTAATGTCCTTGATTAAAGAATGGGGGCGTTACAGCATTCATCCCAGCTTTCTTCGTCATTAGCAAAGAATGCTTCATCATTCTCTGATGAGATATCTGAAAAATGACTCGAGCTGCTTGATTCTTGTTCAGCTAGCATGGCTTTGCATTCATATTTGAGTTTTCGATCTCTTTTTGCTCTCAACTCTTCTCTTTGGCTTTTGGACAGATCAGGACAATCTGTTTTGAAGTGACCTGTTCTACCACAACCAAAGCAGGTATAATCCGTTGAGTTAGATGTTTTTGAGAATTTACCTGTCTGTTGTTTTGATTCATCCTTGCTATCAGATCGATCATCGTCACGTTTCTTGTAGAATTTGTTTTTGTTATCTTTGTAGAAACGTCTGAATTTCTTCGATCTGACCTCCATTTTGTCCATGCGTTTGGCAATCATTGCAAACTCTTTTAGTAATTTGTCATAACCTTTCTCTTCATCTGGTGTAGAAGGTTCAGAAGGTTCATCTGGTTTGCTCTTTGCTTTGAAGGCAACTTCTTTTTCTTTCTTTGAACCTTTTTCAGCCTTTTTGGACAGATGATCTGGACCACGAATTCTTTGTATATCACATTCATGGCTTTCAAGATGATCCAATAAAGCTTTTGTAGAGAGTTCATTGAAGTCTGCACGAAGTGGTTGCATTGCAGCATATATTTCCCAGCTAGGTGGAAGTGATCTGAGTACTTTCTTGTTTTTCTCTCTTTGAGTATATTTGTTCTTATTGAACGCTGATATCTCAAGGAGGATTCCAGTGAATCTCATTTTCATTTGCTCAATGGTCTCGCCTGGTTTCATTTTGAATTCATCGTATTTATTGCAGGCAAGAGACAGCTTGTTCTCAATCATGACTTCTGATCCTAGACACAGGTTTCTTAAGGCTTCCCACATCTCTTTGGCAGTATCTAGATCTTGGATTTTTGCCAGATGTACGCCTTTGACTGTGCTAGATATGATCCCTTTAGCAAAGTCATCCAGATTGGCTTCGCGACGTTCCTCCGAAGTGTATTTTCTTGGATCTTTAGGAACTATCTGTGTAGTTACTCCAGTTGAAGTAGTTACAGTCTTTTCCTCAATGATCTCCAGAGGACCTTCTTCAATTACTTTCCACATCAGATAGTGATGGGCTTTGAGTGCTGTTTTAATTCTGAAGCTCCATTCTCTATATCCTTGGATGGAGAATTGTTGGGAACCCTAAGATAGTTAGTTTTAATGATGGTCTTTCGAAACACACTTAGCTGTCTTAAAGTTTTAACTGTTCTACGTGTAAAAACAGATCACTAGAGATAAAGTGAATATTGTTATGGAACAGATTAGGAGATGACTTGAAATGTAAAGGAGATGTTCCTATAGAAGTCAATCTCAACTTAGAATAGGATGAAGGTTAAGTTTTCACGCCAAAAGGAATCGATCTGCTGTAACAGACAGCGACCAGATCGATGCCTACAGCGAGGAACCAGAACGACTGAATCATCAATCCACCAGCTGACATCATCCTACACATCATATGCTCTTGCCACGTCAATATTAAAAGTCCATCCAACTGGGATTGGAAAGAAGACTTTCGGTTAACATATAGAAGGAAAGAGACCGTTAGCAAATCTGCTTTCCATAACTCAAAGATTGAGTCAACCTTTCCTATATGGCAAGAACAAATATGATGGAAGTCATTGATTGGCTATATACCATCTATCTCACACCAATCAACAACGGATAGAATTTAAAATTCAATGCCTATATAGTTGAAGTTAAAGATCTGGAAAAATATAGAACGCACGCGAGCTATACTGTTGTCATACTCTCAAGCAATCAATCTGCTATCCAGACTTAGAGCTTCAACACTCTGTGATTCTACATCACACCAACCACCTCGATTCAAGTCTTTCTTATCGAGAGAAAGGAGATCACCCTGCTAGCTAGTAGTTTTCTAGTGGTAACGTAGAGGTAATCTGTTGTAAAGGGACACGACCCTTATTTCGTGCATAAGTATCTCTCTAGTTGTGATTGATACTTGTGACTCGTTCTCCACAAGTATAAAGAAGCAGAGTATCCTAGTAGTGGATAATTTGATCTAGATTTGACCAGATCGTGGACGTAGGGATTTCCCGAACCACGTTAAACATTTGTGTGCTTTACATTTCTGCACATTTCATTTTAGCTGTCTATTATTCTCACTTTTTGCACCATCATATAATCTGCATTCTTAATCAATCTGCTTAATCGATCTGATTAACTTCTTAAGATATTTCTAAAACAAGAGCAATCATTAATCCACCATTATTCCGCACTCACTCAACACTCAGAAAGTAATAAGATCACTCTTATTATTAGCTAAAGTGTTCTCACTAAGAGAGTAATCTGTTTGGACTAAAACTGCTATCGATCTGCACATCGATCTCTCTAGTCACTGCCGAGCAATTTCTTATACACCAAACCTTGCTCTTTCGGGACCAACAAGAATTCTTCACAAGCCCTAACAACAGATGATTCCATGGCAGATAGTATGCACGTGAATGAAAGATAGGTTTTCCTAGATCTATTCAAGTTGACCACGCAGGTATTATCCCTGTGAAACAGAAAAGAGCAAGGTTTGGTGTATGGGGGGGGGGGGGGGGG